>JAMGZD010000021.1:1200000-1604740 GCA_024713855.1 Morchella sp. 2016-41
TGATAAAGTCCGAGGTTGCAGCCCCCCTCCTCCTCCTCCTCCGCCGCAGTAAGTGAGAGAGAGAGAGAGTGTGTGTGTGTGGATTCTAGATTACTAGCACAGTTTCGATTTCTCAGCCTCATATCGTCACCGCACGCACACACACACGCACGTCTGTCTGTCTGTCTGTCTAGGCTTCTCCGAGTCCTCTGTCCATTACCAATTGATTGCATCGTGGTTGTGGTTGTGGTTGCGGTTGCGGGTGGGCGTCGTGACTTCGCCTTCGACGCAGAGACAAGACATCGTTCAAATACGACCCAATCCCCCAATCCCCCAATCCCCTCCCCCCACATCCCCCCCTTCGGCCAACCCTCCTCCTCCCCAACAAACCAACCAACAGACAAACAAAGAGCAGGGCGCAGAACACCGCCATCGGTTCTCACGAAGGCTACCTACTCCTCCCACTCTACTGCCTGCTGCCTGCTGCCACTGGCTACTGCTACTGCTACAACTACTACTGCTACAACTACCATACTATTACCACAACTACCATACTATTACTACTACGACCACTGCGACTACTACGACGTCTGCTAGATATATAGATCTCCCTCGGGCCCCAGGCCCCAGTCCCCCAGTCCTCAGCCCCCAGTCCCCACCCAGAGACTGAACCTCCAAAGAGTTACATATATATATACACCTACTACCTCATCACTCCCACAACCACTACTCCAAGGCCCCTCTCTCTCTCTCTCTCTAAGGATGCCTTCCTCAACACCCACCCACGTCTTCATAGTCCGCCATGGTGCCCGCCTCGACATGGCCGACGCCCAATGGCAGCTCACCTCGCCCACGCCCTACGACCCCCCGCTCACCTACGGCGGCTGGACGCAGACCCGCTCCCTCGGCAGCCGCATCGCCACCCTCATCGCCAATAAGCTCAACACGCCGCACCCAGCCTCGGCCACCACCTCACGCCCCAGCGGCCGCCCGCGCAAGATCCGCATCGTCATCCACTCGTCGCCCTTCCTGCGCTGCGTGCAGACCAGCGTCTCAATCGCATCCGGCATCGCCCAACACCACCACCAAGAGGTCACAAACACCCACTACGTGTATGCCGATGGCGAGCTCGCCGTCGAACCGGCCCCACACGACCGCTCCGAGCACCAGTTTGTGAAGCCGCTGCTGCGCCTCGACGCCTGGCTTGGGGAGTGGCTGGCCGAGGACTACTACACAGACATCACGCCGCCGCCGCCCACGCCGCTGCTTGTCGGCACCGCAAAGGCGGACTACATCCGCCCCTCATCATCCTCATCCTCTCACATCCAGCACCACGCCTCCCCGCTCTACAACATGTCGTCGCTGGCTGCGGCCCTGCCCCCCGCCTTCACGGGTGGCTTCGTTGCGCCCACGCCCACGTGGGCCACCTCGCCCAACGGCCAGATCCCGCGCGGGTACTTCTCGCACGCAAAGGAGTACGCCGAGTTTGACATTGGCTGGGACTCGACCAAGCTCGGCGGCGGCGGCGAGTACAAGGAGGAGTGGACGTCGATGCACAAGCGCTTCAAGAACGGGTGGAACAGGCTGCTGTGGTACTATGCCACCGAGGACCAGCACGTGGCCACCTCGCCGACGCAGTGGAAGCGCTGCGCCGCCGCCGCCGCCGTCAGTGAGCTTGCTGTGTCGAAGCCGGTCCCATCCCGCACCCCGACACCGGCCCCCGCGAAGAAGGAGCACCCGCAGCAGCAGGCACCTGTCAACGGCAACCCGACGCCCCCGCTCTCCGACTGCGGCGACGACGACAACGGCGACTGCGACGACGACGAAGCCGACATCGAGACCGTCCTCGTCCTCGTCACGCACGGCGCCGGCTGCAACGCGCTCATCGGCGCAATCACGCACCAGCCCGTTCTCATCGACATTGGCATCGCCTCCGTCACCATGGCCGTCCGCCGCGACTACGACCACCACCACCACCACCACCACCACAGCCACTCCGCGCCCCCCCAACCCACCGACACCACCCCGCCCGCAAAATACACCCTCCAGATCGTCGCAAACAACGAACACATCCGCACCGGCGCCACACCAGCCTCCACGCCCCCCGTCTCCCCGCACCTGCGCTCCACCCACACCTCCACCTCCTCCACATCCAAGCGCACCATCGGCGGCTTCACCCTCGCCCCCTCGGGCGCAACCGCCGGCATGACCATGTTCGGCCACGGCAAGCGCAGCGCCAGCACGGCCAGCACAGGGCCCGCGCCCAAGGGGCTGTGGAGCCGGCCCGTGGGCGCCACGAGCAAGGAGGACGAGAGCAGCGTTAGCAGCAGCAGCAGCGGCAGCGGGGGCAGCGTTAGCAGCGGCATCTTTGGCAGTAGTAGTATGCTGTTTGGCAGTGCGATTGATGGCGGGAGCAGCAGTGAGGATGATGATGAGGAGGCGGTGGTGGGGGGAGGAGGGGGAAGACGCGGGACGGACATTATTGCGGAGGAGCCGGCGGCGGGGACAGGGCTGTGGGGGAGTACGAGTGTTGTGAGGGGCAGTGGGCTGTGGGGGTTCGGCGGGGGCGGGGTGGGAGGAAGAGGAGGTGGACGGCGTCGACGAGGAGTGAGTTCCAGAATTAGGGGTTTTAGTTGCGCGGGAAGGGGCGGGGGTGGTTTAGTTGAGTTGAGTTGAGGGAGGGGGAGGTTTTTTTTTTACCCGGGGTTTTTGTGGGGAAAAAAGTTTCTGTTGTATTATATTGACATCTAGTTTACTATTGGGCGGTATCTGTTTCTCTTTTCTTTTTTTGTTTTGCTTGTTTTGCTTATCTTTTTGTTTGGAGTGGGCTCTTTTTCCATTGGCGTTTATGAAATCTCTCTCTCTCTCTCTCTCTCTCTCTCTCTCTCTCTCTCTCTCTCTCCTTTGGCATACATACGGCGGTCTGCGATCTTATCTCTCTACTTTTTTTTTTTTTTGCAACTTGCATCAATATTGGGGGGGTTCTTGATAATCTTTCTTTCCCTTTTTCCCTTTACTTTTCCCCCCCGTCATCTGTATTCTTACTCTTACTCGCCAGGGTGTTTGTTCGATATTGGGATTGATTGATTGATTTGGTACGGGGATGGGTGGGTGGGAGAGTGTCTACTAGCTACTACAAGCATACTCCAGTTTTCCCTGCACACATCAAAACTTTAGCGAGCTATGTAGCTATGTAGCTGGCACAAACTACATGTATGTACCTACTTGTGGGTGGGGGGAAAAAAATATTGCTTTATTGATTCGGATTTTCTGGTCTCTTCCGTCTGGTTTGAAAACAATTGATTATTTATCCATCCCCCCCCCCCCCTCTCTCTCTCTCCCTCTCTTTCTCACGCCGCGGGATCCCATATGAAGCCTAGCTAGCTAGCTAGCTACACACGCATAATGGTGCCAGCTGTAGCCTGTAGAGGGCCCATCCAGTCCAGGCCCTGGGGTTCCCTCTAGAGTAATCCACAAGGGCAAACCCGAGCCAGTGCCGAGGCTCCCGGGAGGGACGGGATCGAAGCGCGCAATCACTCGCAATCACTCGCCGCAGCCCGCAATGGGTACGCAGCCAGCTCTGGCAGAGAAACAGGAGCTGATGGTTCAATTTTTTTCTCTTTCACATGTGAATTTGGAGAGGTACAGAATGCACTAAGCTTTGTGCAGTGCCTTCCAGTAGCATTCTTTGTCCGTGCGATGTCTGTATGTAGAGTATGTACATACATGTATGTAGCTAACGGTTCCTGCAGGTTGCATGTCGCGGATGGGAAGGCGACACGACACGACACGACTGACAGACCCGTAGAGTAGAGTGTGTATGTATGCAGCACGTCAGCCAAGCGGGTCTGTCTTTCACTCTCTGGAGCGCCCTTTGGCTAGTATTATACGAGTGACGGAAGATGATTCGTGCGGCTGCGAATCAACGCCTCAATGGGGGAGGGGGAGGGGAGGGGAGGGGGGCACCTCTTTAGGGCACGGCTCGGGAGGTGGGCGAATGGATAACTACACGCCCTCTTGCCCTAGCTAGAGTAGGTCTGCCTGTCCTGCCGGTAGGCAGTGAAATTGTTGAGATTTTGATGCCGGGGGGTGGAGGTCGAGCAAAGGGACTAGAGTCGGTAGCTATTGTCCCTATGGACCTGCTCTACTGGCGGAGAGGAGACGTAGTTTGAGGTGGGGTACGGCCTGGAGTACTCTTCCAGCGAGATGCAATTGCTACTCTACTCTATCCTCGCATGAGATGCAAGACGGAGAGTAGGTAGGTACTCTAGCAGTACTCTGGCAGTACTCTACTCTATGCAGCAGCGTACTCAGAGTGAGAGAGGGGTAGATGCATGTACGAGCACGCTCAGAGTGAGGAAGAGACGCGTCCGGCGCGTCTATTGACTCGTGCATCGTGAAGTTTCTCAAACGTGTGGCCAGGTGTCATATCAGCCCGCCCACGACGGGCATCTAGATCCTAGATCAACCATGAGGTCGTGATGTTGTCTGCCCAATTAGTCAGATGGTCCAAGCGCCTGTGGCATGGTTGAATGGATTGTCTCCACCACCATAAACGAAGGGGGTAGGGATGGACTCAATTAGGCTGATATCGATCCCTTTGGCTGGATATTCACTTTGTAGCGGCCGGATATCATCCATCTGCCTTTGGTGAATCTCATGATCTAACATGTCATAGGTCGTGTTTGGTGGGGGGGGGGTGGGGGGGTGGGGGTGGTCCAAAGGTACCAGGGTCAACCATAAATACCGAGAATCTGATAAGATAAACACACCTATTTCACAGCAAGATTCCCTTATCAGATTCTTCGTATTTACCCTCAACACCTGGGACATGTAGTAACCAAGCGTTCCCAGCGTTCCCAGCGCGGGGAGTTTGAACTCCTGGAGATGGGATGTGCGTTGTGGGTTCTATGAATTCTACAACATGTTTGCCACAAATTAATCGAAAAAGGCAAGGAAGAGTAAGCTCGAGCTCTTAGCTTCAATGTATGCTAAGAACATATATGTACAGGTGTTCGGAGTCAAGTACGGACCACGGAACGGAACCGCCCTGGCGGGCGAACTTGCTCCGGCCCTGTGATTATTTGGGCCAGCTGACAGCATTGGCAGCTCCCGTTAATATTGTATAGCCTGGCCCTCTGGTCAAAGGATTGACGTCAGTGAAGCGTTAATATGGAATTTCGTTCTTTTGTGCTTCATGAGATATCACTCGCCCATCGGCGGTGGAGATGATTTTAATTTTGATTTTGTTTCGTTCATTAACTGGTGGGGGTTTGTTAATATAACCTATTAACCGATAACTCATTGATAGTTGGTTGCTGATTACTGATTACTGATTGATTTGATACTCCATACATGTATACATACATGTACTGCTTAGCGGTCGGTGTTACTGAAAAGGGACGAGTCTACCAGTGTCTGAAGCTACATTTACATGTATGTACATCTGTCTTATAGAAGCCCGGGCCATCCCTCTTTGCAGGCGCGGGTGCTTTACTATTTAACACTATTCGGTGCCGTGACCTTACTACCTTGGAACGATGCACATCCAACAGAAGCGCATTTGATTTAAATCGCCTAATCATCTCCATTGCTGTTAATTGTAATTCTAAAGAGGGGGGGTCAGTGGTGTCTGGCTCCTGGGTAAATCGGTTGGGGAAACTAGGGAGGATCAACATACATCGAACAGGCGCTCCTACTAGTTGCCCGGACACCGTCCGTGGTGGGTTAACTCCCAGCAAGCGAATCTAGACGAAACATGCATCTTCAGCTAACCCTCTGCCAGCTTTCCAGCTTTCCGGTTGGGATGGATGCCCAGATAAGTTGTGGAGACATATTGTATATCAAATATTATGGCTGATCTGCCGGCGGAACAGGCCAGAATCACTTCACAAATGAAGGTTCGCTGATCACTACATGTATAACGTACGCACCTACACGTGCATCTAACATGCGATCGTGCCCTGTTTACGTGTGTGTGTATGGGTGCTTTGGCAGTTTGTCGTCGGGGCTGGCGTTTTCCCAGCTAGGGAGCTAAGCTACTACGCATGCTGTCTAAACCAAACCACCCCACCTATGAATTGCATATAAAGTATATGTATACACGTGGTGAGAGATAGATAAGGCGTCTTCAGCTCTGAAATTAGCTGGGCTGGTTGCTAGTAAGTTACCTTGATAATTCACGGTTGCTCTCATAGTTTCAAATACTGACAGTTTATATTCGGCAGCTGTGACAACTGCCTATGTAGTTACATATAGTCAATATTCCTAGGAAAGCCAACCTATGGACTCCACGGGCTATACATGTAGCTAGCCCGAGATATATAGAGCACATAGAGATCCTACAACGCGATATCAGGGCCCAACGATAGGCTTAAAGATCACAGACGCCACAAAAAAAAAGCCTACTTGGCAAACACAAGATAGGAAAAACCAGTCTTTTCGACAGAATATGCCTGAGTGTATGCATCCACGCTATATACTAGATTAAGGACCACCAAGCCCTGCGAGACTTCGGATAAGGAAATCCAAAAGTGCGTAAAAGGTTCTACCAGGCGAAAGAGTTTTAGACGGTGCAGAAATTTTGACAGTTTAGGAAAGGCATTCATTGCTAAATAGGCTAAATAGGTACATAATTCCATGAGCTCCGGCCAGATTCTCAGTGGCGCGGAATATAGATAAACCGTCCGATAAGGAACGCGGGGCAGTGTGGGGAATTAGCTCTACCCCAGATTTAGAGGTTCACATGTACATAACACGTGGATTGCCACAGAACTCGATAAGAACTCCTTTTATGTTTTCGAGGCATCACAATGGTTGTGTATAAGTAAACCCGGACCCCGCTCAAGAGTGAGATGGATCGATATGCCTTACCCATTGTTCCCATAACCCGAGAGTTCACGAGTGACATGCCGTGACCCCGAAACCAGCCTCAAACATCCAAACGACCCCCACACCTACCATTTCACATTTCGTCTCACTTTCCTAATCCCCGTTCATCCGTCGCTCGTGAGGAGCTGATTCAATATTGCAGCCGGACGAAAGGGAGGATTTGCATGTGAACGTCACGTGATGGCGCGGGCGGGTGGCAGCTGGGCTGCGGTTGTTGTTCGCACCGAGGCTCTACCAACCAAGGTTCAGACACCTGCAGCTATGATACCCCCACCGTGGGGACGGGAGAGCTCAAGAATTCCCCGCAGAACGTGTAGGGGGCATTACAAATAAGATCCAATCTCATCTTGTCACTGGGGCTCGTGGACACATAAAATGCAGAAGTCCCCCTTCACTCCTCTTCACTCCACTCAAGTCCCAAGTCCCCCAAGTCCCCCAAGCCCCAAGTGTCATTTCATCCTGCCAGGCATTCCACCAGAAGAAATAGACACCTCCTAGAGATCAAGATGTCAAAATCAGTATCCGTAGACCTGCCAGCGAAGGTCGGGGCCAAGGTCGAGGAGGTTAAGGTAGAAGTCGCAGCAAAGTCCATGGCTGGACTGCGCTCGCTGGTTGCCGGAGGTGTTGGTGGTATCTTTGCTGTGATCAGTGGTATGTTTTGTTCGCGTTGATGCCACTTCTCATGATGCGTGTGGAGCTGATATCGAAGCGTAGGTCACCCCTTTGACCTGGTCAAGGTACGGCTTCAGACTGCGGAGAAGGGAGTGTATAGAGGTGCTTTCGATGTAGTCGCGAAGACAGTGGCCAGAGAGGGCATGTTCAGGGTAGGTTCCAAGCGCGTAGAGCACTACATAGAGGTGAGCATAAGAGTAACTTTGTTGTAGGGTCTATATGCCGGTGTTTCTGCGCCATTAATCGGTGTTACGCCTATGTTTGCTGTCTCATTCTGGGGTTACGACGTTGGAAAGAATCTCGTTCGCCGTTTCTCCACCGTCGAGAACAACACCCTCAGTGTTGCCCAGATCTCGGCCGCCGGATTCTTCTCCGCCATCCCCATGACTGCCATCACCGCCCCATTTGAGCGCGTGAAGGTGCTTCTCCAGATTCAAGGTCAATCCGGCGGAGAGAAGAAGTACAAGGGCGGCTTCGACGTGGTCCGTCAGTTGTACAAAGAAGGCGGAGTCCGTTCCGTCTTCCGTGGGTCCGCTGCCACACTTGCCCGTGATGGCCCCGGCTCAGCCGCTTACTTTGCGACTTATGAGATCCTGAAGAAGAAACTTTCAGGAGGAGAGGACCCGAGCATGGGTGCTGTCATGGTTGCCGGTGGTGGAGCTGGTATGGCAATGTGGCTCCTCATCTTCCCAATCGATACAGTGAAGAGTAGGCTGCAGAGTGCAGAGGGAAAGCCGACCATTGGGAGTGTCGTGAAAGAGATTAATGCACGCGGAGGATACAAGGCATTCTTCCCCGGTCTCGGACCGGCGTTGGCAAGAAGTGTGCCGGCGAACGCATTCACCTTCTTAGGTGTCGAGTTGGCGCACAAGGCCATGAACAAGATGTTTGACTAGACGGACTCTTCGAGTAAAGGGGGAGCTGGGAGAGAGAGGCTTGGATGACTAGTTTGGTGCTTCTTTATCGTTATCATGGCGTAGGTTGAGCTTGGTTTCTTGACTTCTTTTTAGACGTTCGATAGACGTTTGATAGACGTTCTGCTGCGTTAGTGCTTTCTTTTTTTTCTTCTTTCCTATGTTCTTATTTCTATGCTTCAGCTGTAAATACACCACTTGTTTTTTCATTGTGTTGTACAACCCACTTGGGCGAATGATATTAACACTTTAAAGACTGGACTCTCTTGAAGAATGTGATAGGTGAATCTAAATACACATGAGACCATTTCTAAGAGGTGCAAGATATTATACGGAAACAATACATATACTTTAGTACAACAGGGCAGATGTACACACAATGGCAAATCGCAACTGCTCCGGTAGTGTGTTGACTAGTCTGGTTGTACAGGATATCTAGAGTGGATTCGGAAACTATGAGAAGTGGTACGGAAGGCATT
Organism: Morchella sp. 2016-41; assembly: GCA_024713855.1. Lineage (NCBI taxonomy): Eukaryota > Fungi > Ascomycota > Pezizomycetes > Pezizales > Morchellaceae > Morchella > Morchella sp. 2016-41. Next base: position 1,208,936 of record JAMGZD010000021.1, read on the forward strand.
TCGAAATACAGGCTTTCCTTCCTGGCTCATGCCTTCTGCTCTCTGGGTCAACCGTCGCTCAAACATGAAGCCAAGGTAGATGATTGGATGGATTGCGGGAGGATTAGCTGAGAGATGATTTGATGGGCTACCGTAGCCACGGACGAATGATGTGATCCACGTGGTATCACAGCTCAAGGCCTTGCCGTATATTTCCCGAACTCCTCAAGAAATCGAGTCTTTGACTGGGTAGAGCAAGACATTTGATTTGTTTTTCGTGCGGGCTCTCTGGTCTTAGAACCCACTGGTTTGCAGCTTGGTACTGGTCTCCATCATACATCGCCCCAGAAGGGAAATGATTTCCTATCCCTAAAGTACTACCTTGCGCTAGATACGGGTACGATTTCAATCGACGAATTGTTCAATAATTGGTTAATGATCCTAATAACGATAAGGGGGCGGGCCAGTCAAGGCACATGTCTGCCCTCATTTTCTTCACAACCCGATAGCCTTCGCCTACTCGCCCCCCGTCTCCTAGAGGTTTTAACGGGTTCACAATGTACTCTCTAGGAGCTTCATATCACTATACGCTAGAATCTGCAAAAGGAGGTAACTATATATGAGTGGGAATACGCTGGCGTAGAAGCAGCCGGTGCCTATCCTCAGCTCAGGCTACTCCAAAGTTTCCCGCGTTTGTGAATGTTGATTGAGGTGATTAGCTGATCATCTCTAAAGTGGAGGAGAGAAGAAGTACGGTATCAAAGGCATATATCGGACCCTACAGGTCTGAGTTCAGCCTACTGCAGCTCACGCACACCGCGAATGTAATTAATGAGTTAAACAAAAAAAAAATCACGCACACCGCGCGCAGATGGGTGGGGGGGAAGGGGCTACAGTAGGATCTCCAATCCCAGTGAATACTCAGCAGGGAAAACAAGTGATTCCAAGATGGTATTATATTATGTCACTTATGTTTAACAATCCTTCATAGGCCTAGGATCTCGAAGGTAGAGAGCTTAAAGTATATCATGTAGATCCCAGCTGATCTTCGATATGAGTAAGCGATGACAGGCTTAGGTTTATGTCTCAAAGAGTACGTACATGTAGTTGCATTTACTAAGCGGCTCGGCAGTTCAAGAAAACCAACGATTCGAGCGGACAGCACCCGCCCACTGAGCATGAGGCGGAGCTGTGCCTCTAGGTTCAATGATGGCTTGGCTTGATCGAGTGATAATCTATGATTAACTCCTCTGAATGACTTGCTGATACCATTTTTTTGTTTAACTCATTAATTGCATGCAGACCATAGCCTATGGCAATAACACAACCCCAGAACTGCCCTACTAACTCCTGACCACACCCAATGAAGGGCATTCAGCAAGCTAGTACTCACCCGCCGCCACTGCCTAACTAAAAGAAAGAAAATAACACACGTAGGTTATCCCTTATACGTTCTTTACTACAATTTGTGTCCTCCTTCTAGCCTTTTCTCCCCTGTACCTTGTCGCCTTCAACTGACCCATTAAGTATTTCCCGTTGTACTTCGCTATCTCGTCTCTGTCTTAATTCCAGTTCTAAATCTTCCGCCTCAATAATACATCTGTCTTCGTATTTCACTATGTCCTCGTACACCGCTTTGATCGCGTATTCCCTGTCTGAGTTTCTCTTCCGGCCAGCGTATATCCTTCTTTTCTATTGTGCCAAGTCCATCCTCTCAGCGTCATGTGGTTTGTCTGTGGTTGCTGTTCGTTGTGCTCTTCTACTTCGACCTTCCTTGCATTGATCCGCTGGAATTCGCTAATACCATTTGTGTATAAATAAAACCTGAAATATGAGCTAGTATATTTTTTCGGTGGTCCCCTAGAGACCTAAAGGGGCCCTTTCCCTTAAAAAAAGCTACTAAAGCCTAGCCCAGCTATGAACGGTATGTGGATTAGATCTTTACTCGATCGAAGTGTACGAGTGGGAGTATTTCAAGAGGACCATCTGAAACAGGGACCAGGACGCCTCTGGGTCTCTTTATGGAACAAGCCTTATGGAATAAAATGACTCAATTGTAAGAACGAATTTCCGACTTGCTAATTCTGCGATGAGGTCAATGGAAGAGGCAGGAATTGATGGGTAGATAAATAAGGCTTTCCTATGGAATGTTGAGATATAAAAGAGTATATATGTTACGTGTGGAAGGTATCGACTTTCTTGAATACATGGAACTTGCTTTGCTTGCTTGAATGTCATACAGAGTAGTATATCAAGACCCATTTATATTTATGCCAAGGAGAGACAAGTTATGACTCGAGTTTAACATTTATTACCACGGTCTTCCATAGAATTGAGAAGATATGACCACCCTCTGACATAAATAACCATCCTTGAACAGGCAGGACACTGCTCCTAGACTCGCATACATTAATTTCAATAAAGATATGACGCTCATGTGCGAGTGATACTGCATGATCTAACTACTACTAGCACTACTATTCAATACTTAAAGCTGGCGGTACAGTTTCTGGACTAGGATCATCTCGTATGTTAAGTGACAGGTTTCGTATGAACGTCCTGACACATAGGAAAGCCTAGCAGAAAAACTCATCCGCGGATTAATCAGACTCATTGCTCATATAATAACCCTAACCCAGCAATTAATAACCAACCGGAATATTTTTGTTTAGCCAGCCAGTATACAGCTCACAGATGGCCCCAAAAGCCATGCGACTACATGTACTTCCTTATGACAGCGCACCATAGCTGCGCTGTACAGTCGACAAATTCAACTCAAATCACAAATATTTATCCGATATGACCAATTGAATATCCATCTCGACTTTGGGTAGAATGACAATATTGGGACGGGCTCATCGGTTATCACTCGACAAGTTTGAAATATTAGGACCAAATGATCTGTTGCTGTTTGGGATGGATACACCATTACCGGCGCCTCATCAATTTTGCATCTAAAAGCGGTTTAAAGTGCCCCTGACCCTTTTGCCCGTCAGATTCCTTAAGATATAAATATTCTGTCATATTCTCAACGCCAGGAATTCTACATGTGTTTTGGTTATCAAATGGTAGGTACCGAACAGTTACCCGTTCAAACACATAGACGGCCCAAGAACAATGCTTATCTTCGAAATAAGTGTGTTGCTAAATGCATGTAGGATTTGATTATCATTTCGAGATGATATATATGCCTATCCATCTGAATTCCACCATATTTCCTACCGTGGGACATACAGAAGTTGCACCAATGTCATCATCCATCTCTATCTTCCCTCGCTTGCTTGCCCTTGAAAAGATATCTCCGATTGGCCTATCTTTCAGCCTTAAGTAGTAGGGTAGAATCGGTACAGTATCGGATTGTTGCACTTCAGGGGGGAACAAGTGATAAGACAGGGTACAAGGGTTTTCGGTCTACCCGAATCAGCCAACCAGCCAGACAAATACATTAACTGGCCAGTCCCATTTGAAAGGGTCTCAGGGATGAAATATTGAGAAATGTTTCGCGATGTGATAAAAAACCTGAATTTTATTACTTCTTGTGTGATCGCCGTTAGTGATAGGATTGCGGCTTCAGTCACTAGACCATCAAGGTTCAATGCCCCATATGACCAGTCAGTATGCAATTTCGAAGTTGTTATGATACAATTGTTTGTTTGTTGATGAAACATGTCGATAATGTATGTTGGATCCTGCCTGTGTAGGTACTACCTCTGGGTGGTCCAACTTGAAGACAGCCCAGACAGTGTTAGTGTAACGAGGGTAAGAGTAAGCCTGATAGTTCTCACATGAACTCACATTGCGGGCACGGAGCACTGGTCACTAGGGCAGTTAGTCTTTAGTTAAGTAAACTTACAGCAAACGACCAGCCCTTGTTTCAGTTGCAAAAAAAAAAAAAACATCTTCAGTTCTCAAAAAATTCAGTTCCTAGTCTATACTGTAAGTTTGCATATCCTGTCATATCTCAAAGCTCACATAACATAAGCCTGAGAACTTCATCACAACCAAGCTTATGCGTGTGGGAGTCTTTTGGGCCAATTCGCATTATTGCCGAAACCCCATCAAGTTAACAACCCTGCTATATATTTAGAAGCGAAGACAAGGCCTCCCCACAAATCGAGATGAACGAGCCGAATGAGACGATTTCAGCCTCAGAAGTAACGTTGCTATGCTGTGCAGCTTGCTGGTGGTGTCGATTCGGTCTTGGCCCACTGTGCAGTGCGGCCGTTATGTTGCGTTATGTTGTGTGCGGGGGGTGAGCGATTGGCCTGGTCGCCCGCAATGGCCGATGCTCCTCTCCAGATGTGATTTGTGCACGAAGGGCAAAGAAAGGGGGAGATAAACGTTTGATGTTCCTCATACAAGCGAAGCTGTTGCAATTGTATGTCGGCTTGTGACATGCCATGAACGACGACCCTTGCAGAAAGCCAACGTTGCAGTCAAGTTGCAACATGTAGGTACCTACACCGGTACCTTCCTTCCTAATATCCAGCGGAGCTAATACACATAGCTGTTGTGTTCGAACACTCAATCATACGTCGTTTCCTCACGCTGTTGGGAATTCTTTAACCTCCCATTCGTATGTTCTGAATGCGCCGGGGTAGGCGTCAAAGCGTGGATTGGAATCCATCATGCAGATTCAGACGGAATAGTGTGTCGGCGCCGTTCTACCTGACGAGATAAGAGCGTCAATCAATATATATATGACCCATTCTAGGCATCGATCAGCAGGGCTGCTGTTCGCTAAATACCTTAGAGGGACTAGTCCAAGGGCGCGACTACCTGTTTTGACTGATCTACTGCTCAAATATATGCCCTGGACGAGCAATCTATCGATACTAGTAATTGCTGGACTAGGCACACCGCCCTACCATACCCCCCAACACTGACGCACGCCCGCTCTTCGATCTTACATGCTTTGTCGAAGTATTAAACATAGGAACATGATCCTCTACGCCTAGGTTAAATAAAGCCATGGCACGCGCAGCCCTGGTTTCCAGAAGCTGTCAAGACCACATCATGTACTCGACTTGCTTAGGCAAAGGTACTCTAAAAGTGAGGCCTGCTTGGAGTGCACATATTTTAGCAGTGTCCGACGTGGCCCTGGAAGAATCAGAGTTGCGTCTCTCTAGAGACACACAACCGCTCCACAAATCAGCAGGGGTGACGTTTATGCCCTTTTTTTTTCTAGATCAAAAGCTACTTGGGCATACATACACACATCATCCCTAACAAAAAAAAAAGGAAAAAGGAGACCGGGGTGACACCTTCCGAAGACCATTATTGGTCCCTTTTACCGCCCAGTGAACCAGCCTCTCGGGTACAGTAGCTAGCTGTCCAGTTGCAACCACCACCATCCAACCCGGTCCAGGTCCACATTTGTAGGCGGACAGCCAGATATAACAAAATGGGGAAGTGTGACTTCTACTCTCCGCTCCCCCCAGTCCCGGGCCCTTTGCTCTCGTTCAACCTCCTACATTCTGTTTCAGGGCGACGATATCAGTGTCCTAGCGACTCTACTCGGATCTGGAGGAGGGGTTGACGATATATTGGAAAAAAAAGAGAGAGAAAGAAAAGAATCAATGAACGCAATGACTCGATTATGGACTTTCCAATTCGGCCTTTTAATAGTTTTTCTGTCATGCCTCGAAGTTTTCGGAGAAGAAACCGCATCAATGGTCGTATTCGACCTCAATACAAATGACTCTAGTTCTCTCCCAGGCGTAATCACTATGTCTTTTGGCTCACCACCACAAGATATCGACCTTCTAGTTTCCTTTTACACGGGCGAGGCGTCAGCATATATACCAGCCGGCGCGCTATGCTCAACAAGTAGCACAAGTAGTACTGCGGGTACTGACTGGAATAAGATATTGGAGCCGTCCGAGGGGGATTTCGTACAATCTTCTAATGGGGGCGGGTCATTGGCGGGGGTGCAGCTGGTCGAATGGAGACCTAGTACAGATACAAATTCGAAGAAGGTTAATATTAGTCTGAGGAAGGGCCGCGGAGATGCTGCGGTAAATGTTACCGTGATCGAAAGTGGGTATATCTAACTAGCTATATGTTATCGCAATATCTGAATCTTAACATTAGCTTTACCCCAAATTTTCTTCTTTTTATAGATGCTAAACAGGTCTTGAAATAGGAGGTATTTCCAATGATGGTGAATACCCCTGGGATGCAGCCCGAACCTTCAGCGAACAGAATCTCGAAGCAGCATCCGACTATTCCCTGATGCTGTGGACAGAATCTCCACCAAGGCGGTCAATATCAGGATACTTCTCTTTCGGCCTCTCTAGCAACGATACCACCACCACCACTGCCTCATCAAATCGAGGCTCAGATGACAATACCCAAAACTCAGAATGTTTGGATTACCTTCGTTCAGATGCTGGTGGGTATTACAACCAGACCGGAGACGCAGATTTCGTCGTAGACGTCCTGACCGCAAACGGCATCGGTGATACTGCGACAGATTTTCAGGTGCAGAGTTTAGCGGTTGGGAGTACATCCTTGGCATGGTCGACAACAAGTGAGATATCCACAGCAGTGTTTCAGCTGAAGGGAATGCCAATAAATCTGATGTGGAAGAGTACGTTGGGAATGGGAACTGTGGGGTTGAGCTTGCTGCAGAGAGCAAGGAAATCAAGCGTGCCGGAAATGGATGTGGTGTCTTTGAACTTGGGGACAGGGGGAAATACTGGATCAGTGGTGATGGGGGGATACGATGATGCATTGATTGACCATAATCAAAAAGCGGTATTCTCTAGGACCAATAGTAATGGTACGAGTGGATTCCAGGTGGTCTTGTCTGATGTGACATATATCGGCCCGAACAGCGAGGAAGTCGTTGTATCAAATGCTGGCACTTCTTCAGCAGATTCAAAGGTTGCATTAGCCTATGATTCGCCCAATATCCAGCTTCCGGCAAAGGCTCTAGAAGCCCTTCTTCCGCTTATTGGGGATCCAGTATTTGATGAGAACGTCAATGGGTACATTTACTTAGACTCCGACTCACTGAGAACAGACTACTCTCTCAAATTCACGCTCAAGAACGGCTCATCATCAAGTACAATAATTGTACCTGCATCGTCCCTTGTTGGGACCGATACATCCTCAAACAACCCATTGACCTCTCGGGTCGAGTCTGGGCAGACATACCTCCGCCTCTCCGCCAGCTCAGACGAACACCCCGCATACCTTGGGCGCGTATTTCTTCAGCACGTGTATCTCGTAAATGGCCCTCCAACAATTAACAAGTTCCTCATCAGTGCCATCCCCTCTCCATTCCCGAGTGCAAAATCCCTAGTTCCCGCTTCTCGTACTTCCATAAAGATGTTTAACACTACTCCGGGAACAAGCGATAAGCCAGCCGTCGGACCCATGGTAGGCGGAATACTTGGCGGCCTCGCGGTAATCATTGGTGGAATTGCACTATGGATGTGGTTTTTGCGGCGCCGGCGGGATCGCACTTTATCTTCCGGAGGACCGGAGGGCGGGAACAAGCCTACCGTTCGTTTCACTGAAAGGGGTCGTAAATCAACCCCGTTTTCGCCTCCTCCTCCTAGCAGCTATGGTTACGAAAAAGAGCTCGAATTTGCATCTGGTAAGAGCAGCAATCGCACTGGTTCCGAATCCAAGACCGCAACCCCTAGCGTAATCTCATTCTCGCCCGATCTCCCGGAGAAGGACCCCGAGTTCCTCCAGCGTCTCTCACGGCAATCCCAACACCGTAGGCGACAGTCTGAGGGGTCGACGGTGGCGCGTGTCTATATGGGCCCGTACTCGCCGCAGGTCGACGATATCGAGGAACTCCACTACGAAATGCAGCTCCAGAGGACGGCTACGGTTGGGCGGTTTATCTCTGGCGCCAACGCCGTGGCGACCATAGATGGAGGGCCGCGGTCACCCGGAGTGACCAAGCCGGAGAAAATCAAGATCAAGACAGCCAACTCCCACGTGAGGACGGCGAGTATCGGACGTATATGCACGCCCACATCGATTGAGTTCCCAACGGCCTCCAGCCGTCGGGGATCTATGCGGACTGTGGGAAGTGCTGATCTACTACGAAGGAGTAGTGGGGATCTACTCCGGGGGAGTGTGGATGGGTTTGCGATATGCGGGTCAGAGGAGAGGATCAATTCTATCAAGGAAGAGGCGGGCGTAAGGAAGCAGGTGGTGTGGGAGAGGGACGACAGCGGCGATGATGGCAGCGATACGTCGACAGTCTTTGGACTGGACGCGGTCACGAAGGATGGATCCGAGTTTTTGCGAAGCAATTTGAATCTGAGGGCTGGCTCTTCTATGGAGGGCGGTGACGGCAATGATTCAAGCAGACCTACCACGACGGAAACTACAGAGACGGCTACAACAGCTACTACGGAAACGGACGCGAACGAGGGCGCAAATGTAAATGCCATTTTCAAGAACGCGCATGAGCAGATTGTGGGTGTGATATAAGAAAAGTGGAATTATGTTCCATTGTTGTTGCTTTCTGATTGCTGACTTAATATTTGCAATTGTCTATACGCGGTTTATATTTCTTTTGTACAGTCTTCCTTTTTAAACCTTCTGGCTGGGGAAATGGGTGGAGTTAGATTCGTATTTCTTACTTTCTTCTATCAAACTTGGATAATGGGCCGAGTCATGACTCATGATTCATAAACCACAAAGCAGGAACTTTTTTCTTTTGTTGTATTTGTACTTGGTACTAGTGCTGATATTTGAGTGCTGGAAGCTGGTGGGCGTGGCCATGAGGGGTCTAACTATAGTTTATATTGTTAGTATGCACGTTGGTATGTAGGTTGTGGATATCAATGTCAATATCGGGTCTTGGTTCCAGATATCCGTGTTGTGAGGAGTGCCGGCCGGATATGAGTACGTACACCGGCTCGAGACAATTCTAGGCATGATCATTGACACCTGCAGCAGAAGTGAACGTATATCTTGAGAGCGGATATTGGTTTGAGGCTTGCCTCTGAGTTATCTATTTCCATATCTACCACATTCCGACTGAGTGTTAGATCTAATCGAGCAATAACTACAGCAAAGCCTACCGTAATTCCACCCCCATGCGTACGACGACCGAACTTTGCTGGAGGTATCGTAACGATGGGGTTTAGAGAGGGGTTATTATTAGCAAGACACAATCTCCGTTCCTTCCAAACGGCAAAAGTTTCCTAGGATAGAATTTCGATACGGTGGGATTATCATAGGTTCCCCTGTATTCACAATTGCACCAACTATTCGAAATAAGTCATCTCATCGGTTGAGCCTTCACCGTCGACTTTTAATATGTCGAAATATCCTGACCCTTTTTGTGGGGGTCAAAGGATTTGCTAACTAAATTCTTGTCATTTATTCAACCTATTAAGTCAATCGATACATGTATGTATGTATCTCCCACCAATGACTAACCTGATCGATTTGCTGTGGCTTGTTGACACCTACAAAAAAGGGTTGGCATCCTTTGATAGCTGCAGGGTATCCAAGTACTAGGGTGTAGCGAAAAGTGATCAGAATCTGATAAGAGAAAAATACGTATTCACCGTAGCACCTACTTACCAGATTCTGATCACTTACCCTCAATACCCGGTACATGTATGTATATCGCGGATTGTACTCGCGCGGCCGATTTGAAGCTGCTCAAAGAATTGTGGCAAGTGATCTAATAGCCAATGAAAGCTCACGTTTTTGCGGTATTCAGATCACTTACTTTTTTGGATGGGCGGCTTCAATCCGGCAGCGCAGGTACATGTGCGAGTGAGGTGGAAGTCGTTATTTTATATCTTGGCTTTTCAGATACATGTACAGCGATGGGTGATAAGTGATGGAACGCCTGGTTATACCTGCAAACACCGTATGTTGGTGGCGTTTACTCAGAACAGGTATTACTCTGTCTCAACCCGTTCCGTTACTTATTACTACATGTAGGTACATGCTGGCTCACAGCATCTCAGGTATTGACTATGCAACTTTGAGCTTCTTCATGAACAGCTATCGGTGGAGAGTACAGGGACCAACGATCATACCGATTCTCCAACGCCACAATAATTCTACCAATAACTGTAGTAGCGGCGGGATGTACCTGCATGTATTTTAGTAAGTGTTAAATGTACTCGTAATTTCTTGACGTTTGTAAAAGGAACCTATATTGCATACCATACTAAATTGTGGACTTGGAGCTTCTTTGTATGGTATGCAATAATGGTTCCTTTTTACAAACGTCACGAAATTACGGGTACATACTTACTAGCATGAGCATGAGCAGAGTTCACGCACGCATAATACATTGAGATTGATATTATGGGTATGTATGTACCTGCTTGCATAAAGCCTCCGGCTGAAGAAACCGCGCCATTATCTTAAATACCATAGCCCGGTCGGGCCTCAACCCTAGCTGTCGGCAGTAAGAACTGCACTTCCACGCCAATACCGAACTACGAAACTGCACTCAACCCCTCCCACCGCCGCCCCCCCCAGCTCTCACCTCGTGATTCTCCACTGACTGAGTATGTATGAACCTACTCTTCATAGCAACACAGCTAGCCACCGCATATCTCGTTAAAACAGCCGGCAGGATATCGAGTAGGGTAGCTGCGCACAGGTACTCTACCTACGTACACGGAGCGCCTTCCGGGAGCTGATGACAGCTGAATCTACGTATGATTGCAGCCCTATTATGCATTGCCAGGCCAGAACCGTTGGGGGTTGGGGGTTGGGAGGGGGGATACTCAACCAATGGATCGGCTGGTTGGCTGGCTAGGCGGGGAGGGGGAACAGATACATATATGCTTTTTGGTTTGCGCGCACTGCATATAAAACAAGATTTCCGGAACGTACATAATCGCTTAGAGAGTGTGAAAGGAAGCTAGGGAAGGAAAGTGAAGAGGGAAAGAAAAAAAACAGGAATTGAATGTAGCGGTGCTGACGAGAGAAGATAATGAGAGGGTGTCAGAGAGAGGTGTTGTGCAAATACAAGTGCTACTGATCATGAGCTACTACTGCTACGTAGATGTACTCCGCATCGGTGCTGACAAGAGAGAGAGAGAGATCTCTCTCTCTCGAGTGGGCGTTGTGCAAATATGTAACGTTACTGCTCCATTACTCTCCGCCGAGCTGAAAGCGACTTTGATTGGGTTTTTAATGCTGTATTTGTTTGCAGTGGATATGTGAGTGCTACTCGATCGAGCGCGCTCCTGTAGTGGCCCTGTGATTGGGTTTGGAAACGTTTTTGGACTGTACTACTAGCTAGCTCATGGATGACTTGTGTCTCTTGGAAACGGGTTTTAAAAAATCAAAGCGTTGGCCGGAGATGAACATATAGTCTCATTCCCAGCATTCTCAGACTTTGTTCGTGTCACTCACTCTTTGTGCAGAAAGAATCAATCTAGCTGGGCACGAGACTAGATGAGATACTGCACCCAGGCAAGCAAGCAAGCAAGCAGGGCATTGAGGCACCGTATCAGGGCGGAGATATATCATGATGCGTGTGATATAGAGTAGATTTCTCTCCTCTGCCAATGTCCAAATACATACATGTGCAATGTACGTAATATCTCCCAACCCCCCGTCCCCCGAAGTACACTTTCCACGGAGGTGCTCTATTTTAAGTTCTACTAGCTGGCCTCGTATTTCCATGGTCGCTTCTTCGGGCCACGGTGGTATCCTAGCTTTGGTGGTTTATAAATTTCTGAAACACCGGTTCTGGCGATCATGAAGCTGCTCTTGGGGGCCTAGTGAAATGTTGGTTTTGCTCTTGACTAGCTAGGTACATAGTGGAACGGTTTAACTGAGTTTTTCTGGATGGATTCGTATGTGCTTGTAGTCAATTGGCTTTATACAAACAAATCGAAATATTATATAAAAAAATCCTTTTAAAAAAACCTTCTCTGCTCTTCTACCCTCTCACAACCAACAAAACAATATCGATCATCCCCACCCAAACCAATCCTTTCTTCCGCCAGCGCAAACCCAGCTACTCTACAATCAACGAGGAGGTTGAAACAAGAACCGGCACTAAACAAGCCCACAAGCCCCACACGCAGTTGGCGGATTTAGGGCCCATCGAATCTCAACCCCAACCCCGATGCGCTACACCGTACCCTGGGGCCCTAAGCTCCAAGCACCAACCCTAGCTACGGCGACGACATCTAGTCTTGTAGGCTACATAACGTTGAGCCCTGCCCTATCCCGCATCCGGTACAGGATCCTCGGACATTTTCCAACCTGTTGGGCAGCATGCAGCAATCGGTAGGAAGTAGAATTTTTCTTCTTCTTTTCCCTCTCTCCCCCGCGACCACAATAAACGGCGCCTCTCCCACCCTCCCTTTGGTGGTTTTTTTTTTTTTGCCAATTTTTGCCTTGTGCTGTCTTGCACAGCTTGTCACGGGTTGAGTTCGGCCGAAGAGAGAGCCTTAGCAGAGTAGAGTACTTACCGCCAAAACTCGAAACATTAGCTATCTCCGCCCAGGGATTATCTCTAAAACAATTTGCTGAAAAGTATTGATCAACCTTAGAGGTATCCGTTTGTAACAAGTAGAAAAACAATAGTGGGTTAGGGTTTCGTAATAAATCCGATCATCGTGAGAAAGCTAGCGTCTGGTCATTGGCCCATGCTCGCTCATGCAGCTGGCTGGCAATATCATTGTCCCGGGACTTTTTTCTTTCTTTCTTTCGTTCTTTCTCGAAACCTCCATCCCATATTCGGCGACGAACGTGATCAGAAGGGCATGGAGATTGATGTTTGTTGCACTGCAGTCAAGCAAGCAAAATTAAAACTGCGTTACAAAGCACACACACATGACGTTCCCGTGAAGAAGCTACAGTATTACATGTAGCTATAGTACATACTACCTGCCGAAACCAGCGCTCAGTCTACTTTTGATAACCACATGTATGTACGGCTTACCCTCAAAAGAACCAGAAAATGCAAGTGACGGAAACGGGGATTATTTGTATGAGAGAACGACACCACTCCATACAAATTATGCTTGTCCTGAGCAACTGAATTTTCTGGTTCTTATGCTGGTAAGCGTGTACGTACAGCGCCTACCCAAAAGTAGGTGAGCCGTGAACTCCCGCATAAGATATACCTAACAACGGGGTTCTCCACTGCAGTATTCTATTGCACCTCAACCACTTCTTTTTAAGATCCGAAAACCTTCAGAAGGCTTCTCCCGGGAGTTGTAATTCTTTACCTGTGTTCATCACTGTAATTAATTTTGTTGAGAACCTGGTTCCACCTAGTTTGGGCGAAAACTTTTGGGTAGTGGCTTTACATACAGTGCGAGTGTAGTGAGATACTACATAGATACAGTCAACCTGCCAAAACACAGACAAGTGGTTGCATACTAGCCCGAGCGCCACTGTCTTGACTGACAAAGACCCCTGTTCGTCGTTCAACCAGTTTCGTCGTTGCCCCCAAGACGACTGTAGTGTACCTACTACTCGAATCGCCAGACAGATAAGTAAACATCTATTCCATGTATGTGGATGCAAGGCACCCACCTCGGCCCTCTCCTCGCCATCACAAAACAAAACAAATAAAAGCCCCGAACGATGCAGGAACACTGGGGGCCATGGCCAGCTTGCCTTTCTGGCTGCATAGTGGAGGTGTGTGTCATTTCCAGCCCGATCATTGGACATGTTTCATTTTCATTTGCTTTTTCTTTCTTCTCAATTCTTTCCGCCCGTCTGCCGCGGGAGGGAGGGAAGGAGATGAGCTCGACCTGCCATCATGGCATACATAGCATCTACTCTAACTCGCTCGCCCCAATCCTCTGCGTGTGACAGACTTCCCATCTGTCACCGCAGCGAACGGTAAAGAAGCTTAGGGAACGAAGAGTTGGAAAAAAAACTTGGCTGGGTGGTGGTTTTGTTTAAATTAGGGACTTGTTTCCCGATCGCCCCAACCTTCGGAGCTCGGAAAGTCCCGCTGCTGCTGCACGAACAAGGTTGTCGTTGTCGATGATATCATTTGTGGGGGGTGTCCGGCATAGACAGAGCCGCATGGTAGGAGGGGATGCAGGGACGCTTGGTTTCTTGTTCTTTTTTTGTGTCGACCACCGACCGCTTGAGAGGGAGGCCATGGGGCATGGTTACATAATTGTAAATGCAACTGCAACTGTGAACTGAATCTCGCGACATTGTCAGTATCATTGCTGTCGAGGTTGTCACCTTTTCTCCTTCCAGTACAGGCAGGTAGAGTACACGTGTTTCACGCCGTCGACTTCCTCTTCTCATCATCATCATCATCATCATCATCATCATCATCACGGATATAAAATGATCAATCACATGATCTACAACTCACCACGACGACCACCACCGCATGCCCCATGGCCTTAGACTCGTAGAGTACTTTATTACTAGTACACACCTCAAACACCCCCGTCGTCATTATCAAAGGGTAAAAGTCCACAACTACCGAGCCAGCTCATAGAAATACAGCGTGTATGTCGTCAGGTCGCATATTGTCATACACTCCAGAGTCTAGAAAGAGAAAGAAATAAAAAAAAAAAAACCACAACTAGGTTTAGATACTTGTGTTGAGAGGGAAAGAGAGGTACACCCTAGGCATCTGTATCCGCTGTACAGTGTGAGGGGAGTTGTGTGTGTGCGGGCAGAATACCGTTGCGGTCGGAGCATGCGTTAGCGGGCCATGGCGTGAGGCTTTGGGTGAGTGAGAGATCCTGCGTAGGGGGGGGGATGGATCGATGGGGAGGGTGGGTTGTTTATGGCGCCGGTGGTGGTTTAGAATCGATTATCATGTTCGTTGGTGCGCGAGAACCGGCGCGGCCGGATGGATAAGCAATTTATGCTTTCACCAAAACCACCCATGTATATCAGTATATCAGTAGGCAGAGTAGAGTACTCACAGATATATGCACATGTAGTGATGCGCATGCAGATGGAATGTTGTTATGTAGTAGTACCTTCTAGACAGTTCTCCATAGCTAGGAAAAAGACGATGAAGTAGAGGATTGAAAGCTTATAGCAGCCAAGGAAGGCATCAGGCATCTTACTGTGGTTAGTTGTGAGTGTGACTGACCTTCAACGGTTTTGCATCTGTTACTGCTGTGGTTTGACGGGAGGGATGGTTTTATGTATTTGTATGGGGGAGGGGGTGTTTGCAGGAAATGACATCATTGGCCCACAGGCCGTTGGCATTCCAGAAAGACAGGAGGGTGAGAAGAACACTGGCACCCCTCTAACACTTCCTCTTCTTCCACCCATCCACCCATCCACCCATCCATCGATCCATCGATCCATCATCCCCATCTTTTCCCCTGTGCGGTCAAGGTCTCACTCAGCCATAGATACTTTACTCCATCGCGGTTAGCCACCCTGAGCTCATCAGCCCCGGTCCTGACCCCACATTAACCTGCATTGCGTGACTCTCGTCTACTCTACCCGCTGGCTGCCTGGCTAGTCCGCATTGGCCCTCAACGTCATCCATCATTGACACTGCCAGTGACCACAACCACAACCACAATCATAACCACAACCACAACCACAACCACAACCACAACCACAACCACAACCACAACCACAACCACAACCACAACCACAACCACAGCCACAACAACCACAACCATCACAACATCACAACATCACAACATCACAACACACTCACAGGGCGTCACTCGGACTGAATATTCACAACATTTTCCACACCTGTTCACGGGATAGCCTCTCACAGTTTACCAAGTCTACCACAATCACAATCACCTTCACCCATACTCCCATAAATGCCGCTGAACCTCCTTCATCACAAATCCTACCATGTCTACTCCACAAAAAACATTGAGCGCGTCCGCCAGGATGAGGCCGCCGCCCGCGCTGCCGAAGAGGCCAGAGAGCAGCGCATGCAGGAGGCTGACGCAGAGCACCGCATAAGTGTTCTCCGCGCACGCGCTGAAGGGCGAGCACCTCCCCCACCCCCCCGTGAAGAAGAAGCGGTGGCAGTAGTGACAAGAGGGTCTACAAGGGGGGGTAGCAGTAAGAGGAGGGATCGTGGAGATTACACTGTGCCTGAGGGTAGTAGGCAGCCAGACATTCCCCAGCGCAAGATCGAGCCAAATCTCATGGGCGCTGACGGGCACATCAACCTTTTTGGGGCCCCGCCCAAAGTTCCCGAGAAAAACGCCGAGCACGAGGCGGAGCGTAAGGCGCGGGAAGGGCCGGTTACCAATGGGCTAGGGCGGGTAGGGGACGAGCGAAGGCCGTGGTACTCAACACTTGACGGGGAGGATGAGGGAAAGAAGAAGAAGACAGAGTGGGAAGAGAAACGGGAGGAGAAAAGGAAGGATTGGGGGGATCCATTGGTGATAGTGAGGCGGGGGGTGAAGGGTGTGAGGGAGGTGGAGGAGGAGCGGAAGGAGTGGAGGAGGGGACGGGAAAGGGAGGCCGGAGTGGGGGCGGGCGTGTTGGAGTTGTTGGAGAGGGATATGAAGGGGAAGAGAAATGTGAGCACAGGCGGGGAGAGAAGGAGAGGTAGGAGTAGGAGCGCGAGCCCTGGTAGAGACTACGACAGAAAAGGTAGGCATAGGGATAGACATAGGCACAGAAGCCGCAGTCACAGTAGGGACAGGCACAGGCACAGAAGCCGTAGCCACAGTAGGGATAGAAGCGGGCATCGCAGGCGCCACTCACGTAAGCACGACTCCTCTCACAGGAACGACAGCTCCGTAACCACATCCCACCGCCGCACCTCCGGATCCCGCCAAGCAGAAGAAAAAGAAGACACAATGACCAAATTGCGCCGCGAGCGCGACGAGCGCGAAGCCGCAGAACGCAAAAAGACTGAAAGCATGCTCAGGAAAGAGAAGGAGTACCGCACACCCGGATGGACGGCCGCTGACGGCGGCAGGTATTCCAGCCAATTTGGGGTCGGTGAGGTGAGGCGGCGGGGTTGATATTGATGTGCCTCTAGATAGATAGATCCCTTTGTGAGTTGTTACTTTTGCTTGCTTGTAAAATCCACCACCCCCCTGGTGATGCCCTAAAAGAGATGTGCACTTTCGCTGGATCCGGATTGTGGTGACTTGGCTACATTCAGCTTGTGGTAAGGTTATTATAGAAACATGGGAGGAACCCTATTGGCTTGACCAGCCATACAAACCCTGTTTTTAGACCCCTGTTTCTACAATAATTTTACCTCTAGCTGTAGGTAGGTACTCTACTCTAGGTTTTATAATGTGTGGTTACGTGCGACTGACGACATAGGGTCCATGCATTTATATAAGCTAGAGTAATAATAGTGATAATAAACAATTGCTTTGCTCGACGATCAGTTTGCCAGTCAATCCTTGGGATGTAGATAGAGCAGGACCCGGCCGGGTGGTCAAAAAAGATATGATATCTGCTCTACCCGCGTGCTGGTAATTAATTAACTAGTCGTTGCACAATTGAGGCTTGTTGGCGGAGGGGAAGGTACAGACATTGGTGTGGCTAAAGTCAGAGTGGGGGTATTTTTTTTCTGCTGCTGCTGCTGCTGGCTGTGGAGATAACGAAGATAGTGCAGTGCTGCACTGCAGTGTGCAGATCTAGATAGTAGGGTAGGTAGAGCAGACAAAGTAGGTGTCGATAAATAAGATATGGTCTTTAAGTTGCCCTGGGAAACAATTTCCGGGGTTGGCCAGCTATCTGCTCTGGTCCGGAGTAGGTACTGCTCTCTGCGGTTGATATCCGAGTCGTCGTTCAAGACTTTAATCTTTGTACAAGTGTATGTACCTTTGATGTGATTTGGCTCGGGTTACTTCTCCCGCTCCCTGTCGGTATCGTATCGTATCCTTCCCTAGTCACATAGCCCATGGGCCAGTCAATTCCGCCCAAGGGGCGCGGAGTAAGGTAAGAGGCAAAAATTCGAAACAGCCACACTTGTACTCTATTTCTACTTTACTAAGGACAGCAGCCCAGAGTAGAAGTAAGTACGTACGGGGCGTTCCGCGCAAGCCTCCATTTTCATTACCGAGGTGCTATGTGTGTGTGCGGACCAGCTTGCCAGCCAGGCAAGCCAGACCAACGTCAGAGGCTGAAAAGAAGGCTTTGCGAAATTGCGGGTACGGTTAATGCCTTTGGGGAAATGCGGCTCTATCTACTAACTACTAGTAGAGTATGGTACATACATTTACTTTTAGGTACAGGTACAGTACCTCTCTACATGTACCTTAGCTGGAATTGATTCAAGCCCTACGATAGCTGCATTTAATGGACCTACGCACCACCACCACCCACCATGGCCACCACCACCACCAGCTCCTCCTCCTTCACAAACACCACAAACATCACAAACATAACTCACCACATAATAGATAAAATAGGCTATGGAACGTGCATAAGCAGGTTAAAAAAAAAAGGGAGAAAGAAAGAAAAAAAAGAACTGACTGACTAACACCAGCGGACGGTGGGCAGAGAAGAGTTACATACGTCGGTACGGTAAGTAATCTCTCGATCGAAGATCGTGATCGGTTTTTTTATTCTACTCTAGCAGAAGCGGGGGACGGTCGGGTGGAAACAGGTTCGACACCGTGATGAGACACAGGGCCCGGGGGTTGAGGTGCGGGGGGTAGTAATAGTGGTGGTGGTGGTGGTGGTGGTGGTGGTGGATGGAGGTTGCCTTTTAATTCATAGCTAGTCACGGCAATATCTCGAGGTTTTCCATAGATAGGTACATGTACCATACTCCTCTTACCCAACTGATTAACGACTCTACTCAAAGTTATAGAGCATTAGTACTTGTATTGTACTAGTAGAGTTTCGACTAAGGCACGATCTAACCTACGTCGATGGAATTGGCTGGGGATGCCATCCTTGAGTTATATTTCGAGCAGCATGAAACGACTCAGACCGTCATGGGCAGAAACAGCTAACGAAAATAATGTATTTTATTCAATCATCAGCTCTACATTGCGAGTCAACGGGGCCCAATTTCACACTGCATCCAACGAATGAACAAAACTGAATGTTTTTTCCTCGAGATTTTGCCATCCCCCTCTGTCTGTCAAGGACAGGTGTTGTCTGTTGCCTATGACGCTAGTAGTTATCTAGTATTTCTCAATTGAGAAGTCAGCTGGTTACCCTGCAAGTTGCCCTCCAACCCTCCCCCCAATGGCGTGTTCCCACTAGGCACAAATAGAGTAGGACCCTGCGGAATGACGTCGGTTGCTGCCAAATCTTCTTTTTTCTCTGTGTCCGTTTTCCCAGGCCCCGGACTGGATCTTGATGTGCATCCCTGTTTGCAAGTCCCTTTCCTCCCGTGTGGAGGGAGCGAGGAGCGAGGGAGTGAGGCGCTTTGCAGAAGGCTGGTAAGGCAGGTAGGCAGGCAGCACAGAATGCTCTGCTTCGAATCCCGCGACCCTTTTGGTTCTTTTGCTACCATCAATCCTGTCGCGCATACATACACTTACACTTATTGCAAAAGTGTGACTCTGGATACAATCCGTACCAATCTGTTTACTATCTACGGGGTATCTTTCGAACGATAGCAACAGCTCCACAACATACAGATACCTCTTATCCTGCGTATCTACATAATCCACACACCACATACCTAGGGAATAGGAGGGAATTAAAGCAGCACACAGCACACAGCAGGTTGAATAGGGATCCTCAAGTGTCCAGCCAGGAGGACTCTCTGCTGCAGCCTTCTGGACCTGCTTGCCTGCAAACCACTGCCAAGCTAGCTCTCTACAAACCTGCCCCCCCTCCGCCTCCACAACCTCATCGAGAGAAAGAAAAGGACTGAGCAGATAGCTACTTGACAAACCTCTTTCTTTCTACCGTAATATACCCTCCCCCCCCTTCCCAATTCTCTTCCGCTTCATCTGTCCAGCGTATTAGGTATACACCACCCGATATCCCCATCCCTCCATCCCCTAAAAAGAGACGTTCCGGGGCTTCTTCGCCTAGGTAGGTAGTATTTCTCCCTTGCCCACAGGGAAGTTTTTGCAGTCAGAACCCTCGTTTGCATTTGCGGTTGACGTATTGGTTTTTCTTTTTTTTTCTTTTTGGAGGAACTTTGCACCAAAGTCCCCATCCATCCATCCATCCATTCCATCTCTCGACCTGCCTAGTGTGCTTGCTTGCGTCGTGCGTGCGTGTGAAGAGAACGAAAGAAAGAAAGAAAGAAAAGAAAGAAAGTGATTTCGTTTTGCAAATCCCTCTTCCTTTCTCTTCTTTCCTCCTCCCTCCACCAGCCCCCCCCCCACCCGCTTCCTTCCTTTCACGGAGTTGGTACTGCTTGGGAGAATTCACACTCTCTCAGAATCTACCTGTGAATTGCGCCTTCTCTTTTTTCATTTTTTTTTTTTTTTTTGTTGGCCTTTCACAACAACCTTTTCTCGCCGCTGCATCACCGGTCCGCACCCGTCTCAGGTTCCTTTTTTCTACCGTCGTCCACAAACCACCGGTTCAAGATTCGATCCCTTGATTGTCTGCCTGCTTGATTGATTGCCTGCTGCTGCTGCGTGCGCGCACCTCAACCCCCCAAATCTACCTACATACATACGTGTAAGTAAGTACTTAGCTGCTACTACTACAACCTTACTACCTTTTACTACCCATTCTCATCCCATCGATCCCTCTCTCTTTCTTTCCTCCAGGGAAAAAAAGAAAGAAAAAGAAAAAGAAAAACCGGTACTGGTATAATCCTTCTCTCCATCGATAGAAGAAAGGAAAGAAAGAAAAACAATTTTCTGGTGGTTCAGGTCGTCAGTGGGATTTGGTAATATACATCTATCGATATCCGGAAGCTGGGTCGAGGAAGGAGGAAAAATAATCAATTCGAATATTATTGATATTCTTGACTGGTAAAAAACCTCTCCCCTTCTCTTCGACTTCGACCCTCTGGCTATCTCTCTATTTCTCGTTTTCATTTAATTGCAGTCTTCGTTTTCGTTCAATACTTCAATCTTTCAATCCTCTCTACCACTGCCCTCTCAAGTATACCTCGGGTTAATATCCACTCCCTATCTATATCTATCCTATTTTTGTACAGAAGGGATTATATCCGGAGGAGCAGCCTAGCTAGCTAGGAAGGCGAAAAAGAGCAAAAGAAAAAGAGGATATACCGAGCATCAGCTTGAGTTGTAAGGAAAGCGGAGGACATTAGGGGATCTGGAGATCTGGAGAGACCGAAGGAAGACCAGAACAGTTTATATCAATTTGCCCTTGCCGTTCCTAGCCTGCCCTGCCTAGGTCCATCCAACCCATCATCATCACCCCCTTCCCAGTCATACCCTAGTTTTTTTTTTTACTTTTCCCTTTTTAACGCTCCTCACACACGGAAATCCGCCACCCTCGTCATCGCCGTCATCGACGATATACATCTCTCTCTCTTTCTCTCAGGCCCCTCTGCTCCCTAACCCTTTTTTTTGCGGGAATTCTTCCCTTTTGTTCTCCTTTTTTTTGTTGTGTGTGTGCCTTTGCTTGCAACAGGAATTAGTTGGTAACCCGTAATCCAGATACTTACTACCTACCACTACCCACCTACCGCACCCACACCGCCCACTACTACTGCTACTACTTACTGCTACCGTCTACCCTTTGGCTGACCGGAATAGTCGTCACTACTACCTACTACTACTTACTGCTACTACCCCCCCCCCCCTTACAGTTCTCAAAACCAAAAAGAGGAAGAGAGAAAAAAAGAAAAGCTTCTGTCTTAATCACTACTTTTTGGGGCCGGATAAAAAGAGTAACAAACAGTCTTATTATATTTAATATTTTAATGTCGCTGTCAATCTGCCGGTAGTTACCGACGCCATATCTTCCCAGAAAGAGAGAAGAAGAGAAGAGGAATAGTACCACTTAGCTGCAGCAAACAAACACAGCACGCCTCCCCCGCGCGAGACAACAACGCCAGGAGAAGGAGAAGGAAGAAAACAAAACAAAAAGAGGGGGGGAAACCACCCGCCATGAGATCGCCGCCTGCGTCGCCACCCGCGTATCCAAAGACTGTATTCCCACGAAATATCCAAACCAATGCTCAAAATTCAATGCAATCGTCTTCGTCGTCGAACAAAGCTGGTGGTGCGGGAAGTAGTAGTCGAGGTCCTGGAGGAGGGGTGATTGGTGGTGGGGGTAATAATGCTGGTGGGGATGCTGCGTCTGCTGCCAGTGCTGGTGGTGGTGCCTATGGCAACGGAAACAACGGACCTGGTGCTGCACAGATCGAGAGCTTGAAAGAGGTATACCTCCTGCTGTCGAATCCTCCTCCTCCGGCAACCCTCCTGTTTCTGCTGTTCTCATTGCTTACGGCCGGGTTGCTGGTCTCTCGATTGTTTGCGATGTTAATTTCTCGGAAGGCTGTGATACGCTCTCAGGCCCGAAATCGCAAGAAGAGCCGCCTAGACCAAACCATCACCGCCTCATCGCCAGGGTCGCCCCCAACGCCAAAGGAAAACCGTGCCGGTGGAGACATGGTCAGATCTCCTGCTGCCGGGGCGAGGAGCAACAGCAACACCACCGCAGCAGCAGCAGCTACAAAGGCGAAACAGCAGGAACCATCCATCTCAGCAACATCATCGTACCCATTCCCGCAGATGCCTAGGAGCCTTACGGGAAACAATGTAGCCACGGCGTTCAACACAACAATGTCTCCTGGGATGGGACCACATGACAGAATCCTTCCGTCCGGTACTACTACGCCGGCGTCATTTGCTTTTCAGCCTCAAGGTACCCAACCAATTACCCCCTTTGAGAACCCCGATTTCCCAACCCCAAACATGTACGATCTTGCTCTGCTGCTTCATTCTGAGGCCGGTATCGATGCCTTTTGGAGCAATATTGTAAAGATTGCCACAACGTGCTATAAGGCAGAGAGAGTTACTCTTGCAGTACCATCAGATTCTACAGATCTCGAAAACACCCCATGGGGGCAAAAAGCAACATTTAACGTAGCCGAGGATGACTGTTTGTCGTTGACATATATGGGGGATGAGCGGGGATTCGTGGGTGACCAGGAGGAAGTGTCTATGGGGGAGGACAGTGACGGAAACTATGGTGTTCCGATTCCAAAAGAAAGAAACAACACAATGGATATGAACGGGAGGATAGAAGGTGGCTTCTTTGGTGGCATGTGTGATCCGGATGAAGACAATACCGAGCCCATACAACTTGAGAGAAATTCAGATGAACCATTTGCACCTGTTACTATTGGCCCATCAGACCCCCACAGCGAGGATGCAAATAATTCCGATTGGCTCTCAGAGACGAGCGGCCTATCTCCACTAGAACCCCCACAGCCACCACCATTGCCCCCGGAGTTTGGACGTCAAAAGCAGAATATGGCATATGCTCAGGGAATAGAGGAGGATGAGCAGCGTGGGAGAGTATTTCCAACTCTGCAGCCGCTGAACTATGAGGCGGATGCTTTGCTGGATGGAACTGGTGTTAGTAGGGTCTTACAGAGAGGCAAAGTTGTTGTTTTAGGGCGAGAATATAGAGATATCAAAACACACCTTGAAGAGAGGGACAAGCGCCGACGAGAGGCAGAATTCGTGGCTGCTAGCACCCCAAAGTCTTCCCCGTCCCGAGCGTTTTCTAATGAACAGTGCTCTAAACCAAAGAAAGGGTCGATCCCCGAACAGGCATCGATTCAAGGGGTAGAAAAGCTAGATCTCAGCTCAATCAGTCCACCATTGCAGTTGTCCTCACAGCCACCGACACCGCTGTATTTTGTGGGGAAGGGAATGCGCCGGAAGAAGAAGAGTGCGCCGAAGGACGGGTATCGTACCCACAACCCTATGCTGCAATTATATTCCGCGCAGCAACATTTACAAAATGTCACAACTCACTCACAAAGTCTCGACAGGGCTTCCTCGTATGAAGAATATGAACAAGCCCTGACGTCGCCGTGGAGCCAATCTCCAGCTCCTTCGCCGGCGCCGAAGCAGGACCCCACCGAGAACCCGTTTTTTGCCCCACCAAAAGTTGACGAAGAGACATTTAACCCACAGACCAACAGTCCAGTGTACTCGGCACAGGAACCCGTAAATGCAATTGGATTCGAGAGCGCGTGGACAGTAATCCACATTCCACTCATACACCCAAGCTTTTCAAAATCACTGAATCCCTCAGCATCTGCGGCAGCTGGTGGGGGGACCGCGACTTCTACTACTGGGGGTGAATCTCCTTTCAGGGGAAGCTTCGGCTTGCCGGGTAGCGATATCCTTTCCAGGCACAACATGGCAGGACACAAAAAATCTCCTATAGCGATATTATCTATGCTGAGCCCTGTTATCCCCTACCCTAGAAACCTTATTCACTCATTGTCCCATTTTGCACCTCTAGCAGCCACAGCCTTCTCACTAGCACAGAACCACTCGAACGTTGTGAATCAGTTAAGTCATTTGCAATATAGACGACCTTTGAGAAGACATGCAGCCGATATTGATCATGCATCTTTGAGATATGGGCTGAAATCACCAGATATTGTCGAGGGCGCTAGTGTCACTAGTCCCAGCGAGCTCAGCACAATGTCCAAAGACAGCACATCGAGAGTCGCCAGTCCGGGATGGGACATTGGAGGATTAGGAGGATCGAGACAACAAGGGAGTGACCAGGAGAGCATTAGGTCTCAGGCTAGCACGCCGGTTAGTCCCGGGGGTGAAAATCTGGAAGGGTACTTTCAGCCTCCCCACGAAAAGAGAAAGATTTTTAGTAGACAAAACAGTGGTAATATTCCGACCTATGCTAGTATTCGAGCGGCAGCAGCAGCAGCGATGGCAACGACCAACACTGAGGGCACAACGGTAAGCTTGGAAACGCAGTTGCAGACGGAGGAGGACGAAGGCGCTAGCTCGGCCGGGACAGTCAAGTTTAAGGGGGGGGAACAGGGCGCTATCACGTATAAGAGGGAAATACCCAGAAGCTCGCCACTACCGGATCATGTCCTGAAGGACCTGGCAGACTCGGAAAAGACGCCAGTGTTGGAAGACCTTGGAAGCCAGAGCAGTGGAACTATGGAGTCGCCCTCGGTGTCACCGGGATCAGAATCGGCACCGAATCGACGCCGTTTCCCGAGGAAAAGGAAACCTGCGCTCAAAATTGTAGGCCACAATTATCCGCATACCCTGCTACACTCATACGGGGCAGATTACTCTGCCACTTTCCAATCACTGGCTGCAACGACTTCGTTACCTGGAACACCGTTGGGATCAGGAAGGCGAGGATCAACCAGGATGTCTACAGCAGGAGCAACTTCACAGAATCATCAGATGCCCCCTCCGTCTAACAAACTTCTTAGGACAATCATTGACTCTATCCCCGTACATGTATTTACCGCGGCTCCCTACACCGGCGAAACCACATGGGTGAATGCCAGGATGCTAGCATATAGAGGTGCCACTGTTGATGAGTTCATGAAGGGGCCATGGGAGGCCTTTCATCCAGATGATCGGGATGATTACATCAAACGCTGGGGGATCGCTGTGCGCAAGGGCGAGCCGTTTTCTCATCAGGTTCGTGTTCGCAGGTTTGATGGTGTCTACCGGTGGTTTATGATCCGGGCAGTCCCGTTGCGTGATTCCCGTGGTATCATTGTTCACTGGTTTGGCACAAATATGGACATCCATGATCAGCGGATTGCAGAGGTGGACGCGGCAAGGCAGGCGGAAATGGCAGAGTCAGAAAGTAAATATAGGTCCCTTGCCAACTCAAGTCCGCAAATCGTGTTTGCTGCCACGGCCGTCGACGGAATCTCATATGCAAACACCCAGTGGTTAGGATATTCTGGACAGACGCTAGCACAGGCGTTAAGATTGGGATTCATGGAACATGTTCATCCCAATGATAGGTACAAGTGTGCATTACCGGGCCTGGGTGGTGGAGGTGGTTCAGTAAGTCCGCGGTCAATGAGCCCTGGTGATGGCATAATCAGTCCAGGCTTTGAGACTTCAGGATTCTCACCTAACTCGTACGGGTCTTCTGCATATGATGGTGGTTTCAAGGGTCCGACTGGAGTAGACATCGAGGAGGAGAAGCCCACATTTTCAACCGAGCTGCGCCTGAGGGACAAGCATGGGAACTATAGGTGGCATTTGGTGAGATGCGTTAGTGTGGAGACAAATTTTGGAACGGGAGAAGGCCAGTGGTTCGGTACTTGTACTGATATCAACGATCACAAGTTACTAGAGCAAAAGTTAAAAGAGGCGAATGAAGCAGCGCAGAAGACCATGGAGAGTAAGACTAGGTTCTTGGCCAATATGAGTCATGAAATTCGTGAGTATCATCCGTCTGCAGTGGTAAATTCGGCATTGCTGATCCTTCCTGATGTATAGGAACTCCTCTCATCGGGATTTCTGGAATGGTCAACTTTTTGCTTGATACCACCTTAAATGGGGAGCAGTTAGACTACTGCCACACAATATCACAGAGCTCTGATGGTTTGCTCAGCGTAATCAATGATATCCTAGATCTATCGAAGGTTGAAGCAGGAATGATGCGATTGAACCCGGAGTGGTTTAGGATTCATTCCCTGATAGAAGATGCCAATGAGCTTTTGAGTACCATGGCAATAGCAAAGGACCTAGAGTTGAATTTTATCGTCGAAGAAGATGTGCCGCCTGTGGTGTGCGGAGATCGTGTGCGGCTGAGACAAGTGCTTTTGAATGTCATTGGCGTAAGTTGGCACCGCCACATTGGTTAGGAAAACTTTCTTCCTATGAGACATGATTGGCTAACACTCTTTGTGGTGATTTTAGAATGCTATAAAATTCACATCCAAGGGCGAAGTGTTCTCTAGATGTTCTGTTATCCAAGATGATAATATCGGAGATGATGATGTTATGCTGCAATTTGAGTGCCATGACACTGGCCCAGGATTTGATAAGAAAGATGAAGAGTTAATGTTTAAGCCTTTCAGCCAAATTGACGGGTCTAGTACTAGGGCACATGGTGGCAGTGGTTTAGGGCTGGTGATTTCAAGACAATTGGTGGAACTTCACGGGGGTCGAATGTCCGCTAGTAGTGAGAAGGGCAAGGGATCGTATGTTTCGCCCTAGCCTTTAATCGATATTATATTTGCTAACTACTCATAGGACATTCATCTGCAGTGCCAAGTTCAAATTGCCTAGAGAGAAACCTCAAGGTGAAGGGTCCTCTGCAGTTGCTACTCCGGATGCTATCCCGCCTATCCCACAAGGCATTCCGCCCGGCATCACGCCCAACCTCGCTGCCCAGGGTAGACGCCAGGGTATTCTAGAGTCGGATACGATCACTGAAAGGATCACGGAATTCCCATCAGATACACCGCCTGGACTTACTTTTAGTGATGGGCCTTCATCTGCTCCTGCATCATCGGCAAGTTCGGATCCCTCGATAAGTTCGTTCCGCTCCGCCTCAACTGGGTCCTCTATGTCAGCATTGGCTCACCTTCCGATGTCCTCTTCTGCAGATCCTGTCTCCATGCGGCTTGCTCTCCCCACAGAGGCCCAACAAAAATTCAAAGCTTACACCCCACCTCCTTCAGCTGCTGCGTCCTTGGAAACAGAAGCGTCGGTGAGGGAGAAGCCTTCAGTCGATTCGGAGCTCGGTCGTGCAGTTACTCCACCAATGTTCTCAATTTTGATTGTATCGGAACAACATTATTCTCGTATCGCTATAGCCCATCACATCAAGATCACGTTGCCAAAGAATATCCCAAACCAGATTTCCACGGCTTCCAAATACGACGAGTGCAAAAATTTGATCGGTGGTGATGACCCAGTTGTATTTACCCATATTGTTGTCAACCTTCCAGAACACGCGGAGATTATTGCGCTCATAGATCAAATACTGGGAAGCTCGATTCATTCGCTGACAACTTTGCTTGTCTTGACTAACCCCACGCAACGTACAGCGGTAATGCAAGGCGCGCCGCACAATTGCGAGCATATGGGAAAAAGACTACAGTTCATCTACAAGCCAATCAAGCCTTCTCGTTTTGGTGTTGTCTTCGACCCGGCGAATGAAAGAGATGCGTCAATGGATAGGAACAGGGACTCTGCTCAACAAGTTGTCGAGACTCAGAAAAGAGTGTTTAGCCAAATGGAGCAGGATGTTGGAAACCGAGGCCATCGCGTCCTGCTCGTGGAAGACAATACGGTTAATCAGAAGGTTCTTCTGCGATTCCTAGCAAGAGTGGGGCTGGAGGTGGATACGGCAAGTGATGGGGAGGAATGCGTGGAAAAAGTGTTTTCTCAAAAGCCTGGGCACTATGGTCTCATCCTGGTATGTTTTCCCACCCTGTTGGGATGACTCCGAGTAATTCTAACGATGCGGTAGTGCGATCTTCATATGCCGAGAAAGGACGGTTTCCAAGCTACGATGGAAATTAGAGCTTGGGAACAGACACATAATGCCCCGAGAGTGCCAATAGTTGCCTTGTCAGCAAACGTCATGTCCGATGTTGCAGACCGTTGTATTGCTGCAGGGTTCTCGAGATACGTGTCCAAACCGGTTGACTTCAAAGAACTTAGCTCGACTATCAAAGACCTTTTGCTGGACCCTACTCAGTCTGGGCAGTTTATGTAAAAGGGCTTATCTATTTTCTATGTCTCTTGTTGGGGAAGCGTGTGGCATGATCTGATGGAATTCTTTTTTATTTTTATTTAGTTTTCAAGGGTTTTGTTGGTAACCGTTTCTTGGGCTCTTTTTTCTTACCTATATAGTTTAGTTGGGCTGGAAAAACGGTCTTGCATTGCATATTTTGCACAACCACGGCGTTTATTGATATCTTTGTCTTATTTCTCTCTATCTCCTTACTCCTCATCTTTATCACGGCCGCGGGCTCTCAATCGATGTTTCTCCAGGGTTTTTTTTCAACATTTATTTTTCACTCGGCTTTCATGGTTTGGCTTTTGCCTGTTGATAACGTCATACAATGTGATCCCCTTTTATTCTTATTCATCTCGGACCTCTTCTAATTTTACCTCTTGTACTCCGGTCTTTTTTTCGAACGGAAGACTTCAGTGGGTAAAAAGGAGCGTGTAACCTCCGAGATTGTTTACGCTTTTTTTTATCTTATTTTATAGCAGCTTTAGCCCCTTTCGGTTGGACTACTGTATTCACAACTGTATTGTGCCGGAGAACTTGGACAGTTCCCTTTACTTTTTGATGCACCCCCCCCCACACACACACACACAAATATGTAATCTATGGAATGAATGGATGAGATTTCCTTGCATCGGTCGAGGAAGAAAAGAGATAATATGTACCTGTGAAGTGGGGAGGTCTCTGAACTTGGCTTGTACTATTTACCATCAGTAGGATCGGGTTGCATGTGTACTGGGATTGGGGGAAGTATGGAAGGAGAGAAGGGGCGAGTGGAGTTGAGAATGGCGAGGACTAGGGACTGCCTCCTGCCTTACAGAAGAGAGATAAATTTATAGTTACATAGATCAGGTACTGACCTTATTTGCCATATACTGATCTAATATCCTGCAGCAGATACATCGAGGGAAGCTAATGTCCAGCACGATACCGTGGAAAAGCTAATATGGACAGCCACGGGAATTCCCATAGCAAAGAATATCTGGCTGGAGTCAATTTCTATGAGAGAGATACCAACTGGAGAGAGGAGATAGTGAGACGCAAAACGAATCGAGGGAATTGGAGATGGGTTGGGGCAACCTAATTATAAGGGAATAAGACGGATTTAAGGGAAACGGACAGGGACTGGTACAAAGGATTTGATTGGGCTATTTCCTTTATTTTTTGTATTCGTATTATTTTATGTTATCTTTGTCAGATACATATTGTCATAGGCGCATACAATTAATCAATCAAATACATGTAGCCCCCGTCTCCTCTGCGATTGAGTGGTACCTCATGATGAGCTTATCGTTCTTAGATTTAAGTATACCTTCTTGCTCCGCCATATCGCTCTCTTATCTCCAACCATTTGTCCCCTACCTTTCAGAATCCCGTCGTCAGATGTATATACCTCTTCCTTTGACGCTGGGCAGTGGCTTATTTCTAACATCACTACATATATACTAAGTACGTATTCTTGGCTTCTTCATCTCCAATCGACTTCCGTTAACTATACCTAGATACAGACAGGTGCTAGTGTGGATATGTTGAGTTCTTTAAGCAGAGTACTTAGAAAGGCGAGCCTAACAAAAGACGCTAAGTTGCATACTTCCGCTGTTGTAAGCTCTTTTGACTCATTTCCAAACGAGTTCTAAACGAACGATCAACAGCTTTTTTTTTTTGTTTAACGACCAACGGCTGAAAGCTGTCCTCGCAGTTAAAAACACAAAGTCTTCGTATGTTACTTCAAGGAAATTCCCCAACCCCCATTTTTCTCCTTAAACACATTTATCGTTGTTCACATACAATTTGGGATAGCCGTTACAATGGTGTAAGCTACGAATTTCAATACAGGAATATTGCAGTACTCTGCACTCTAGAAAGTATACTACCACCGCCAAAGAAATCTCTTTAAGCGAAGATGACACTGGAATATATTGTGGTATCCGCAGAAAATAACCCAGCTAGGACGGGTACGACCCTACATAGCAGACGAGCCTTCCGGTCCAGGGAACTGATCTTCACCCAGAAACCTTTTATCATAATCAAGAACCAGCCCGAGTTACAATTCATGAAAGGTCTTTGGAAGGGACTGGCGAAGGATTTCAGGAAGGAGAATCGTGCTGGTAAAGAAAAACATCTAATTGACGAGGCGTTCAAACTGTTATCGAAAGAGGATCAAGAGCTATTTTTGATCTCTTCAACGCACGACAGAAGCTACTTACACGAGCTCAGAATTATGTATGCAGTCGTAGGACCGCTCCCGGTCCAACAATGTAGTTATTCAGTACTTTGTTGTATTCCAGAGAAATGTATGGGACATGAACAGCAGGCCTACGACACAGCGAGTTAGTCACTCACGATCACTCATTCGATACCTAAAATTTCTCATAATTATGGCCCTTCCACGAAAACAAATAAGATCGTTTGTAACCTGGCCTCTCTATCAAAAAATTGAAGATTGCTGAACGAGAAAAGCTCTATCGTATTTCGTCATGCTTTTGAAAAAATCCCTTTTTTCCCATCCCAGTTTTGAAGCACTCAAACATTTTACCTTAGTGCTATATACCGCTCGTCAAAATCCCATAAGAAAAAAAGAAAAATGGTTTACACGGCAGCATTGCCAAGTTCCTCCTTTACAATCTCCTCAGTCACCATTTTTTCAGCTGCCTCCTCCTCCGAGCCTTGCAAAACCTCCTTCTTCAGAATACCGACCTCTCGTTTGTCTTCTTTTTCTTTGACAATTTCTTTGACGTCGTCCTCCTCAAGCACCTTTGAAGTGGGCTCCTCGAAGACACTCATAGGCACCGGTTCACCCATACCGGGCTCCTCTTCGCCGTAGCCCTCACCCTTTCCTTCTTCGGCCTCGGCCATCTCTGTGTCAACTGAGGTGTCGGGCTTCTTTTGAGAGTGTTTGTTCTTGTTGGTTGAGTCAATGATTTCTCCCTCATCATTGAAGAGGCGCATCAACATTGCCCTATAAAAATCGACTTATTAGAAAATTCCTCATTATCATAGTCCAAAATATTTCAAGCTTACTTTCGCTCATCCTTAGGCAACATAAGGTTGCAGCTATGTCGACTCTTCCACAATGGGAGCACCAGAGGGTCCGGAAATGATTCCTCTCCAGTGCCCTTCTCAACTTTAAGAACACAGCATCCCATGCTCAAGTTCCTGACCTGCTCCTCAATTTCCGCGATAGTGCTGGCATCGCCTTCGTATCCCTCGGCATTAACCTTCGGGAAGAGCTCTTTGAGGAGACCTTTGACGGTGCTCTTCTGCTTGGCGCGGACAACACGGCCCTCGCCGATCCAACCTTCAATAATTGGAAGTCCTTCATTCTGAATTCTCCACGGGCATACATCGGGCTCCTGGACATCCTGTTTGAAGAATGCCTTGACTCCGCAGTGGATGAACTTAATATTCTTCCCTTCATTCATGGTGAGAATGGTCTTGGCCAGGTTGCAGGTAAAGTAAATTGCACGGCTTGGGATTCCCTCCGCGTTACGGACGAGAAAGCAGTCGCGGGGGAAGCGTGGTGATAAACCATAAAAATCGAATACTTGCTTGATTACTGAGTGTTCAGGTGAAAGATACTTGAAAGGTTCCTCGATTGGTTGACCGCCGTTCTTCCTCCCAACTTTTTGGGGTGCATTTTCTTGTTTGGTCTCCGTTTTTTGACCGGTCTTCTTTGAACCCCATGGCTCAGAAGCTTCGCCCTTGGGTTCTGCCTCAGCAGTGCCCTCTAGCCGTGTCTTCTTAGCCGCTGGTGGTGTAGGAGGGGCGGCGTCAACAGTCTCAATTTTGCGTTTTGTGGGGGATTCTGGAGCTTCAGATGGCACTAACTCTTCTACTACAGCGGGAGTAACTGGTGCAGATGTTTCTCCGGCCGCAATTTCGGTGCCTTCAGCGGCCTCATGATTCTCGCTAGCTGCATCTTCGTCAAGTTCTTTCTCTGCCTGGGCCTTGGCTATGGCGGCCATCTTCTTTCTTCCGCCTGCCTCAGGCTTGATCGCTCTGATCTCCTGCTTCTTTTCCAACACTGTGATGAAGAATCCGCCAGTGTCTTGAAGATGGGGATAGACACGGATGGCCCTTTCAAGAGGTATTTTCGTTGGGTCATCAAGGGATTTCTTGTTCTCGGTGGGGAACATCTCTCTTGTCATTCTGCTCATTCGTTCCATGGATTTCTCATCGTTTTCTACCTCCTCCCAGGTGGAGAACCAGGCACCATCCTTGTCGCAGACTCTCCATTCAGACACACCAGGTCGTCTTTTTAACTCTGGCAGCCTGTCACTGACGTCGACAATGTTTACCTTTTCTACACCACCGCATCTATCGATAGCAGCAGCAAGTACGGCTTCATTCTCAACGGGATTCATCGAGCAGGTCGAATAAACAATCCTCCCACCGACCTTCAACATCTGCAACCCACGAACCAAAATTCGGACCTGGGTGAGATGTAGGCCGAAAGCACCATTGGGAGTCCAGTCCCTCCAGACACCATAGTTCTTTCTTGGCGTGCCATCACCAGTGCAGGGTACATCTGCAAGAATACGATCGAACTTCAGGTACTCCACAGTCCCGTTCTCTTCCTTAACCCGAATACTAGGAAACCATGTCGCATCATGATTGGTGACGATCAAGTTTGGGGAATTCAGACGTTTAGTCTGATGAATCAGCATGTGACTCCTTCTGTAGTCTGCGTCGTTGGCAATAACAAGACCAGTGGGTCTCCCGCCGCTGTCAGAACTCCCTCCGGGCACTGTGTCCCCCTGCGCAACAGCCGCCTCGACGCGTGCTTCCTCGCCAGCGTGAATGGCCTCGATGAGCTGTGCCGTCTTTGATCCCGGGGCAGCACACATGTCAAGAACAGTGTGGTGTGGTTCAATGTCCATCAGTAATGGTGGAATCATTGAGACCGCCTCTTGACGAGAGATGTTGCCTACTGTGGTTTCG
This sequence comes from Morchella sp. 2016-41, assembly GCA_024713855.1. Lineage (NCBI taxonomy): Eukaryota > Fungi > Ascomycota > Pezizomycetes > Pezizales > Morchellaceae > Morchella > Morchella sp. 2016-41. The sequence goes on from JAMGZD010000021.1 coordinate 1,242,392, forward strand.
GCGACCAGGAAGTTCTGGAATTTCTTGAATGGAGCGCAGCGACGGATAACTGCTTTTCCAGCGGTCATTTGCCATGCTAGAGTTTGTTTTAGTATGGTTCCTAGAAACTTGAGGGTGAATTAAATACCAAGATTGTCAGGGAACCACGGGAGCGGAGTGGGAGGCGCGACGGGCTGGTCTTCCCACATGATTCCTGAGAGATGGGGGACGTGGATTTCTTGGAGTGTCTTCAAAACGTTCAGAGCGTTGCTATACGATTATCAGTCAGTGTCGTTCTCCATCCTAGCTATAGAAAAAAATGAATCCCTACCCCTTGCTTCCAGTGAACCGGAAGGTGGTCGGTAAAGTTCTCTTTAAAGTGCTCCAAAACTCTTCCCACTCCTCCTCTGGTATCAGGCCAGACTCCTTGTAAAACTTCTCATATTTTTCATTCTCTGTTGGGATCGAAACGTATGCATCGCCGCGTGTGTCCGCGCCCTTCGACCCAGAGCCTTGTCCGCCCTTATTCTCTCTCCTCGACTATGTTAAAGAATTGGTTAGCTAGGAATTCCGTAGACAATTAAAAGAACAAGGGAATCATACACGCCAGTTATTCCTACTGTTCTTTCCCATTGTTGCTTGAGCTCTCGATTGTAGGTGAAATGGGGTTAGAGGTAAGAAATTCTGTGATGGTGGGGTGCAGTTGGGTTGTGGTGGGAATTTTCGCCAAGAGATCTGCTGGGTATGTATGTACAGTCAACTTTGGAGCAACGACGAACCTGGGACAAAAACACAGGCTTCAGCCAAACAAGTACATGTAGTTGCTTACCAGCCTGAGCGCCACTGTCCTGACTGACAAATACCCCTGTTCACCAGTTTTGTCGTTGCCCCCAAGACACTAAATTTACGGTATGATAAGCAGAACTTAACTTTACTTAACCAACATTCTTCTAATCTAGGATTAAAATAGTACACTATTAATTATGCTAAAACAGAGCTTGAAAGCGTATCTTTCTTTTAGCCTCAAGATATAAGAATTTTGAGAACGCTACATGTAGTCAAGCATAGGGTGGAAGCGTTCAAGATTTTAAATTGATTTTGAAGTTTAATTACTAGCGCAGGCCTCGGTTTGTTTGGCAGTCATGTATATATATGTAGACGATGGGCTGAATAACTTCTTTCCGAATAGTCCGTCAAGAACAAGAACATGGAGTATATCGGCTAGTCACGATATAATACCTTATGCTAGTCATCAAAAGTCAGGATCGAGCACATAAGCTAGAACACATAGAACCCATAGAAACCGCTATGTTTTATTATCCCAATGTTTTCTATTACTCTCCTATTGTTTTAAAAATAATGAAGGGGGAGAGGACTAAAAATATATGTTGAATTCCTGCGATATATCGAAGTTAGCCGAGTGGAAAATCATGAGGGCATTACACATAACAACTTAGGGATCGGAGCTTACCACTTTGCGTAAAGAAAATTAGCCTCGGAGGCCAATTGCACCTCACTGAGATGGAATTTCTGTGAAAAATATCAGCACATATTCTTAACTGCAAGGTATACATCGTACTTACATTACGCATTTGCGCCGGAATCACCATTTCCAGAAGCGAAACCTTCTGCCAGAACCACCGTTGGAGCGGGATTCCATCAAGCTCTGCGTCTTCAAACGCATGACTTCGGCCTGGCGCCGATCTGCTTCCGTCTCTTGATGAAGGAAGGGAACGCCACGGTATTCCTCCATCAGCACTTGCCAGTATTTCCCTTGATGAGTGCTAGCTGCCTCCATCTCCTGCTCCTGACGGATGCGGGCCGACCTAGCCTCGAAAAACTGCCCCCACTCAGTAGGTGGGGGTGTTGTCGATGGTGCCAGATCAAAACTTCTGGCGTTTGAGAAGCGTGCACGATGATTGGTGGAGGCGTTTTGGGGCGCTATAAGATTTTAGTCATGTTTTTTTCTTTCTGCCTGCTTCACTTCTATGGAGGATATATACTTACGGTTCGCTTGATGGGACCTGACTCGGTCCGGCCGCTCCTGGGTGGTTGAAAGGCGTCCATCGGACCTTCCCGGTTTGATCGTCTGCAACTCGATTCTATCGGCACGTGCACGTCCTATGTGACCTCTAGAGCTGCCCGTGGAGCTCATCTGGCCGTAAGCTTGATTCTGGTTTTCCATAGCGAGCTGAATAAAAATTAGTCAAAGCACGAGGGCAATCATTGTAGGGTCAATAATTATTACTTATTTTCTGTTCTGAGTTTTCTTCAGCTCGAACTCTACAGCACAAGCACTGTACGTGATAAAACCTATGCGGTACATTATGAGCTCAAGACCAATAAATCGACGGATTGATAACAAGTGGGGAATCAGGGATCATCACTTACCTTAGATGAGATGATATACTTCAGAGGAGCGATTTTTGGCGAATGATAATTAATTTTCGACGAAGGATGATTGATTTTCAACGAAGGGTGATTGATTTTCAACGAAGGGTGATTGATTTTCGACGAGAGATGATTGATTTCGACGAGAGATGATTGATTTTCGACGAAGGATGATTGATTTTTGACGAAGAATGATCAATTTTCGACGAAGGATGATTGATTTCCTAGGTAACCTTCACCAGAATTGTGAGGTTTATGGAAAAAGGGAAACAAGAAGGAAAGAGAACGGGTAGGAAAACAGCGGGACAAATGAACCCCAATTGTGGCGGAGCGGCTAGCGCATTTCTACCACAGCTAGGCCGTCGGTAGTAATTGAGCGGGTGATAACTGTTTAGTTACATGTATGAAACTGGCTTTGGAATATCAATCTCTACATGTAGTTTAAAATATGAATGCTTTTCTAGATTCTATAACTTGAGTAGTGATGGTTAAGATACGAGATTCATGGGAAATTCTACTTCAAGAATAGATGTGAACTGAGGAAAGATTATGTTGAAATATCTACACAGCTATTTTTCAAATTTTGATCGAGGGATCTGGGCTGTGTGTGTACTAATTATGTATTGACTTTCTTTCTCTCTGCCCTAATACCAAACATATACGTAAGCTGAAGCACAGTGGTAGGCCTTAATAGCCCTTATATACATGTACATGTATCGTTCGCTGTTCAACTTCTACTTGCCCTAGAGGAAGGGAGGCAATTCTGCATTCTGGGTATACGTGTCAAGGTTCAACCATACAGCGCGAAATATAATCGTCTAGTGCGGCGACTGAGATCCCTCTAAGCCTTGCATGCCTATGGTCCGGAACTACGCGTACACGTAGCCACATATCGATACCTTACTCGCTATCACGTCGAAGTGAGGACCTTGTATGTGTCGCTTCACTGCGATATGGAACTACATGTATGTATATGCGTGAATCACCTCGGCGAGGTGAGGAATAACTTACATGCTGCCTCGCCGATCGTGAACGGGGAACTATAGATACTTGCGCTGAGATATAGATCGGGCTGCCACTAGATATATATGCACATTCAGCTATGCTTGTTGGTACATCCTCACTGATACACTTTTAAATACATATAGTATTTTCAAGTAGCATCGATCATGGTCATGGAATATCACTCGCACTAACAATCAATTGAAATATTTATTAATTATATGGAAATAATTATACTTAGAAAGCTAGGTACTATCTGAGCGGGTCTTCGAGCCTAACAATTTCATGTCACTCAGCTGTCCAGTGGCCAATACTGCGAATGGCACACTATGATACATGTACCTATATATATGCTCTCCACAAGCTGAGCCCAGACAATCCCATAAACCGTCGATGCGGCACCCTTCATGCGAGACCGAAAGCCACAGCAGAATTGGGTAAGAAATCAACAAAAATCACAAAACCCATTGGCTCTAGCCACCTCTTCGTATTTCGCGAAGGGATGTTTATGGGATACATGTAGTAAGACATCAATCGAGAGGGACCCTGGTGGTGGCCGTTCACGTGATCACCCGCTAGCGTGGACTCCCCATAAGGCTTAGGTTTGCGCCAGATTGCGCATCAACCTTCTCTAAACAGTCTAGCTATGTATAGGGTGTAGCTACATGTATGTACATGTACATACATGTAACATGTGTTCCCTCTCTGATCCACACTCGACATTGTGGGTCATGAACTGTCACTCGATTATACACTTCTCATGCATGCCCCAGAGCTGCTGGGGCAGCGCAGAATGTGTCTATGCATTGCAAGGAGGGGACTTAACATCGTCTAAACCCAACACCAGACAGGCAGAGACTACTCATAGTTTAGCGAATGACCAATGCCAACTCCTCCCTTTCACCAATGAATCCTTCGACTCACAAGGTCCGAGGTCCTTCTATATGTTGGTTTCGCCGCCGCGGGAATGTAAGTAAACGGTTAGTAGTAAGTACATGTAAGCCTGGGTCTTGATGTGGCCTTTCTTTGTCTATGGGGAGGGAGGGGTAGTTGTAACCCTTGTGTGCGCCGGCAAAGCTCCCACAGTGTCTGCTTCTCCCCCGCCGACCCATGGAACAACCCTAGCCGCAGCACCCCCGAAGAATTCTGTTATGGGGGAGGTCTTTCACAATTCCACACGCTCTAGCGTGTCTGTGATACATCAAATGATACGCGCTTTAATCAATGGAACACACGCCTGAGAAGCCAAAAAGATACCATGGGCAGGGAGCCATCAGAGAGATTCCATTCCACTTCACATGCGTTTATATATCTCGATGATCGGCAGAAATGACGGACTTGAAATCGAATGATTTCTCGAGTCGGGATTAATCTCCCAAGGAAGTCCATCTCTATCATTTGGATTCTCCTTCCCTCACAAGAGCAAAGGCACTGGTACACACTCCTCAATCTTTTGAACTCACGTGACGCCAATTGAATTTCTTCACCAAAAATTTGTAGAAAGCTAATTATAAGATCGCCCCACCAACCCGATCCCTAACTAGCCTTGGGTAATACGAACCTCTATCTCTTGGATCGAGACAAAGACCCTCCGAATAATATAGAATTGGACACATCTTCATAGCCCTGGATGAGCAACACACATAATGTGGCCCACGAGGTATTGCCTCGAGGCCTCTACCTCAAGAGCATAGGGCATGGAGGTTCACAAGGCAAGCTACTCGAGATTCAGGTAATCATACTATGGAATAGAATTAATATTTCTTATAGAGACATTTGACTATCATTACCGGGCTCTTTAGTACAGTCTTATCAAGATTGTTTCGCTTGAATTGAATATCGATATTGCAACTTCAACGGTAAACTACAACTTCGACATGTCTAATTATAGTAATGACCTGCGCTCGAGCACCTCGATGCATGGGCTATACGAGGCAGAGGCACCTCCAGCCACCTATCTCTGATTGCCTTCAGGGCCTTCGTGGACCACCCTAGATGTGTTGTACTATCACCAGCTCCTAGACTAGCAACTATCCACGAGTGATATCCTGTGATTTCAGTTGCTGCACAAGTAAGTGCCTCCCATGGACGGGAATCATACACTGGAGCATAGAAAATAACTGTTAGAAATAGAAAGTCTAGATCTAGATATCTAGAGAGACTCCAGCTATCCATGGACCTGTGAAATCAGGGTGAACCAAGGAGCTCGACCCAGAGACGAATTGTTGTGCATGCAGCTAAGGTCTGAACTGAGCACGAGAGAGAAGCGACTGGGACCAAATATATTCTCATTATAGGAATATGAATAATCCCGATCTTTGGAGAAACATTATATTTTCATTTGTATAGTAAGTTAACTTAGCTTGAAGTCAGTTAGGCTCACCTAGTAAACTATGGCGGCTTATCGCAGTGGATGATCTTCATTGGTAAGTAATGTGGTTGGTGAGTCTCTTTTGAACGGGTTACTGTTTTCGGCCAATCAAGTAACCGGAAATTGGGCGTGAGACATCACGTATGATTGGTGGGAACCTCGATTCTCATTTTCCTGTTCGTCTAAGTACATGTTTAGACCAATCGGGTTCCTTCCCCATATCCTCGAAGACGGAAAGGCGGGTCTGTAAGACCGGGTTTAGATAAGTAGATAACAAATCCTAGCATGTTCCCGGTTAATTTTAACTATACAACGTCTTGGTCAAATTCTAGATATTTTAACATCGAAGTCAAGTAGTGAAAAAAGAAAGAAAAAAGGCAGAAGCTATCTTAAACTCTGAGAGAGAAAAGAAAAAGATGAAGATATATCCAGCCAGCAGTAACAGTAACTACATGTAAGATCGTAAGTAAACATAACTAGAGCAGAGAAAAATACAAGCTGAAAGCCGTAAAAAACCTTCGAAATTCGTAAACAGACGTAAAAGGGGGCACCAATCCCATTGAAAGAAGGAAAAAAGAAATGAGCTACCATAGAACCAAAGATGGTAATCCAGAAAAGAACAATGAAAGATCCCCAGAAAACGATATCAGAGGAAAAACAATGCAGAAAATTTAAGCAAGAAATAAAAGCCCCAGATTTTAAACCTCCCAAATATTATATGGATACCAATAAGAAAAAGAATACGACATAAAGGTCCCTCCTTACTTGTCCTCAAGAAGAGCTTCAATCATCCCTCTCTTGGATCCTTCCACTGGCATGGAAATGAGCCTCTTATCAAGAGGGGCATGGGCACGATAACCATAAGCACCGCATTTGATCCTCGTCGCAACCGCGCTCGCAATGCGCTTAACCCTCGACTTCTTCTTCAAGACGTCGACAGGCTCCGGCGCATTCCAAACTTCAACCTCGACAGGGAACGGGCGCCACTCTTTCAAGTCTGGGAGATAGTACAAATTCAGGTCCTCTGGGTCGTTAGGCTCCTCCTCGTTCAATCGAGAAACAATGAGTTTGGTGCCGATCGGTTTTGTTTCCCCCCACAATGGACGGTGCTCAGAGGTGACATGCGTCACCCAGGAAGTTTGGGAAGAGGCATCAGATGCAGTTAACCATTCATCAAATGGAGATTGTGATCCTTCAGACCGGGTTTGAGATCCACCGGGGTCAGAGCGTTTGGTCTCCCCGCTCAAAGCGCTGATGGTTCGTTCGATGTATAGGAGACGTTCCGATAGATCATCCGGGGGTTCTGGCAATTCGGGAATCATTTCAAGACTGGAAATAATTTCTTCCGCTTCCTGCACAGCGAGATCCCCGATCGGCTCCCAGGATGGATGCCCGAATCCAAGTGGGGGGTTATGTCCTGGCGGAAGATCATTTCCGAGGGGGTTCAGTTGTAGAGGGCGATGAGATTCTTGTTCGTCTTCGTCGCTGTCTTCTTTATTTTCTCCTTCATTTTCTTCTTCAAAATCCATCTGCTCCACCTCTTGATCCTCTGCTCCACCAATTGCCTTTAAATCTTTAAAGAACGCTGTGTTCATGAACCTACACGTTGGCCTTCTACGGATGACATGTGACTGCTCCATGCTCTCTCGATCGAGTCCTTCCTGAGTTCTGATGACCACAGAGGTTGGGGATTGGCCCCCGATATAGGTGTTTTGAGGTTTGCAATAAGGTTTAGGACAGGATTCAACGTCGATACAGTTGGAGCTGGTGCAGTGATCGACGCCGTTTGTCGAGGACCCATCGGGGGTTATAATTAGAGCCATCATTGTGTAATGTTGATGATTGAATAATGGAGATGGATGCACAAATGAAGGATTGATGTACAGGAGGTAGTGTGATCGACGAATTTCCAGACGTTGAGGGCACGTTACACTTGAATTCCACCTTTAATTTACCCCCTCCAGCTGCAAATCTATCCGTAAGCCCCGATGCAACCAAGCATGATTCAAGTAAACTTACCAAATTAATGGGATTGATTCTTCTTATGAAGAAACTAGCTTTTCGTTTGAACTTTGTGATAGAGAAGTGATCTTGGTATATATGTGGAGGGGGAAGACGACGTTTTGTGGACCACTGTACCAGTTTCAAGAACCACACTTCATACCCTTTTTCACTCTGAGGAAGGAGGGGGGAGCCGCTGGCTTAACACGTCATCATCTGCAAGGTGTCAGCCAATTGAATTCAAGCCCGCTGGGAAGACATGAATTTCGGCTGCTTTGACCGTTTCAACACAGTTTTCTTCGTGCAGAAATCAGAATGAATGGTGCAAGCTTGAAAGACCTTGCATTTTCATCTGTTGACAGAGACGCAAGAGGTACATCAACGGTGGCAATAACCCTACGAACATGAAATGTGGCCATACTACATGTAGTATTTCCTCGGACCATACGAGGCTCTGCTATTCTCGATGAATAGTCTCGAACCCAAACTGGAGACGAGACAGGACGCTAAATTGATTGGCCTACGAGGATATAGGTGCTTGTGATCTGGACTTGACACCTAGCTCTCCTTTCCGCGTGGATGAGACTGTCACGTATGCTCTCTCCACGAGCCCCTGTATTCCTTGTTCTGGGGTGATCCCAAAGACAACGTAAGCTACAGGCACTATAGAAGAATACACCAATCAGTTGATATCGCAAGTTGCAAAAGTGCTGGCGGAGTTCGAGTTGTCATATAAAGCTTGGCAAAGACATCTCTACTAGTACTGCTTGGCAAGTCAATTAAACCGTTTCCGGAACAAATATTATTTTGTGCCCAGAACTTAGTTTCCGGCGCAAGAAACCGGAAAACAATGTCGCCCATTGATTTGCGCCTATTTGCGACTTGAATGCCATGCAATAGTGAACTGCACTTTCACGTCCTTTCTGCCTGTCGCAAGTATGTAGGTACTCATGTAATAATACCTACACAAAACCCGTGTAAACTGTACACCACCACCAGCGGTACAATATCGGTGTAGTTTCCAATCCAAACCACTTATCCCCGAGCCAGCAGCCAGAAGTCGGTGCTTCAGCTCAGCTTATGCCCAGCAATCAAGGACCTGTGTAGTCAATCGAGGGTGGTCATCTACTCCCGGTCTATACCCCGCACTCTCTCCAAAACTACATATATGTATGTATCTACAACGTCTGGTCCCTAGGAACCCCCAAAAGTGTGGGCGCACCAGCCCTTCTACATCCTACACTACATCTTGCGGGTGGTACAACTCGTGGTTGAGTTAAGGTTACAGGGGTAGCGGGAAATTCCCGAAAGTCTGCAACGCGGAGGAGCATCCGTTCCCGGTTCTGAATTTTTCACGAACCTTGCCAGTACATGAGATCACGGGGGTTGTTTGTGATATGTCTATACCGTATTAATTCGTCCCTACGGTCGGTCACACAGGACGTTGAAATTCCCCTATATGGTTATTCGCCTTGAATTCGCCCCCCAATCTCTCCTCATGCTGGCTAGAAGAGGCAACTTAGACCTCTTGTGTGACCAAACGTAGGGACGAGTTAATACGGTAGAAGAGTACTCGTTCATCTGAGAGGCTCAGCCACAATAAAGTGCACACTTACAATGTTTACTAAAAATGAGGTGACACGAAATATAAAATACTTTCAATGGGATGTGCCCCGACATCCACTACAGGGAGCTGGACACGAAATACATGTATGTATCCTTTGCCCCAGTTCGTATATAGAGTACATGATATCCCTTCGCAGCCCACTAGCCCCGCAAACATACATGTATTATCAACTATAGCGCTAGCAGACTCCGTGAATCCCCTGCTAACCCATCTAGGAGTTCAGCTTTCCTCTCTACAGTATAGTGCATATAACTAAACTCACACTCATATAATTTCCCAGCTGCGCAGGTTTTTGAATTTTCTCGAAGGCCTAAGAAACTGACCTCCGACAACCCGGCCTCACAAACCACCAACCACCAACCGCGAAGTGTAGAACGACAAAACTGAATAACAAGCGCCGGGGAAGAAAAATAGCCGGGTAGCTTCAGCGACATTCAACGGCGCTTTGTTGCTGACACTGTTATGTTGGGCACCGGTGGGCTCGTGAGAATTCATGAGTGAGAGTTTGGGAGCGGGAGCAGAGATTGCGAGAGAATTGCAACGCCTCTATACTAGCAAGCCCTCTGTTTCCCATAATTTGATGAAGGATGGGGTAAGAGGTACCACGTTTTTGTTAGATGTTTATGTTTTGTGCGCTGGTAGCATCACCACAGGTCACTCGTCGCCATGAACAAACGTATGGTTGACATCCCATGTTGTAAGCTGCAACTTCTACAAGTGGGTTATGTATATAAACAGTTACAATCCATACGTATACAGCTAAATAAGGAATTTAACAAAAGGAAGATTTAGCCTGAGATGGCGAGGTTAGGGGTAAGTCTCGGTTCGGGGGGGGAGATATCAAATCACAATGCCGACATGGAAAACTATCGATTGCGCGAGCAACTTGGCCCATCCTCATCATAACTCCAGCTATAATCATTAGCCCTCTTCGCTACTCCAAGCCCGACGGATTGAGCGCAACGCGGCTGACACTACGCGCGCTGACGGCTTGAAGAAGCTCGATCAGGGAATATTTACTAGGACCGCTTTCTATCGCGGGCTCAAAACTGGGCTCCGGGAAGCAATAAAGAGCTATGCATTGGTCTTGAGATCCAAGTTGTAAAGCAGTCGCCATTCGACTGTGTCGCCCTATTGATCCTGAGGTATAGATAGTGACAGGAGATCCGCGTGAACAAGTGCTCCAGGATTTGTAAGCTGTGGGGGTACTCGCTATATGTAATGTTAAGGATTTTGTTGGGCTCGAAGATGGCATATTTGGTGCCATCACGATCGATGGTGGGGTTTGTCGAGGTTTCGGGGCCGCAGCGGGGTGACTAGGTTATATGATTACATACCCCCCAGTTATTCCTCTACTTCGAGTGCTATTTTTGAGTATCTTGTTGTTGGGTTGGAAATACCCACAAATAGAGGAAGCCTTTTATAAATTGTATAAGCTTTCTCATTGTAATCACGAAGCATTTCTATTTGCTAGAACTGCATATAACCGTAAATAGACAAAGAATTACTCCTGAGATAGATATAGAGGAATGCCAGGAAGGGAGCTGACATGGAAGTACAAACACTCATAGCTAGAATTAGCTGGTATATAAACTTATATATTAACATTGGACTCACAAATCCTTTAAAGGGCTCGTGTGAGCACGGAGGGGTCGGTGTGCCGACCCCGATTGTGAGTACTTTACTGAGGAATAGGAACGAATATAATACAACTACAGTTACGTATTACATGCTTGTACTCTTGCATACCAGAGGTTTTAACGATTGATCAATTGGAATAAGCTTTAGCTTATCTATGTGGACAAACAGATATTTCTTTTTTTTGTTTAACTCATTAATTACAGTCACTCATCAAAAGTGTTCGTGATTCACATCAAAGTTGGTCAGTGCGTAATGTAGCTTACCTGGTTTTGCGGTCAAATTGAGGAACTAAAATGTATCTATATAATTGTATTCAGTGAGTGACAGTGAATAAAAATACCATAAATGTCTAATATTGATTTTGGCCACCCTTGACTATCGCTGTGTTGAGGTTTTGAACATATCAATGAGCACTTTGATTCCTGACTTGAGCTGGACATGTCACATTAAATCCGAATCACGAAAACTTTTGATGAGTGGCTGTACATGCAGACCGTAGTCTATGGTGGACAAACAGATAGATATTCAAGCCAGAATAGGTATTCCATTTAATTAATTACTGATTTCTAGATCGATGGCCTTTCAGGGGCAGTGCGATATTACCATAGACTACGGTCTGTATATAATTAATGGGTTAAACAAAAAAAAAAAAAACTATGCCGCGATACGCGCGCGGCTGTCCAACAACCACCAAGTGGGTACCTGCGATCCTGGTTGGCTTTACCTCTCTGAAACGGTTAGGCTTACGTGGGGTTTTTTCTAAGTGTGAGCACGTGCTTCAAGTGATACCTCCTGATCATGGAAAACGAATATCACTGCTCAAAGGGAAGGCCACTTTCATAAGATAATTCGTCCCAAGGCTGGATTCTAACGATCTTTTCAGACAATTCCTACTCAACAAATCCCCACAGAGCACAGATAATCGTCTAGAAATATGAGACAAAAAAGAAAAGAAAAACAATGGGTATCATTATATCAATACAATGTCATGTAGTCATCAATTGCTTTTGGGCCCCTCTCCCCGCTTACCCCCCCCCCCTTTTTTTTTTTTTTACCAAACCTCACTTTCCGCCGCTCCACTCCCACGACAAAAGAAATTTTTAGCTATAAAAGAATATCAACAAAGACCCTCGTATCAAAAGGAAAAAAACCCAATAAAAACATTAATTCACACCTGTGAACGACATAAGAAATGAACAGAGATTACTTTTAATCCCACCGTTATAAGAAAAAACCCGTGAAAAGAACCGAGCTGTTAGCAACACCGGGCGTAGGTCTAAACCTTCAAGTTGAACTTCAGAAATCTTCAATGCTAATGCCCTGAACCCCCACCTCCAAAGAAAAAGCCATCAAACAAATCCATACCACTTGGATTACCGCTGCTGCCACCGATTCCACCCGCAGCGCTGCCACTATCACTCCAGTTGTCACCTTCCCAGTCTAGACCTCCTAGTCCAAATGTGCCCATATCCAGGTTTCCCCACGGTACGTTGTCCAGTGGATACTGCAACTGTGGATCTATCATCATTTCTTCACCTTCGCTAGCCAGTCCAGAACATGGTAGGCCAGGCCCTGCAAGGATGGGCGGAGATGAGCCAGCGGATGAGTGTGTCATATGGCTTTGGTGTTTGTTCCACATATTTTGGTGCTGTTGCTGTTGCTGGTGTGGGTGTGGAGAGTGCGGTAAATGTGGTGATAGTTGCTCCGCACTGCTATACGACAACGGGGGGTGAAAAGCCGTTTGCTGCACTGAGTCGGCCTGGTGTGTGGGTGATAAACCGTAATGCTGCTGTTGGGGAGAGGGCTGTTGATGTTGCTGAATGTGAGGGTGAACATTATTATTAGTATTCCTACTATTAGGATTCGAATAGCGATTTCCTGCGGAGGCCGGAGTAAAAAGTTCCCGAAATCCATCGTCAAAATGTATCACTCCCCTTCGGGGTTGTTGTTGGCCAAGGTTCTGTTGTTGGTGTGTCGTTGAATATCCATTTCCATGCCTGCTGTTATGCCGTTGTGAATGTTGATGTTGGTGCATCTGCGGAAATTCCGAGTACTCGTTTTTGAATACCATCGGGTCTGTATCCGGGAACTTGATATCCGCTTCTCGCTCTTGTACATTTTCCCCTTCCATTTCTTCCACAACCTCCCCTTCTCCATCTTCGTCATGCTGAAAGGGAGACATCCCCTGAACCTTTGTCTGCATCCCAGCTGTCATTCCGGTTGCCCCGGATACACCTGTGTGGTGAGTCAATGTTCCTGAAGGCAATACCTTCATCGGACCTCGTTTCCCTGCCAAACACATCTGAACTGTAGCTCTTGACATGCGTTCAAATGCATCCCGACAAGCTTCCGCGGGCGGACATTTGTTCACTAGATCGCCCAAGACAGAAGTAGCAGCCAAGATCGTAAAGTCAACCTCATCCATAGAGAGACGAGACCTGACTAAAGGTGAGTGCCATATAGCGTAGAGGAATGAAATTCCTGTTCTTATTAGTAAATTTTTTAGGGCGTTGGAGGGTGCTCAGAAGTGATTATTTACCGGCCATGAATAGATGATGAGTAGCTAAAAACGTGTAGTTTACTTGGTGTACTCTATGTAAGTGCCTGTAAAGTCTTAATACTTTACTACCAGCCTCAGCGACAACAAGATAAACTCTCTCCTCTTCTTCGGCCCTCTCTACACGATCTTTTTTACCGCCCAACCCTCGTTCTGCCGCCCGTCCCCTGGCAGAACTTCCGCTCCCTCCAAGTTCACCTGCTAGCAGAACAGGAACCGATAGGCAAGGTCGATATAGCATGATCTTCGTCTGCCAGTAATTTAGTTCTAGAAATTCCAGCGAGAACGACACCCCTGTTTCGTCTTTAGTCTTGGGCGATGAGTCCATCCATTCCTTCAGTCGGCGGTCAATGTCTTTGTGCCAGCATTGTACCGTCTTGAACCCCCTTAGATATGGTGTCTGGAGATGATATGGATGATGTGATGGGTAATCTTCGTTCTGTCTTGGCGGATTAGTTGGTAAAGGCGGATTCGCGCATGGGTTTGCGTTTGCATTTGAGGAAGTGAACGAAAACGAATGAGACTGTTGTTGTAAAACCTGCAGTATCTCAGACTGTAAGAGACGCAGGCGAAAGTAGTGATGCGCTATGAGTTTGTAAGATGGCAATTCTTTGTAGGGCGATGGGGGAGTTATTCCTTTGGTTGGGTCAATATACTGGTCATCGAGTATCGAGGGAAACTAAACATAATACCAAATTAGCACAATCAATTAGTCTAGTTGGAAACATGGTATTTACCTTAGTGCTGATGACCTCATCCGCTATTCCGAAAGGCCTTCCAACACATGTGCTTACTAGTCTATCAAGACTGTATACGCACCACCATAGTCTTCGTCGTAGCTCTCTCGACCATTCTCTCCTACCTTCTTTCCCATCCCTTTTTACTTCCTTAGCATCCGAATCCTCGTAATGCAATCCAAGATCTACCGCTAGACGCAGAGCAACTCCTACAATATACCACAACCCCGGGGAAACTGGCCTTAACAGAGCATAACCAGCCAATAACAAAACTGCCTGAAGTTCTTCCAATCCACCTTTGCTTTGGCTTAAGAATGTTTCAAGATGGAGTACAGCTGCTGCATGGTATTGTTCTGGCTCATAATGTATTTGTGCCCTTTTCATTTTATTCCCTTTTTCTGCCTTCACCTTTGGCGACTCGTATCCATCTTCATCCTTTGTTTCGTCCTCTGATTCCTCCGCATCTGATGTTTCATCAGGTCCTTTCAAGAATATTCCCGCGCCAATGGCACACACTATATTAAGCATATATTTCTCCTTGGGGCTGCCTCCATAGGCGCCTTCATTGGAACCACCACTGAGCTTTGTATCTCCACTGCCATATATCCTATCCAGAACCCCCTTAAACTCTCCGATATGCAGTATGGGTATTTGAGGATTTGCATACTCAAAATAACGGTTGATCAATCTCTGGGCCAATGCTCTTGTGGGGAACGGCGCGGGCGTAATAGTGGGTTTTGTGTGAAGGCCGAAAAATGAATCCCTCATCTGTGTGTCTTCATCATCATCTACGTCTAGGTCTTCCTCTTTCTCAGAAGTACCGGAAGCTCCGATGCCCAATCCTCTCGTCCCACGAATCCGTGTGGTCGAGCCAATTCTAGGTTTATTTCTTCTAGTTCCGGATACCCCGTCGGCTGCGGTGCTATTTTGATCATGGTTGCTATTACCTGTTGCACTGCTCTTCACAGCAGCAAACACCACTCTCGCGAACGAAATTCCTGAGACGGAGCCTAGATATCTCGGGTCGCTTGCACCGGCAAATGACACAAGCCCGATATCTGAGACCAGGTTGTCTAACTTCTTTTCTTCTAATGAATCCGAGTTTTGCGGCGATCTTTCGCGCTTAACTTTCGGTTCCGGAACGGCGATTCGAGGGATCTCGATGCTAGTCAGTGCGGGATCGATGGGTGTCTGAGATTGTTGCTGGGAAGATGGTGGGGGTGGAAACTCGGGAGCTGCAGTTGATGTCGCTGTTGTGGGTGTAGTCGTTACTGGAGGTGGAGGCGGAGCAAGATCGGGGAAGGATTCCGCTGGGGAGAACGGAATATTGTTCGCGGTCAATAATGACTCCAGGTACGCCGATCGGGTTTCAAGGTAGTGTACGTAGCTGCTCAGATCACCTCCGGGTTGGTTCAGCACGGGGTTTCCCGCAAATTCCGCAATAGAGATTCGGAACAATCGAGAGAAGTCCCCGAATCATCAGGGACATCGTTATAAGAATACTACCCACCTTCGAGGTATCTCTCTCTTAGTAATCGGGTCGTACCCCACACATTTCACCCCAGCCTTCTCGCAGGACAAACAAGCCGGCAGTCTCTGGTCGCAGCGATTCTTTCGCAGACGGCAGCGATTACATGCACTCACGTTTCTGAACGAAGAGGAACCCCCGCCAGCGCCGGAGGTGGTCGGCGGCGATGGTTTCTGAGCAGGAACAGGTGGTGGCGAGTCGCTCGTCGCTACGTGGGCATGGGCGCCATCGTCATTTGTTGCACGGCGGCGGCGCTTGTGTACGCCAGAAGTGGCATTTGAATTTGATGAGATAGATTTGGTAGTCATTGCGAATGTATTGTAAAGGTTACTAGAGAAGGGCGGATTTTTGTTATTCCATAGGGCGTTGGAATGGGATCTCGAGAGGATCAGCAACTATCCGTATTAGACAATATCGGATGAAAGTGAGTGGACGGATGGATGAGAAGGTAAGTCTCGTGGAAGATGGGCGGCCAAGAGGAGAGAAGAAGGAAAAGAGGAAGAAAAAGAAAAGAAGCTATTCTTTCTGAGCCCCAAAGTCAGCAGATTAGATATCACCGTGCCTTTGCAGGGGACGGACTCGGTCAGACAGCTGGACAATCGTTGTCGTCCTGTTTCGAGTATCTTTCTCTTCGTGAGTTTGAGGTTGTAGTGAAATCGTGGTGTTTGTTTTTCTTCCTACTTTCTTTCTTTTTTGCTGTGAGATCGATTCGGGTCAGGGAGAGGGCATCTGATTGAGTAAACGATGGGAATTTTGTTGCCTCTGAGATTCTGTAGCTGAAGGTCTTCGTCAAATGGGCAATGTGATGTCTTTCTCTCAAGCACTCGTCTATTTTGACTTCCTACGTCTAGCCTTCTCTCTTCGTCTCTTCTTGCTTCGTAGGTATGTATGTACATATATGCATATTGTAGGTGTGTTCTCTCCGAGATATCCACCCATCGCTTCAACGGTCCAGTGATAAGAAACGCTTATCGCTCAGAAAGGCAGGTGTGGTGCTTGAGCAGTTACGTAAGGGTTCTTTAAATCCTCACTCGCCAGCCTGATTGATGATCCAGACGTTCTCCCACCCAACTATAGTTCCCTCTCCCCGGGAGAGCCTCATTCTCACAATGTGTCCTTAGATTGGACCGTTTCATGCGTAGTTATCTAGGCACCTATCGTTGATGGGGCTTTAATTTCTCGACGAGTGAGATCTTCGTCCCCTATTCTCACCTTCTGGACCAAGCAACCAGCTTCATGGTCATGTGGGTAGGTTTGTAATATTGACTGCTATGCACTCAAAAGCCTAGGTACCACTGCCTCTGAAGTGTTCAGTGTAAATTGCATTGGCGACCGTTAGTCCGCCTCCTTCGAGCGAGACTTCCCTCTACGACAAAGTATATTTTCTTCGAGCTCTATCCAATTTTTTTAAGGGACCTAAGTAATCGGAAGGTGAGGTGGTCTCTCCGATATTACCGAGATTTCGGGATGGTCCAAGATTTTTTTTTTTTAAAAAAAAAAAGTCCATTCGAGGTTTCATGACCCAGTCGCACTTCTCTGCGGTTAACCACCAAACGTCCGGCGAGGTGTGGAGGACTACTTTTCTAGAACAAGTTAGCCATCCCGACAACTCGGTATTCCCGGCTGTCGAACAGGGGGCAATTGCTCTATCCTCAAATCCATCAAATTGCAGGATCTCGATATACTTAATGCATTATATTGTAGAAGTCTTTGAAACCGAAATTCTCCTTCCATACATGTAGTGATAAGCTTCTTCGATAGACCGCACATTTAGAACGCTCATAGAGCTCAGATGTGTTTTTCTCTTGAGCCTTCTTCAGTGTGGGGGTTCTCCCAACCCCCACGTTTGTATTCATCTCACACCCACTTAAACGTCATTCAAGACACCTGGGGGAGAGCCGTCATGGTGTTGCACAAGAAATCTAAGACCCTAAGTTTCTTAACCCTGCGTAGAGCTCCCACTGGTACGGCCAACCTTCATTCGCTGCCCTTCCCAAAACCTGGCCCACGAATTTCTTGAAACGCACTTCCCATCAATGCTCTCTATTGGCTAGAGCCATTTTTGCCTCACTTAAGGACTCCTCCTGTCAATCATCTCTTATTGAAGATTGTCTAGGCAGCTCATGGCCGTTTTAGAGTACTCGTACCTGACCAAATAACCATGGTTCGAGACCGCGGCTATGTAGCAGAACCGCTGCACATTTCCTATTTCGTTTTCTTTCTCCGTCAGTACCCATAATTCTTTGCTTTTTTTTTTACTATGCAGCTTTTATCCGGGGCAATGGGGTTGCTTGTTTCTTTTTGGGCTTGCTTGTGGCAGAAAGCCGAGTTCAAAGTCCCATACTTAAGTCTTGGCAGTGCATGTGAAAGCGAAGCCACTAACCTCAGCTATCACAACATAATAAACACCGGGGGCTATGAGATGAGATGAGATGAAAACACACCCACAACATTATCATACGTCACAGGGCGCAATAAATGCTTGAACTTCATGAGGAAGCTTCTAAGGGTGGAATTTGAGGAGGAAACGACCTAGATAACAATTTCAAATTTAGAAGGTACTTATTTTTATGTTTCTAATCCTCGGATTGGATTTTCATGGTCGAGGCGAGCTGATTTAAATTAACTACTCTACATATCTCATGGTAGATCTGGACTTGATCAAAAATCAAGCAGCCTCTTAGAAGTCGTGGATTACCCACCTGCCAACATTTACCCATTAGTTGGATGCAGTTAGTGTCGTGCGCACAGAGACAGAAAGGTGAATATATATTCATATCCGTATCCCCATACCTTGTTTCGTTGGCTATTTCAGCCAACCTTTAGCAGTGCTCGGATGAATACATGTATATTTCCCTAAACCAAAGAACTAACCTCAGTGGGCCTAGGTCATACTCTACACAATATGAACCTGAACACTATATTGAACAGCTCGTTCAAAGAAGTTTATTGATTGATCAATGACGATAGTACATGGCTAAATCCTCCTATCTTATCATTGGCCCTCCAAAGAGGAAGAACGGATGTTTCGCTTCTCTTCAGTTGTCTTAGAATGACTTAAGCCCGAAGGATAGTGAAAGATTCAGTGTCCGAGATCTACATCTACGAGCTTATCCTAGCGGCGCCTGTATTAAAAGAATTATAGTACATCCGCTCCACGAGAATTGAACAGTGGTACTTCTTACGTAGGAGAAATTACATCAAATGATAATCACGATAACATACATGAACCTAAATCTGCCAGATTAGTTATGTTCAGTCCTCTTGGGGATTATTACCCTCAACAAAACAAATAAAGCAGGTTATGGATAATATGAACCTCATCTTCTCAAGGCTCGGGAGTTAAATAATCAGCATGAGACAATCCTATTTTAGGTATGCGCCTTTTATACCACCCCTAAGAATGAAATTTTCAGATGGAAGTGGCCTGATAATCCTCCTCTAACCGCGGAAACTTAGACATGTCAATTTCAGGAACCAGAGCTTCCCCGCATTTCAACGTCAGCCAGATACCATTGTTTGTCTTAAGAATAGGATCCTTGTTAGATGCTCTATTGTGCCACATACAAACTCAATATCGACTATTCCTTTCCCATATTTCCCACAGGACTACAGATGGGTGTACTGCCCTTGAAAAAGCTTAACCATCCACTGCCGGGAGCGGGGAAGTTTAGTGGGGGTTAGGGCGTATCACTGGTGACCCAATGGAATTCTTTCTCAGCTATCGGAATAGGAAGTTGGGTGGAAAGTTGGCTTACTCGAGGGATCTAGAGAACTGTTGGCTGCATCGTCGGAGTAAAATGACTGGGGTTGTCAGCGTGATGTATTGCCAAGCTGGAGATACACCTACCATTCGAATTACTGAACCACATAAACACTGAGTTTAGTATTACCGGTGGAGATCTTTGCCATAGCCGTTGCAGGTATATGATCAACCAGAGCACAGTACTCGCGTGTATCTGGCCTAGGGGAAAGAACCAGTAAATGCAAATGCGTATTTTGTTTGGCAGATCAACGCCACTCCATACAAATAATTCCTATTTCGTCACTTGCATTTCCTAGTTCTTTCCTCTACACGCGAATGTAGCCTCTAACTGGCACTTATATCATCACTATTGACCATATCGAGAAGGCCGCAACTCTTTGTAGGAATTAAGTGCCGATGATGATTATCATATATAAAGAAGTTTACACCCGATCATCTTTCACAATGACCAATATGGCTTCCTAGTTGAATAAATATCCGGAATCAATTTATCATTCATATAACAACACTGGAAGGCTGAAATGTATGAAGCCTCGTGTCCCTTTGCATTTTTCACACAGCAGGTTATATGTGCGCCATATATGCATTGTGCAAATTACAACGCGGCCAATGAAGACATTACATACATATACTTGTGTCAGTCCAGTGACTTAGGCCACTATACAGATAAAAAATTGGGCTAGTACTAAAGCAAACACACATCTCTCAAAGCGAAGCTTTAAGTATAATACTAGAAATTTAAGATCAACTCTCTTAGAAATGCTCTCGATACAATTTCATCCAAGCATTTGCCATATTGTAGCATAATGGATCATGATAAACTGATCTCCCTCCTGATTTTGTCAGGGGTAGAAGGCTTGAACTCCTCAGATAGACGCACGGCCAAGAAGGGGCAACTAGGGAACTGCTGAATCGGGCACTTGAATAATACTGCACAAAACGCCTTTATCGTAATCGTTTAATATTTTGCCCAAGAACGGGATAAGTTTATTCAAATTAACAAGCCGCACACGCAGGACCCTAACACAGCATAAATGTTACACAACAACAAATCCTGCATGCTCTTAGCAGCTTTCCCTTCTGAGGCTGGAGCGCCACCCATTTTCAATTGTAATCGAGTAAAGAACGCGAGACTTGGCCGGCATGCCGGGGGGGCGCCCTTCCGTGCATAAGATAGACATGGTAGCTGGAGAAGATCCTGGTTGTGTTCAACGCCTCCACGCACCCAGCTTCTCATTTGGTTTTTCAGGGCCAGGGTTTTCATTATCCATCCAATGAATTCCCAATATCTCGGTGAGATTATGAGACAAGGGAATAATAGAAACTTTAGGCCAAGCATCAATTTTGACCAAATTTGATATTTGTGATGATTTGGTTGGGTGGCGGATAGCATATTTCAAAATTAATCGTTGGCCTAAAGTTTCTAATACACCAGTTGCATGATAGGTATGCAGTTCGGCTTTGTACTTCCCGCCCTCCTGTCGGATTCTCAGAAGAGCGGCCGGTAGACCGTGGCATAATTCTCACGGATGTGTGTCAATCATCTCATATTTCGGTGGCCGAATGGGCATAACCGCTTCTAGGCGTCGGTGGTCGTACATGCCGAGAATCTTACAAATATTGATATTAGAGACTTTGCGCAAATGGAGCCAGCTCCATCTTCTGACAATCTGATTGGTGCCGATCACGCCATTAGCCAATCATATACTCGAAATTTAGAGCTGGCTCCACTTGCGCAAAGTCTCTATTAGGTCCAGAAATCGAGCAATGACAATTACATATGCGATTCATCCCACCAAACGGGGCCTCTCGATCCGTGTGGGGGGTGGAAATTAAGTTTTTTTGGGGGGGCCATATGCAGGATTAGAAACCCCACAATGTCACTTCTGCGTCTAAGGCAGGTGTCCAACTGCATTGCAGGGACAGCTCTTGGTTCGCATACCAAAAGCTTTTATCTTATATTTCTTCTTTATGTGTGTGTGCTACCTCAGGTACTTGGCAGACACGATTCTCGTATATTGTGAAATTAGCGTCATGTAATATCACTCGCATGTGTTAACCTCAAAAAAATACCACGCAAAGGCTCTTTTTGCGGAGCACTCAACACAAGCGGCCCGAGCCATCATAAGTAAATGTAGCTTTAAGGCATGATTAAATCAGGTGCCCTACCTTATCATAATTGAGGGGTCTGCGGGGATCCTCCCAAATTCCCGGTTCCGTTGGATGGCCTAATAACCTGGGACCTGGTGTTCACTGGCCGTCTGGAAGTCCACGGCCCGCACAAAGGGTTCCAAATTACTCTGCCGATGCTCTTAAGCTGTCAAAAAATACGGAGTTTTCCAAACCGGCTCGGGTTCTATGGCCAAGTCATGTTCTCGTTCCTGGTCCCGCCTCCCGGTATACCGAGCTGGGTTGGTTTCCTTTTAGAACTGCGGTCGCCTACGGCCGTAGCTCGAGTCAGTCTGGACCCAGCAGCCAATTTTTACCATCAGAAGAAACAATTAAAACCGCTACTCAGCAGTGATTTTCTGTACTCCGCCTCATGTAGTGCGTAGCGGACCAAGCAGAGGGCGGGATGCAGAAGCAAGTCTGCTTCTGGTAGCTGTAGTGTTGCTGCTGCAGGATCGCCGGCCGCAGTTTTATATCTATTCCCCTTAGCCTGGCATCGCCGATCTACCAGAATCAAGCCACGGCGTAGCTGCCACGCATCCAGAGATAATCTTAGTCCCGCGCTTCGAAAGCTCTGGAACTCATGCCGGGTGCACCATTGCCGCTGCGAGTTGGATACACTGACTTAGGTATTTTCCGAGTTGCTCTAACACTTGATGAGAAACGATCAAAATGCACATCTGGTTATTGACTAATCAGAAGGCTGGACATGAAACAGAGAGAAACGACCGACTAACACATGGACCGGTTTATATCCAGCCCCGACGGTGGTGGGACAACCGAGTGGTCCGCATCGCGCAAATAGCAGAGACCTCACGAAGTGACTACACCAGCCTGAAACAGGGCCCAGAGCAACGAAGGCGTGGTATTTGATTCTAAGAACAGTTTCTTTGGGTCTTGTGTAAAGAAAATTCTGCTCTCGAGGAGCCTTGGAGAGATACAGACCCACCTATTTTCGCTGTGTGGCATGAACGGAGAGCAGGAGGCCTGTGCTCGCACCAACTTCTTCACATACATCCGGCCGCTTCGTATACCTAGCATGTGCCCTAGAAGGTCTTATGTACGTTAATTCATAGCGGGAAGAGAAGCCATCTGGAGAGATTTTTTGGTATTGAAGTAGGCAGAAATGCGTTTATTTCTGATGGGACTAATATTTCTATGAGGGTGACCATGGAGATGCGGTGTGATGGGTAGTCTTTAGTGTGGGGTGATTGTGTTAATTGTATCTGTGGTGTGGGGTGTGGCGTAGGTGCATGACTCGATAGGATCTGACAAGGAGAGACACTTGATATGTGTTCCAGTGCTCTCACAATCTCCCATCAGTATTACTGATAATTGGGGGGTAAAAATGAGGTATCCTGGCCATTTGGAAATGATACAAAAACGTGCAAGCAATTTATAAAATAATATATGAATTTTACGTTGTGGTGAGGAATCGAACCTCAGTTGTTGTCCCCTGCTTCGCAGCGTTTACTCCACCCATCCAAGTGAGAACTTTGTACCACTACACTACCACAACTTGCACACCAAATCTAAAAGGTGGACTTTGTCGCAGAGCTGTCAGAATGCTTAGACACTACAAGTATGTTAGTAGGGGGTTCTTCAACTCCCCGGGTCGTACAAAAGCCTGTTCTAGGGGGCTTCCCCTTTTAGTTCAAGTAGCCTAAAGATGTCTGGGTATACTATATGACTGAGGTTAGGATATGGAACGATCTTTTTGGGTGCGGTCGTATTAACGGGCTCGATGAGCTTAAAATTTGGCCGTAAAAAGCACTACTACCAGCCTTATCTGGCCTGCTAACCACAACCCCTAGTATACCTTTGAAAGAGAAGGTTATTGCTATATATATATGGATATACATGTGTATTGGATCCAGATATAAAGCGTTGGAAGATGGGAGGGTACATACGTCGAGCAAGATGAAACTAGATAGAACCACCCCTAGGCCCTTCTCTAGACGAGATACCCGTAGGAAGTGATATTGAACGTTTGAACTCTTTAGTTCATAGGTTCTGCGGAGTTTTGCGAGGTTTATTTGACTCTTTATGACTACCCTAGACCTTAATATCTTCCCGGTCATCGATTTTGACCCTCATGCCCTAGTACTAATTGTTTTGACGTGTTTCTGAATTTTAATTTTGTTCCATCCTTCCTACATGTATTTCTGATGCTTCATCACCACATATCTACTAGTAACCACAAAAATACAAGTACAGGTTTAATTACAGTGCTTGTCAGTATCTGAACGCCAGAGTGATATATCATGATTTAGCCTTCATCCGTTTATGGAAATAAAAAGCCCAACTATGCAGGTCTAGGTAAATGTACTGTCTTAATCTATCCAATCGATCACGAGAGTATAAAGAATTTGTAGTAGAAGTTTAGCTATGGGCTGTGGCTCAAGACTCGTATCGGCAAATCCGCTGAAGAGACGGGCCTCCAAGTCCCACCTTGCCATTACTTACTTATGCCTTATTTCACATAAGCACTTACACAAAAAAGAGTCTTACACTAAATTAAAGCTAATATCACAATTGTTTGTCAAAAGCACTTACAGTACCAAAAAAGCGGGTGGATCCAGTACCGCACCTAGCAGAATACCGCAAAACTACGGTATTGCTACGGTATTGCTACGGTATAATATTTAAAATTCCGATTTAACTCAGAAGTTTTTAAACAATTCCATATTGATACAGTACGTATTACATCCCCTTTTTTGGTACTGTATTTAAGCCTTATTTGGCAGTAAACCGTTACTGAAGGCTTATTTTGCCCCAGGTCGGGCATCACTTAATGTACCTGTTTAGCATGGTTTTTGCGACTTGCACCATAAAACCGTGCTAGATTACTTGTACCAGACAAAACTGGTCTCTTCCAACGGGATTTGGAGGCAGTATGTCCGCCAAGCCACTAGTAAGTTTTTCATCGGTGCCCGCTCTATCCGGGCGTGTTCGGTCATAGAACGACGAAAATAGGGCATCCCGTCCGCTCTGCCATACTCAAACGTCGTATCGCCTAGTTAGTACTGCAGTGGGTGACCATGCGGGAATCCTAGGTACCGAACTCAAAGATTCGACCTTTTGCACTTTCTTGTATATAAATTACAGCTTGAGTCTCTTTGAACTTCCCGAAGCTTATTAGAGTTTGATGTGAAGAAAACGTCTTCCGTATAGAGTTTCTGAGAACCTTGGATGGAGTTCGTACGTATCCTTATCTATTTTGAGGGGAACAATAAGCACGAGACTATACTTCCTTCTAGGGCTTTTGCAGCTCTAAAGTCAATGACTGTACAGTCGCACCTCACTATGCCGGATCTCAATATCCCGGATCCCTTGTTTTCCCGTACGGGGTCCCCTCGTGTTTTAATTCTCTTACTGCAAGATCAATTTGCAATTCTCAATTTCTCGCCGATATTTGGCTCTTGGCATCCGGCATATCGAGGTGCGACTGTATGCGCTTCGATTTATTTCACACATAGCTGAAATCGATGCCTAGTTTCCACCCTTGTATGAGCTGATCAGCGAGTGATAGGGTATGAGCCAGGAATATTACTTGGCGCCAAGAATCGCACCAGCCCAAGACGTCTAGTACTACCACTAGTTTAGCATTAGAAAGTTAGTAGCAAAAAAACCCTTGATAAATGCTAATTCTTTGACATGAAGTATGGCAGGATGGCCGAGTTGGTTATGGCGCCAGGTTAAGGTCTTACTCTTAACATCAATTCCTGGTTCGGAAACGAGCGTGGGTTCAAGTCCCACTTCTGTCACAAATATTTTTCTTCTGTTCACTTCCAACTTTTTTTTTTGGTTAAACAAGCCGGGAGAATGAGGTATGGATTGTTTTTAGTGACGGCATGCTCATAGCAAACCGCGCCCCAACGTACTGCATACTTGTGGAAACAATGACAGTCAGGGTAGGAACATCTTCTAAGGATTTTCACATCAATATTTGCGCTTCTACTAAGCTGCCCGATTTCACAGTTTCTGTGTTAGGGATATATAGGGTAGATGTCTTCCAATGTACTGATAAGTGATGTACAAGTATTTTGAACTCACGAGAACAAGGGTAGTCTCGTGCCCAGCCTGTGCAGACCACAGAACAAGAGTTCCTTTTGTCAGTCGAGACAGCTAGCGGCACTCGTGATGATATGCAACCACTTTATTGGCTGAGATTTGTACTGGAAAACGGAACTACATGTAGTGCAATATTCCCTTGAAATATACGATGTACCACTCAATTACATGAACATCCGGTCCGGTGCTGTTACTGTGTGCATGTTGCAGAATACACGAGACCTACATACTTCTATATGTTGTATCCCCACTACCGTCCGATCAGACCCCCTCTACCTTCCTTTCTGTCGATTGGTTCTTTTCCAGCCATCAGAATAACGGCAGCTCTGCACTAGTAACTCTACTCTCAACCCAAACGAGAGCCTTACCCCTCATCTTTAACGTCACGATGCAACAGAGATGCAAAACCTGATTCGTTTGTCAAGCATTCATTTACTAATGTAGCTAAATGTACGTACTAGCTATGGTGCGAGAGGCCTTGAGGGGCGACCTTATAATCCTTGTTCACACCAGTTCAGTATTGTAGCCCTTAATACAGCCATAAAGTCGAGTTAGAGGTGAGGCTCTTCAATGTTTGCTCCCCAGGGCCAATGAAAGAATTGACTGAAGTGGTGTATACAGGGTTAGCGGGCTATCAGCATACACACTGATCACGTTCCTTCTTAGTACGACAGCCTCTCTGGGTCAAATGAATCGTCATAACTGACTCATATCCAGTACTCCTGACAGCATCCACCCTCTGATCTTACCTGTATCTACCCATATATTCGACATCTGAAAAGCAAGCAAGTCGACACAACGCACAGTGCACACACCAGGTTTGATAGAACTCCCATTTTGCAAGTGACTAAGCACTCGTGATAAGTTCCCATGACCGATATCCAACATAGACAAGGATGCGATAGCTCTCCGCGGAGCCATTCTACATGCATGCAGGGACTCTTTATCGTCATGGCAGTGCCTTAGGAGCTACAGAAGCAGCAAAAAGCAAATCTAGCCGTTAATGTGGGGAGGAGACGTTGGGCGGGAACCTTTTTCCTCCAGCCTCACCAAAAACGATAATGAATAAGGGAAAGGGTCGGCAGCCAAGAGCAGGAGCGTAAATAGAGGGGCGTGTTTTGAAATCCCACTGCGCCAGAAAAAAGGGACTAGATTAGCCTAGCATCCTAGAAGCCCTTTCGCTTTTCCTATTGGACGCCTGCTTGCAGAATATTTCTGGTCACATGACACAACACTGTGAAACACAGACGCTCACTCGCATCCTGTGTTACCATGAACTAACTTCCTGAAGATTGCGAGAACAGAAAATATATTTTCGTAGCGATTTCATGACATTCTAGCTACTACTACCAGCGTATATCTTTATGACAGTCTATTTGTATATGTGATCCCCCTAATCCGTTACCAACACCCCAAACCCAAAAGCAGATAAATCATCAAGCATCAACAGGCCTAGGTCAAATTCTCACTACAACTTCGCTTTTTCCTGACCAAACCACCCAGCTCTCATGGAATCTTTGCGCTCGAGATTGTTTCCGCTCCATTTTCTTTCTTCCTCGAATTGGGCTTCCGGTTCCACGACTACCGTCAGGTCCCCCATTGCCACTAGAACTCTTCTTAGGATCTTTCCGCTCGGGTTTCTAGGCAATTCCTCTAGAAACACTACTCCACCACGAAGCCACTTTGGTCTATATTTCTTCTCTCTCACCATTCTAACAAGCTGTCTCCCAACCTCATCAACACTCGTCTCACCCCTCGCTCTTGCTTCCTCCTTGAGAACTATAAAAGCGCGCGGCGCCTCTCCTGATACCGCATCAGGCACACCCACAACCGCACACTCTTCGACTGCCGAATGCTCCAGCAGGACTTCCTCAATCTCCGCTGGAGATACTGAGATGCCCTTAACTTTCACCAGATCCTTGATCCTACCCGTGATCGTCAGGGTACCCTCCTCGTCCATGCACCCTAGGTCCCCCGTCCGCAACCAGCCATCTTCCATAAATGTACTCTTGGTAGCATCTGGGGCGTTCAGATAACCCATAGTAACCTGGGGCCCCTTGCACCATATCTCGCCCTGTCGATGTGGTCCTAGCTCCTCACCACGCTCCCCTACAATTCGCACGGACGTGTTGCGCAGCAGCTTCCCGACTGTGTGTGCATTCTCGTAACCGTACCCGGTTATCGGGGTGACGGTAACACCACCACAGTTTTCAGTGAGGCCATAGCCGTGTTTGATACCGGCCTCGGGGAAGCAACGTGAGAGCTCGCGGATGAGGTCGCGGGAGAGTGGAGCTGCACCGGTGTGCCACCGGCGGACGCAGGATAAGTCATAGGAGCGCACACTAGGGTCACGAGTAAGGCGGAGAAGAATAGGAGGTGCGAGAGTCACTTCGGGGATGCGAAAGGCTTCGATGGTTGCCAGAAAGCTGGGGAAGGTGAAGGAACGCATAAGTACCAAATCGCAGTTCTGGACAATGGGGAGATGGAGGGAGAAAGCGAGGCCGACAACTAAAAAAAAGGAGGGGAGGGTTGTTAGATTAAATTATCTCAATGGATGCTATTATAAGAAAACATACTGTGGAAGAAGGGCAGTGCCGCAATCAATTTGTCGACGTCTGCTGCCTTTTCGGAGGCCACTTGGATCAGCTGGGCAATCATATTTTTGTGAGAAATCATAACCTATAACACCAAATCACCGCCGTCAGTACCAATAACAATATTTCTACCTCAAAGAAGAGCAAAAACTTACAGCTTTTGGCAAACCCGTGGTCCCACTACTAAAGCTCAGATACGCACATACTTCCCCACTATCCCTCCCTCCCAGATCAAATGCCGGCATTTGTGTCTGCTCTCTACGTCCTACTTCTACCAACTCTTTTAAAGTCTTATATCCTGCCCTCATACCTTCCAACAGAAATATTTTATCTTTTGGAATCCCTGCACGGGCCGCCGCTGCCACAGCGATCTCGACAGAGCCAGGGACGGTGAATATATACTTGGCGTTAACAGTTTTCAGCGCGAACGTCATCTCATCCTCTGTGTATGACGGTGATGCTCCCGAGATCACGCCACCACTGCGCAACGCTGCAAACATGGCAACGGGATACCAAATCGTGTTGTGAGAGAAGAAACAGACGGTTTCTCCAGGTTGTAAGCCGTGGTGGCGGGAGAGTACTGTGGAGGCATATGTGGAGAACTCGGCGACGGTGTTGTAGTTGAGTGCTTCATTTGTCGCGGAGTCGATGAAGCTACATACTTTGTGAGGTGGGAATGTGGTGAGTGTTGAAGCGGGAGAGTCGAATAGCCATGTCCAGATGGGCATACTGGTGGGGTCTTCACATATAGATGATGAGTTAGCACAAATCATCCTTAGGAGAGAATATTGGGGAGTTCTACAATCAATGAGGGGTTTCCCGGATTCGAAAAGCATTTTCGTAAAGTTGCAATAAATATACTGCTAACTTTGATACACAATGGTTTGGGGTAAAAATTATAGGTATCCCTTATTCTGCAATGTTCTGTGAAATAGGATATGTAGACGATTTAATAGAAGAATTAAGAGGCAGATATGAAAGAATATATAGAAAATAAACAGACTGACAATATACACCTTCTCATATAACAAGATGTCAAACCAAAACCAGGTGAAATTGCAATTGGACTTTGAAACTAACGAATAAG
The DNA here is from genome assembly GCA_024713855.1 of Morchella sp. 2016-41. NCBI lineage: Eukaryota > Fungi > Ascomycota > Pezizomycetes > Pezizales > Morchellaceae > Morchella > Morchella sp. 2016-41. Next base: position 1,271,916 of record JAMGZD010000021.1, read on the forward strand.
TGACGGGAGGGGTAGGAATCATGAAAGCGAAACTAGCTAGTATCTGAGAAAAGAAAGGGTATGGAAAGGACGTAAAGAGTGAAAAGATATGCGTATGCATATGGTCCGCGGCCGCCAGGCCCGGGACACAGGTACAATGAAGGGACATATTGGAAAGTACCTGTATCTCGGATAAGTAGGATTAATAGAGTAAGGGAAAGTTTGAAATCGGACAGTATACCTCTACCAGGGCTATCTAAGTGGTTCTAGATTTCCTCTTTCTCCACAGCTAACTACACAGTAATATATTACTCCTATATTGAGCCGTTATGCTGCATAAGTAAAAGCCACACACAAACAGACCCACAAAAAATGCTCCTCGGGCCTCGCTTGGATGGATGCTTGGTCTGAACGAGTTGCCTAGGTACAGGCATGCACCATTCTCCTACTGCCTGCGAAAATCTCTAGCGGAGCTTCCCGCGTAAGGTCAGACCCAACATGGTAATGGGAAAAAACCCCAATGCTTATCAGCTTCCGCGTTTTTCCTCCCTTATTTCGCTATTGTGGTTGTTGTTGTTGTTGATGAAAGGATCGCCCAGCAGGATCTCCACCAGCACAGTGTCGAACAAGTCACAGCTGTGGCAATCCATCCGATTTCGAGTAAATAGAACTTGGAACTTCTGCTGCTCGGGGAGACTAATGTACAACGTTTAACGTTGCTCTCAGACTGTACCCGACCCTCCGAGACATTTCGCCATCGCGCCTAGAGACACAGAAGCTCCCTCCCTACAGTCAAAATATCGGAATATCTATCTACTGGGGCCGATCTTATGAAACCGCTCTATGGCTACGTTAGTACTAGACTAATGCTCTTTTCAGTCTCGATTCAACCTGGGTATGCACACACAAACACCAACCCCACTCTAGGAATACATCACACAAACTTCACCTTGCTACTAGGATTGAAGGTTGGTGTAAGGCATGCCATACATATGTGATCCTCATATGTATGGCATGCCTTATGTATATGCCACTTGCTTTATTCCCGGTTTTATAACTTTCTGACATCTTGCATCTGACACTTTGGCGGCGCTAAGCTTTAACAGTGCCTCGAGTCCGCTGCCGCTGCCCTGCATATGGAGTTCTAACGGTGTGGCTTTTCCAACAAGCTTCTTTTTCTTTACATCATATTCAGAAGTCTGGATGTAATTTTCCCTCACTGAACGAGAAAACATAACAGAAGGGGGAAAAAGCGCGCTCTGTCATATCATGGAACAAAACCAGAGCGTGTGTAAGACATGGGTCACCCCAGATTGCCAACCCCGACCCCCCTCCAGAGACTATTCCGGAACCTTCAGCGCCGTTAAATCAACAGGGTCCGGGGTATCCACCTGGGACCGAAGGGAACAAGAGCCCAACGTCTAACCACAAGTACCCACCTCTAAATAACAACCCAGCCCAGCTTGTGAACACGTCAAACAAACAGTATTCTCCGCGAGGGCTGCCCTACTCCGTACCGAGAAACCTGAGACATCGTAGGGTGAACCTAGGAGTATTCTAGACTACTCTACTATCAAAGGTGTCAGTCTAATTTAGCTAGACGGAAAGAGAGAATTTATCCGAAGTAGAACACCAGTCTAGCGCCGTCAACTCAACTTTTAAATCTTCAAAGCAATTTAAGGGGAGAGAGAAGGAACCTTCAGAAGCATCCCAGATGCGTTTGAAAAAGAACGGTCTGGAGCGCAGAAATAAACACACCTCACCTTACCCCACTCACTCACATAGTAGAGATGGAAAGGAAAGAAAGAAAATCAAATAATTGCTCTCTAAATGGCCCATCCAATCATCCAGTTGTTTAATATGCGCCTTTGAGATAGGCAAGGTATATAACACTTCATATAGTGCTTTGGGTGGGTATGTGGATACGCAATGTACATACTTAATATCCGCAACGGTTGTACCGATATTGGGCTGAGATTGCGTATATATCCATGCATATATGCACGCACAGAACAGGTAAATGATAGATCACCAAGTCCTCGCTTGTGATAAGGAAAACCGCATCATACAAACCCTAACCGCGTGGAGAGTTTCGTGATTGATTGATTATCTCAAGCATACGAGACAAGAGAGAGCGTAGCGAGTGGTAAACTTGCACACGCCGGTAGTTAAAAGTCTGTACCGTCATTGGAGTAAAAGAGCTGGAGGATTTACCGAATTCGCCAATCGAGCAGCTGCACTGCTAGGAAACCGGAAATAGGTTGCTGCTGGAACAGAAAATTCCAACTGGTGAAGCACGCGCAGTATCATCTGTTCTTCTCCAAATAGCCCCATTGTTCCTTAACCCTTGAAATGTATGTGTATCCCCCGGGCCCCACTACCCACAAGGCCTTGGATACCTTACACGTTTGCTCCGCAAGCCATTCACTGGATCAGTCGATAAGATGAATTTTTCAAAGCCATTTTTCTATTCTCTTGATGCGTGCCCATCTCGATCACTAACACCTGGTAAAGTATGCGCACGCTACGGACCGGCCCCCGTCCGTACCCTATGCAGATACGATATAGCAGCATAGCTATAGGTCCTGATTACCTGGAGCATAACCCTGTGCATAGGGTGCGTAGGGTTCCTGGTTACGTGGGGAAAGGGATGGAAAAAAAAACCTTGACTCAGGTACCCACGCGTAGCACATTCGTCCAGGTATTTGAAGGAGCCCCAGCTAAGAGAGTCACGGAATAAGGGCCGGAGGTGAAAGATCAAGGGGGAGATTTAGGTGTGCTCCACCTTAACCTATGCGTGTGCTTAAGTTTGTACATTGCGCCCCGAGAAACGGGTATCGGGCTCAAAGAAGAATGTTTACACGCCTGCATACGCACCCGGGAATTTGTTTCTCTTCTTTCATATTTCAGGGTGGTGCTGGTAAAATATGTCCTGACCATGGCTGGGGTGGAGTTGGTATGTACAAGCAGAGCCCTAACCCTACATTAATAATCAGTACAATACTAACTACAGATCATTGGTAGCTGCTTTGTAATTAATGGAGCACCAAATTGCCACCAATAGAGTGAGGCTATCAGGATCGAAAAACTGTCAATAAATTAAAAAGAAATTCGGGCGAGATCTAAACTAGAGACAATAGTCTCCAGCCGGCCGAGAAACTCCAAGAATACGCTAGGCATTGTTTTCTTTTCATTACAGGACTTTTGCAAATATTCCGACCCCATATACTTATGTATCGAGCCAAAGACAGCTACAGCACTGCCTCACATAAAGCTCCCAGCGACATGCCAATTATCCGAAATGCCGTATATAACTCCAGAGTTATATTCTAATCGCATCCGACTTACTAGTTAGCTAGCTAAATAGTTAGATCTAACCCAAGTGTAGCTTTTTACCTTACCCGGTGTTAGTGTGCCATATCATCGCCTTGGCCATCGCGAGGTAGAGCCAGCTGCGAGATACACGTTCTTTAATTATTTTGTAGTTACATCTGCACATAATAGGGCCGTCATTGACCCATACGTCAGGTAGAGTATTGACAGGGGCAATCCCTCCCCGGTCTTGCTGGATAAATGGATGAATACAAAGCCACATAGCGTCCTTTTTATCCATCATTTGTGACCTGAGGCTTAAGGGATAGGGTTTATCTACTAGATTTTCTACTCCATGGGCCACTTGTAAAAGCGGCAAGAGCCAGCTGAATTCACAGAAAAATGTGACTTCATCAATAGTGGTCATGGAGAACAAATCCCATGGAAGCGGCAAATGCTCGCTCACCGCCAGCCCAGGTGGAGCAGAAACTAAGGTCTGCCAAATCAACGGCCAGAGCCCTATTGAAAGGCCACGACGTGGAATTCAAACCCTGGTACGCACTGGTCTCGCTTATGATAAGATATACCTACACGAGCCCGGTAACTGGCCTTTCTTTGTAGAGTAGGTACGTCAGGAAGGTGCAATCTTCGGCGTGAGCGAAAATCAGACGCATATAGTGATTGACAAGATACTCAATATATTTCTGCAACATGTGAAGGTCCGCAAAATCCACAAGCGGGTTACAGGTCGACAGCCAGCCCAGCTGCATCTCGATCGAGATGAGAATGAAGGGAAAAAAAGTTTTCTTCGCCTTCTTGATTCTTATTGACCCGATACCCGCGGACGTGTACCGGTACTTGACTTTCTCCCAGCAGCAGCAGCTAGCAACCAGAACTGCAATATCTGGCTGGCTGATTGGATTCCTATTCTTATGCTTAGGAGACTACTTGCTCCGGGAATTCGTCATTGAGTCCGCCCCCCCGCCCATCTGCCCGTATTTTCTCGAGCTCAACAAAGGATCGACAGATGGTTTTTAGAGTGCTGACATGGAAAGTCTTATCGTGGGTAAATAAGCAAGGTTGAGAAGTGTGCGAGTGAGCGTAGAAAGCAACTTACGAATCATTGGTACCGTGACAGGGTTAGGGTTCAGCGGCAGTCTCGTCGATCACGGCGAATATATTGTTCGCTGTCGTGATGCGCTGACCACGAAAACTAATAGAAAACTTTGACCAATACGCTGAAATGTCTTATCGGAACATTCAGGGAGAGAAAAGATGTGCGGTGCTCTACTCAGGTGGCAATTGCGGCCTAGACCTTTCGTGAATCCAATAATTGTGAAGTCTCTCTACTCAAGCAAACGCCTCAATATTTGCCATTGACACATCATCTGTCGATCATACTTAGACATGTTATAGAACATCGGTCTCGGTGTAATGGCTATTTAATTATGTCCATTGTTTGTGATATAACATGGGAATATTGAGGTGCCGCTATTCCGAGCAGTAGGCTGGCTTTGCACGTACCCATTTATAAGTAGTATATCAACAGCTGTAACCTGCAGCCCAAACTAGAAGGTTTGTGTTGAGGATCCCCCAGATCTCTCCCTATTACTGTGAACGTAGTTTTAAGTGGTGGAATTAAGTTGTATAATTATAGGATGTACATTAATTTTAAGCTACAAGAAACTAAGCACATTCGATTTTTTAAATAACGGTTCTGATAACTCAATATGGCAGGATGGCCGAGTTGGTTATGGCGCCAGGTTAAGGTCTTAATCTTAACATCAATTCCTGGTTCGGAAACGAGCGTGGGTTCAAGTCCCACTTCTGTCATTAATCTTGCTTTTTACCCCTTCAGTTGCACTCTTAACAAAAGTGGAGGGAAAAACGTAGTTTTTCTCTCTCTCTCTTTGACCGTTAAATTTTTTCGCCTCATCGGTATACTGTCAAGAGATTGGAGTAAAACATCAACAAACATATATATAGTGAATACGGATATGTAGATTGACACATTTATGGAATATTATTTATGTGATGTTTAGTATACGACGGCGAAGAAAACATATCTCGGCTACATTTATCGTAGCCCACTGCGCCTGCAGCTGCCCCTCAACACAAGCAGAACTGATACATGTAGCTGCACAAAAACCATTTCCCCAAAATCTCATTCTCTTTGAAGGCTCGACTGAACTGTCCGGAGCTTTTATAACGACAGTAACACCGAAATCGTGTCTTAATTGAGGAGCATACTAATACTATTAAGCATCAAATTGGAGCTTGGAGCCCTATATACAAAGTCCCTATATACAAAGTACCCGCCATTTGTAAAAAGACGTAAAAAAAGAACGAAGCTTCGAGTTCGGTACCTAGGATTCCCGCATGGTCACCCACTGCAGTACTAACTAGGCGATACGACGTTTGAGTATGGCAGAGCGGACGGGATGCCCTATTTTCGTCGTTCTATGACCGAACACGTGAGAATTCGCGACGTTTCATGCTTTATTCTAAGTGCAGGCTGCTCTACTTGTTTCCAAATCTATAATTTAGTTACAGTACATCTACTTTACCATCGGAATAGGTAAAAAAAATAAGCGTTGTACAAGGCTTAAATAATCGTTATTTAATCATTAACTCAGTTTCTGATGCCAAGGCACTAACAAACTTACAACACTAACAAATTTGTTAGCGCTTCCCGCTCTCACCCACCGTGTTCGGTCATAGAACGACGAAAATAGGGCATCCCGTCCGCTCTGCCATACTCAAACGTCGTATCGCCTAGTTAGTACTGCAGTGGGTGACCATGCGGGAATCCTAGGTACCGAACTCCAAGATTCATTCTTTTAATCTTTTTTCGCTGGTGAATTAAGTGCTATTTGAGGCTTATGATTTCTGCTTTCAGCCAAGAGACCTTGGGTAGTTTCGTTAATGCCTTGTGATCTATCTATCCCTTAAGCTGTTGATGCTGAGTCTTTTGTGTAGGAGTCAACAAGTCACAGCAAGTTCAAGCTACTCACTTGTGGGAGATAGACCTGGTCGAATAGATGGTATGAGTTTATTAGCAAAGCTTCATATTTCACCCTCACAAAAAAGGGTCAGCATGTTTCGGCAGCTTGAGGGATAGAGCTTATTTCCTGAGTAAAGAAGCTATTCGGCTGGGTGGGGTAGCTCCCCGAACTTTCCTTTTGTGCGGCTCCAATGTGGAATCATTTACCACCAGATATACCGGAACAATAAATATTAGATCCGGTCATCTGGGGTAGGGGCGGTTATGTCGGCATTCGGGTCCCTACATCTGCCTCATTCGCCAAAGCGTGGGTACCGAGTGATACCTCATGAAGGAATTAACTGTGGGGTGTTTTTTTTCTTTGTTCAATTCATTAAACAGTGGGGGGGATTTATATGTCAGGCGTTCCCCACTGTGCCCAAACTCTGGGAACCCCCTATCTCCGTGATTTCTAAAACATTTTGGGGATATATCTGTTCCTGCGTGTTTGAATAGTAGATCTGCTATAGAGTTGGCGGGAGGTGGGCGGGATGGTGGGCTGGGGATTATCGATAGTCGGGACTTTTTTATCACAAACATGTTTCATAGAAATTCAATTGGGTGGAGGGTATAAAGAGCTGTCAATTCGGAGATTGCACGATCCAGTCGGGGAATAGTTGATAGCAGAAGGTAAAGTATATACACTCCATGCATGTATATAGCTAACTACATGTATGTAGCTATAAGTAGTAGTAGTAGTAGTTAAAGTGAAAGTAAAAGTAAAAGTAAAGCAGCCGCTGCTATGACCGACCCACATGCCCCCCCCCCCAAAAGAAAAAAAGAGAAGAAAGGAAAAGAGATGAAAAAGTCATAAAATCAATAAAAAATAACTCTCCAGCACAGGCCGGTGAATACCACAGTATCAGATCATTGCATCAACGCATAAAACACAAAACACAAAACAAAACATAGGAGTCGGCATCCTTCTATGCCCTCCCGATACCGGTTGCTGTGCGCTGTGGTGGCGGGCGTAACGCCGGCTTCTCTCGTTCCTTGAAGGCCGGGTGCTCCTCTAGCGGGAAGTCCATTTGGACCATAATCTCGCTGAGATTAGTTTTCGAGTCTGACGAGTACCTTGCCGACGAGCTAGACGCGAACACGAATGGTGCTGTTGGTCTCTGCGGGTACGGGTCATTTTCAACATCCCGGTTATGGTCATCCATGATCTGGCGCTGGCTTTCCGTACGATTGATGTCGGAGCGATTTACGTGGGACATTGAAAGGAGTGCTGATGGTGTTGGCGTTGGTGGGTTCTGGCTTATCGATGCTGCGGTTGAACTGCGGTTGGGCGAGCGAAGAGGCTGTAGCCACTTTTTGAAAAATGGGGAGAGGGATGGGAGATTTATTGCAATAAGACCAACGTTAATCTCAACCATTTCCCAAATCAGTAAGTTGGAGGAGTCGTAGAGGACCTCATTGGTCTCGTGGTACCCAAATTCGTAGAGCGTATGAACAGCGGCAGCGGCTACTGAGCTGAAGAGAGATGTCTTTGTTAGCGGGTTGAGCGACGTAGGAGTATATATATGCGAAGAGGTTACAAACAAAAAAGCGAGTATAAATACTCCAGAAATAGCAAATTTCTCCCTTGTTGACCGTCGGACACCGTATATTACCATAAACACAGGTAGCAGTACAAAAAAAAGATCCATCGCTGTATTCATCGAAGCATGCACATTTGCGAAATTCTTTATCAAATCCCCGGGAATGCATTTTCCCGTACCAGACTTGTCAAATATAAACCTAGCAGGGCGACACTCTATCACTGCGGCAACCCAGAAAACTACCGAGTACGCAGTCATGAAAACCATAGCAAAGTACAGCATGGTTTTGAGGAATTTCCGTGCTTGCTGGGGCGGGGAGCTAGCAACAATCAGGAGGGTGGTAAAGACAGCCATCTTGACGGCATAGGTAGCGGCGATGTAGAGAAGCTTGGAAATCCAGTAATACTGCGCAATTTCTGTAAGGAGATGGGCCTTGAAAGATAATTGGAAGACTTACTTTGAGCCCTTGAGTGGTGTCATCTCCTGTTACCTCGAACATGCGCCTGCCTGCGCCGAACCGCACAGAGATAGCTACAGTAACTGATACCGCAACTGAGAATAACTACAAAATCAAATATCCTGATTAGCGATTTGAACAAATCCATGAATTCATTAAACCATGCAGCCTCTTTGGTTGACATACAGCAGCAAGTACGTGCATCCAATCCACCAACCGCACTGATTTTATTCCTGTTTGCAGCTTCAAATATATCCGCAGCACAACGACGATTATCATAGAAATAGTCAATATCGATGTGACTGCAAGCAGCTCTGGTACTCGCCCCATATTGCCTGTTTTCCCCACCGCCTGACCCGCACCCATGGTTCCATTTCCACCCTGCGATGGCCCTCCTATTCCACTCATGATTGGCGCTGTCGCACTAGTTGTCGCCATTTTAAATTTTCCCTATGGTGAAATCCTCGAGCGAGTGTATTTTCATGCAAGAATCTGGCGATTTCTTCTCTTTTATGATGCTGTGAAAGTATTGATTGAAATGTGGGGAAATCCACCGCGGGGGAGGAGGGGCGGTCGGCGGGTGGATGAATTCGAATCAAAAGGCGAATCCGATATATAGTTATAGATTTTGTAAGATAGAAGTCAAAACAGATACCGCCTTAAACCGGATGAATACGCAGGAAGGACAGACAGGTGCGGTGAGTAACAACAACAAAAAAAGAGTGTGATGGGGAAGAAAACCAGTGGCCAGCACCAAACAAGTAAAATCCGTGTATAAAGAGAGAAATACACCGGTAGAAAAGGAAGGGGAAACCTAAACGGACTCGAGAAAACTAGCAACTGGGTGAATGCCTGATCAAAGAACAGAATCAAGATCTATGTAACGAGGTATATACCCATCCATCCACAACCTCCTCCTTTTTCGTTACAGAGTCGAACCCTGGTAAAGTAGGTAACCCTCGACCCCAACTAACTATTACTTAACCACATACCATGAAAGAGTAGTTGAAGATCGTCTTCGGTGTCTCGGCTTAACGGGGCTCTCCCTGTCAAGTTGAACGGCCCGCGCAGGAGCAATCAGTTGCTTGAATTCCTGTGAGAAGTCTGGAATAACTCACAGCGTAGAAGTTCCTGCATGAGGGGCAGTTTCTGGCGAGTCTGGCCCTTCCTGAAACGGAGTTGAGGATGCTTCAAAACGTGGTTTCCGATCAAGCGAGCTGTAGAGGAACGTATTGGGTAATGATTTGTACGACATGAACAGAATTCAATTCGAAGGGGCATCACCAAAAAGAAACGCATACGAGCCGAACTATAGAATAATGTCTTGGAAATCTCATTCTGGACTTATGGACCAAGATGCCGGACTGGTTTCGTCACATGGGAGAGTAGGTACATGTATGTATATGCACGCAATCATTTATCGACGCCGCAGCTGCATGTCTCCTTGATACTGAATTCCTTACTGTTCTCTCTAAACTGTACCTAGAGTAGAACTTCTGGATAGCTACATCAGTAGAACCTTACTAGCAACTACTAGCAGCGAGGGGAATCCTGGTGAAAGTCAAGCAGAGCTCTAATTATGTAGACACTCTGCATACGAGTCCACAATTGTATCGACTGAATGGATGAATCTCCACTATCTTCCCAGGGGCAATCCGAGTAAACCATCAAGCCCCTCGATCCCAGCCATTGATAGGCGTTACCATACTCCAGGCAATGTCTTATATACAGATCAACCTTAGGCTTCTAATATATGTTTCACGATTGTTGGTTGAAACCAAATGTATCCGTAGTTTTTCGAATTTCACTATGCAGCAGCGAGTATTTCATTATTCTTTTTGCCTTCCATATTCCTTCCACGCCCTCCCTGATCTTACTCTTGGATTGTTGGAAAAACAAAATACTAGACGAGAAAGGGGCAATTAGTGCCAAGTCTTGCCCCGCACAGACTTCAATGCACCCCAGTTCCCAAGTGAACAAGGGTCAGGCCGTCAGGGACGCGCCATCAGCCGATTCCAAGAGCATTATTCCGAGTGGGGGCATGCAGGCACTAGAGGAGATATCGCAGGGTACGAACTTGACCAGGTCTCATCGCTTCGCCAATTCCTTTTCAGCGAAGCCATCTCCGGGACTCTGCAGCGGCCCGGTTGTATAATCATGATTTACACGCGTACCGAAGAAGGGCCTTCTTTTGTGTGTGCTTTTACCACGAGTCTCTCCCTCCTCTTGTAATTGCCTGGCTATTCATGCATACCGAGATAGATTAACTAGAGTCATATGAGTGCTGAGAGGGATTGAACCGACTATGATATTAGGCTATTTTTCTCATCATCATACTATACTTATCGATCAAAGGGACAATAGGAGCAGTGTAAGCATCGTGGCCTCGATTTCTTTTATGCTCCCATACCAGTTTGTAGGATTAAAGTTTTCATGAATGAACGCTGGCTATTCTTAATCACCTTTACATTCCTATGGAAAAAAAGGTAATATATAACCATAACCATTGTCCGTGCTGCACTGACATTTCCAGGGTTCTTTGGCTCGAGACGAACGATCCACGCGCTCTAACTAGAGAAACCAAATTGTCTCCGAGTGGTCTGTTCTGAATATAAAGGCCAAATTTCTCCAGTTCCTGTAAGTTACCGGGACTAACTTGCTAGATATTGAGCGAGTGATTAATCGTGATTACCAGGGAAATTGATAGGCCAAGGCATATTGGTTGAGGGATTGGTACGTTACGGATGTAGAGCCAACATACAGCCGATGCTGTAATGAAGATCTGCGGCTTGCAGAATTAGAAGCTTTGAGATTTGAATGTTATTGATCTGACCGATCTGGATACTAGAGGTACTATTTGGCTGGCTCATAGCCTTTTGGCCATATTCGATTTTCAGAAGATGGTGTATAGGAGACGACGAGCCTCAAATCCTTGAACGCTGCAATATTGGTGATATATCATCTACGTAATTTGATCAAATCGATTGGACTAGCTGCTGTAATGATTGGGGTGAATTTCCACACCCTTCGATAGTATCGTGACATGGTATACATATCCACTCAGAGACTTTTTACTCCTGAGAGAATCTTTCTCGCATATCTACCTTCTGGGTTTTGGGGGTCCAGTATGAGTTACCTACAACAAATATCTATCAACTTTTTTTTAGAAGAAAACGTCGGATCAAAGAGACAGGATGGAGTCGGTGCCGACAGCAGGAGGGGTTCTCGAACACGTTGTCATAGATAAACATGTCGCGTCATCGGAAAGATTTTGGCCACACCATGAAGAATCACTCTTCGGTGGCGTTGGTGCCAAGATGTGCTTTAAAGATTAACCCATTCACGCATGCCGGCCCGGGTACCTGCAGACTTCATTTCTCGGCAGGCATATTTGGACAGGCACGGCACTACGAGATATTAAATTCCTGTTGCGGTCCGGTATTAGGCTTTCGCGCTGTAGATCATAAGCGCCGTGAATGCGAGGGTATTAATTTCAACAATCGATGGCCTGAGGGGGGCTCTTATATTCATTGGTACGCTGTGGTACTATAGAATCGAGAATCCTTACAAGTATAGGTATGTTTCATCGTCTCGCTCTAGATCTCGATCTCCGTGCTTTTAGGTTTTGGGTTTTGGCTTCTGTTTCAGGGTATTACTTTCTGATACGGTTACGGTTACTTGTGCGAGGCGGTTGATGTGAGCGGGCAGGTCCGGAACAGTGCGATATTACCATAAACTACGGTGTGCATGTAATTAATGAGTTAAACAAAAAAAGAAAGTTGGAAACGACCGAGTGTATATACACGAGTGATAACCTGTGATCCAGAATAGCGCCCAAAGATGGTAAGGAAATAAAGTAGACCTATATAAAATGTATAGAGCCCTGAGAAAAATATAGACCCACACGGTACACAAATAGCTTTAAAAGTGTTTTTAAGTTTTATTCTTAAGGTTAAAACATGCCTAAATGACATGGGACAATATTTCGAACTGATAGTATTTCTCTGCAAATCCCAACAAGAAACTTCTGACGCTGGTTAAGCCATATTTCTTTTGGAAGGATAGAAAATTGGAACTAGAAGAGTCCCTATACGGCTACAAAAGGATCAATTAGGAGCTGAGCTTAAGGCCCACACTTGATTTATATATCCACATGTATGTAGATGCATACGTATCATATAACGTGTCTCACCGGGAACGCAATCGGCACCAGGAAAGTAATCAAGCATGACATGAATGGGATCGCAAATTGCTGTGAAAATCCAAAATCACCTAGGATTCCAGAACTGAATACTCTCAAGTCATTTTGAGATATCTTTCGAACATTTCTGATGATCGTTACTAATAGGTAGTGAGTATATCGCTGTGGGAGGGTTATTAAGCCTTGATAACCCTCCCACAGCTATATACTCACTACGATCATAAGAAATAGTCAAAAACACCAATAGAACCTTTCTATATATGTATGGCTTCATAGGTACTGGCTTGGTACTCAGAATGGCCTTCTGTGAGGCTCGGTTGCTTTCCAGGTGATGATCGCTTTCCCGGCGAAATACGTTACATGTGTGCACTGATACCAGTTATACGTTTTAGGTACGCCCTCCACTAGGAGCTGTCTTCAAGCCTCGTATAAACACCTCAAGTGCATCATGTTGTCCACCATTACTGACTGTGATGGGGACAGACCCCCACGACCACTGACTCCAACAAGGTCAAAAACAAATCTGGTTTGCTATTGCCGACGTCTCAATCGGAGTGCTAGCGTGTGACAGAATATCTTTTTCAGAAGAGTGCATTAAAAATGTCTTTCCTATACGGACAACAGACCTACAGGTTTCCCATGAACATAATCCTTTATACGACTTCATTGTCATTGATAGTGTGGTCCATGAGCCTGCTCGAGTCAAGCCGTGATATAGGCCTGAGCCGGCTCAGGCTTTTGTGAAGGCCAGCTCTTAAGGCTCGACCTTTTAAGGAAGGCTCGCGAAACGGCTCGCGAAACGGCTCGAGTCTTAGGGGCCAATGATTAAAATTCGGAAAGTAGCGGGTGCCTTCTGTGTAACGAATCTTCCAGGTAACGAACTATATATTAAACATTGAATAACTATTGGACTAGAAGGGCTAGAGGCAAATGGAATAAGCCAAATGAAGGGTAAAATAGTAAAAAAATGCGGCAGTAGAAGCTTTATATAAAGTGAAATTAGTTTTGCAAACGGGGCCTGATTACAGACAATCAACACCCCGATTTTCCCTCTGTGTTTATATCTTTGATTGTTTTCTCCATCATGATATATCACTTGGCTTTCCTAAATAGATCGAGCCTAAGCTCGAGCTATTCCTTCCAATGCTTGAGCCGGCTCAAACTCGTCCAGAGCAAAGACTCATCGGACTCAAGTCAAAGGCTCAAACCCAAAACTCAAGCCGGTCTGGCTCGTGGACTACACTAGGTCACCGTCACCGTCACCGTCACCGTCACCGTCACTTCAACAAACAATCGCGTGCAGAGCGTATTATTTTCAGTTAATATCACGCCACCTAGTGAGCCCCCCCTTTCCAATTAACCGTATGGTCGACAATGGTCGTAAAGTAAGTAGCTATTAAGGCCATTTCCGGAAACGGATGGTCCGGCTCATTGTTCAATGAACCTACAAAAGCCAGCGAAAGCACACTATTCACTTCACCATTGGCGAAAGGTTCCGCACCCGCGGCCGACCCTGGAATGACTTTAGTCGGTTGCATTGTCATCAAAACAGGCAAATAGGTACTTCATGTAAAGTACATGTAGTAACTTAATCACCGCCAAGATACTAGATGAAAATTTCACCGCTGCCTTCCCCATCCTAACGTGTTCGGTCATAGAACGATGAAAATAGGGCATCCCGTCCGCTCTGCCATACTCAACCATCATATCGCTCAATTAGTACTGCAGTGGGTGACCATGCGGGAACCCTGAGTACCGAACTCTGCAAATAGTCTTTGGCTTCTTTGTTTTTGGAGTGGTCGACGTTGAATGTCTGTGGCCGAGGAATTCTAAGTGGTACGGCTGGGGTTACAGCTTGTGTAGAGTGCGAGGACTCGAGAGGTGAGGTGAGTTCGGAGTTTTAAGTTTTAAGTTAGGGTAGGTGCCACGAATCTTTATATCGGCAAGGGTCCTGGTTCCGAATTACAGGTTAAAGCTTTTCCTTTATATCTGACTTATAAAAGCTTACATAAGGAAAGCCCGTTGTTAGAACATTGACCCTGCGTTCTAAGTATCTAGAAGTGCCGTATAAGGTCTAGATGATGCCGCGGAAGTACATGTACTTGTAGTCGGCATGCGCATCGTCGTAGCCAATTCGCTTACAACCGTACTGATTCGGTCAATATACACTCAAAACACGCCTGTTAAAAGCCTATCTAAATAGTCAACTCTTCAAGGCAGGATGGCCGAGTTGGTTATGGCGCCAGGTTAAGGTCTTAATCTTAACACTAATTCCTGGTTCGGAAACGAGCGTGGGTTCAAGTCCCACTCCTGTCATTCCTTTTGCCTCTGTGTGTTGTCGCCTTCCCAAAGTGACAAACCGCTGGTGGTAACGTTGCACACAGCCTCTGCGGGTTTGGCTCTCTTTATGATCCAGAGGGTGAAGAAAGATTTTTTATCATGTTTGATGATGCTCTTGTGTCTGGAGTCACCCTGGATTCGGGTTGTTTGAACATCATGGTTGTGGAGAGAATTTTACTGCCAAGACAGCTAGTGTTTTTAGTAGCTAAGACGCAAGCTCGCGATTGGTGCATCAGAGGAGTTTGGTTGATGTCTCACCCTTGTGCGACGGGCGCGGCGCTAGGTGTTGCTCAAAGTAAATAATAGTAGAACTCATCGGGAGGTGTTTTTCGAATTTCACCATAGTCTGGGCTAACAGGCACAAGGAAGTATCCTTGAGGCACTTCAATCGAGATGTAGCTGCGTGTTGAAGACGTTATGGCCGAGGTAGGTATTTATTCTTTTTCCTTTTTTTCTGCCATGGTTCAGAGTCGAACATTGATAGTATAGAGCTGCTTCTCTTGGTGTTCTGCTTTTTCTATATTTGAATATAAAGATCGACAGCTCTGAAGATAGCTCTGTAGGATACACTCTATGTAGAGAGAGGTTCGGTATTTTTCCCACTGCTATACAGTTAATCAGTAACCACAGCGACTATATTCCGAACTCCAACAGTATAGCCGGTAGGCCGCGCAGAGCAAGCTCATTATGATTAATTCAACCACAACTACATGTTCCGAAGACCCTCTAAGTAGCTCGGGGTGAGAAGTGTGTTAAATAGCTGCTACCGAAGGATAGTGGGGTGGTAAAGAGCTGTTACGATGTCACCAGACTTTGGTCAACACGCGCGCCCTCGAGTTGGATCCGGTGAAGAACTGCAGCGAAGAGCGTACTCAACGGTCACCGCCCTGCGCTCCCGCATCTCTGTTTCTCACTCGGCGCTGCATTCTTCACTATCAAGTACTCAAGGGATAGGACATAAGTGGAAGGGTCTCCGGTATTTCTAGTGTTGGGGTTAGTCTGCATGCATACACTACATGTACTCAGCTAACAGGCGTTGTTGATGATGTATATACGTATCAGTATTAGTAGCGGGCCCTATCGCCCCTGGTCAGTGGCAGAGGAATACAGCAAAGAAATTCATGCTGGATGTTGACTTGTAGGCGTACCGTGGTGGGGGGCGGTGGTACGGGAGTGCTGGTTGGGGAGAAGATGGTAGATGTGTATATGTATGTACGTGTGGTCAACGCGGCGACTGTTCTTCGGACGCAAGATATTAACCTTTGATAGATATCTCACTATGGTGCCCCACGCGGTTGTGTCAAGCTCACCATTGCCACCCCACACACCCATCAGACGGTTCATACCCTGCTCAAGAGATATATAAGTTCCACAGATCCTTGGGTCTCTGAGCCTATGTTTATCCCTTTTATATCCTGTGGTGACATGTGGACTTTTAGTCATTTCTAGACGCTATGCGATTAGGGTCATCGCGTAGTGGTGCATACGTGGTTGTCGGGCCCGTATACTCCATGTGCAATTGTGTATTTATGACGAGAAATAGGTGGTATGATAACCTGCCCTCAGATATATCGTATAAAGCTTGAAACTGATCGAGAAGCCCTATTGATGCATCGTCATCTCTCTTCTCATCAAATGGTTTGGTTAGTTTGTTACAACAATTATGGAATACAGAGTAACGCCTTGCAATACATACTTCATACCAACTTACATCATACAGTGGTTTAGTTGCATGAAAAATGGAGAAAAGGAAAATTCGTTTCGCGACAACCTTCGATCATTCTTACTAAACAAGGCCAAGCCAAAGTCCACTGACGATGAGATAGGAAGAGTGTACGATGATCCTGCGTAGCTATCGAGGTCCGTAATAATCATTGATGGAGGAGATAAAGATGGTCGAGATCTTACACTCGTATCCGTTGCCACATGCACATCCGCCAAAAAGCTGCAAAACAATCGTTACCTCTCCCGCGCCAAGATCATAAATTATCCACTGTTTGTCGGCCTTTCCCACCAATAAACATCTTTCCCATTTTCAACTTCCTTCTCGAATTATTCCCCACTCAACAACCTTCCACCTTCCATCCCCACCCCCACCCCCACTTTCAGCATCTTTGATTTCTCTTCTGCCAGCTGTTTTCCTCTTTTAGCTGAAATCTTTAATTTGACATTCTCTGTCAATACCTCCCTTTTTTTTTTTGAACTTCTGGCTCAACTGGCACCACTTTCAACATCGTCACTTCTTCTTCCTCTGGCTCGCTCCCTCTTTCAGTAGCGCCTCAACATCAAAAACATCGCTGCGAATACCTACAAACTCTTTCGTCACCTCATCTCACCTCACCTCACCTGCACCTCCTCAGAAACGGAACATCCATTCAGTTCTCTCTACTGTTTTGTGTTTTCTGCATCTAAGCAATTCTGACCACACCCTTTCACACATCAACATAATCTTTTTTTGTTGGCTGCAAAAAGATTACCAACACCTCCCAACTTCTTTTGTTTCGTGTCAACACCCTCGTCACGAGTAGAAACCCATATCACCAAAGTCCTCGCCAGCACTCTCTTCCATCATCTCATTTCAACAAAGCGTAGAACCTTTGCCCTCTTCACAAATCTTCAGACTCCATACCACGACCATTGCTCTCAGCGGTAGAACTAGCAGCAGCATCAACAGAAAGAAAAAAACCCATTTACCACCACCATAAAACAAAACAAAAATTTTCTCAAATATCTCAACAGTTTCAACCCGGCGATATGAGGAACAATGGCGCTCAGGACATTGGCGAGCCCGAATTCAACCCCATTTTAAGTTATAAACCAGACTTCATGTCTTCGGACCCAGAGTTCACGTTTTCTCAACCAGAGGGCGAAACAAGGATGGTGGATTATTTTGAATTGATGGAGATTCCACAGGGGACCACCTATACTGGTGCTCGTGAGATACTTGAGAGGCATAAGGCAGACGTAAAACGTGTTTACGTCCAAAACCTTCAACTTGTATGTGTCGTCTTTTTTCTTTTCCTTTTCGTTCCTTCTCTCCTTCTGTTTATATACTAACTCATAAATTTCTAAATTTCAAAGATCAGTATGGCAGAGACTACTATCTTTGATCAACAGGCAAGGGATGCATACTATGACCTTATAGGACTATATGGGAAACGCCAGTGTAAATGGATTGAACGTAAGCACCGGCCCACATTCATGCTCCTTTCTTCTTCTTCCCTTCCCGCCTTTTTAGTTTCTTCTCCTATGGCTTTTCACAGCAATCAAAACAAAACCAAATTCTACTACTATATTTCTTGATTTATAAATATTGCGGGGCTAACTCATCCTATCACATAGTGAACGTTGAAAAAAATCGCCAACAGAGAGACGCTTTACATAAACTAAACGAATATAATCTGCAAGTTGAAAAAGGAGCTGAGCACGACATGAGAAGGTCGAATAGAGTCCACGATCACCAGAGCCAAGCTCTCATAACGGAGAACGAGCATATTTCAAGAAACTACGAGCGTATTTCAAGAGAGTACGATATCTGCAAGGGAATACTCCAAGCTCTTACAGATCGTTCCGACGAAGACCAGAGAGTTCACAGAGCCGAACAAGAGAGAATATCGAAGAAAAAAGGAGAAATAATCACATTCATCAATTGGACCTGGATTAAATTACAAACGGCGACAAGGGCGTGGCTAGAGGCGATCATGTTTGAGAAGGTGGCAAGAGAAGAGTTTCTCGAGGCATTGAAAACCAGATCCGAACCGGAAATTCTACACACGAAGGCTATTCACAAATCCGCCCTCAAGTCCACTGAATGTGCCAAAGAGCACAAGGATTTCATATTCGAAACTACCCTCAAGATGACAGAGCTGGATTGTGACGAGACGAAGGCGGTAATCCAACAGGCTTACGAGAGTCTTGTAGATAGCTACAAGCGAGAGAACCCATTGGCACGAGAAAGGGAAGAGCTCGAGGAATCGAACCATAAGGAGTATTACGAGCGTATGAAGAAGAGCATAGTGAGGGAGGAGTTTGACCGCGCAGCCGAGTTGCAAAACTGGTTCCTTGGTTCCGATATTGTGCGGGATGACAGCTCCGAATCTGATAGCGTGAGCATGAAGTCCGAGACGAGTGAGAAAGAGAAGAAGGAGATGGAGCTCCTTGAAAAAAAGGAGGCGGAAAAGGCCAAAAAAGAGGCTGACAAGAAGCGTTTGGCGAGGGCGCGTGTCGAAAAAAAAAAAGAGAAAAAGGCCGCTAAGGCAGAGAACTTAAGGGTCGAAGCCGCCGAGAAGGCACGCAAGGAGAAAGAGCGTAAGGAGAAGCGGGAGGCCGCTAAAGCAAAGAAGGAGGCCGAGAAGGAGCTTGCGGCAAAGGAGCGTGCAGAAAAAAAGGCCGAAAAGGCTGCGAAGACCGCGAAGACCGCAAAGACGGCAAAGAAGGATCGAGAAGAGAAGGAAAAGCGTCAGACCCGTGCAGCGTCGCAGCCAGTTGGAGTCAGGAAAACTCGGAGCAGTAGCAAACGTCCTTCTCCCGGTTTGGCAAAGGGGGGTGTTGCTGAACGGTTGTTGGAGGCGGTGCAGGAGGGGTCCGGGGATGTCGAGGTTGTGGTCAAGAGGGAGCCGTCTCTCTCTCCATCTTCCCTTTGAATCCCTTCCTCTATTTCTTATATTTCTTTTTCCTATTTTTCTGCTTGGTTTTGATTTGTTTCACTTTGGGTTTCTTTGGGTTTGTTTGGTTTGTAATTAGTTTTAGTTCTTGTCGGTGGTGCTCCAGCTGGAGTAAACTAGTATCTTTTTTTTTGCCGCTCAATTTGAAGTCTTATGTGTATTCTAACATAATCATTGTTCTCTTCTTCTTATCATTCTTTTCTCATGTATATCATTTATACTTTTGTACGGCGTGGGTGTTAATTATATTTCGCCCAATATGTACAATACCGTAGTGATCGGTTAAGTTTATATGTTAGGTGTTAGGCCTGGCAATTCTGTACGAACAATCAGGAAAAGAGAGCAGGAAAAGAGGGCAGTGTACGGAGTACTTTGGGTGTCAGGACAGCCTCTGTACCTCTGTGTGAGGTTTCCGGGTTTCATTTATATCAACACAATGTAAACACTACTTACATGTGTATAGTTATATAACCACCGATACCTCATTCATCCTTAGCCGCCTAGACACGTATCGAGTATACGAGCTTTGTGTTTTGCTAGCTAGGTTATTGTACGAACTCATGAAATTTCCGGACAGTGCTGTTCAAATTATTTTCTGTTGACAAGAGGGGTCCCCGTACGGACGTCTTGACTGGTCGCTACACTACATGCAGTTTCGATCATGACCAAGCATGGTCATAAGTTCTCACTCGATGGACGCCAAGGCACTGTGATAGGACTTGAATTCTAATGGCCGAAACCATTGCCATTGCTAGAGAAACACGGTCGCTATCGCCATCTCTAGGAGATTTCAATATACCCGGATAAATTTACATGTAGTTATAAGGTTAAATAACCGTCTTCCACTGATACCCATGATGAGTAATCGGCTGATATTGGAGTCGTGGCTGAGCCTTCCATGTACGTAACCTCCCGCTGTCCCCGCCCCCGGATCATCAAGCCTGGCAGGTATTTAATTCCACATTTCTGCCGCCACTTCAGGTATCTCTGTTACCTCTTCAATTACAAATTTAGGCGTGAAGCGTTGCTTCCCGCAGTCGTTCTTTCCTGGCCGAGCTAGCGAAGGGCTACAAACGAGGGGAAAGAGCACCGTATGCATGTTATAGGAGCTCCTTTATATGCGGTGGTTGTGGGCGTGGATAAGCAGTTGACAGGATACGTCATAGTAAATGTATGCAGAGTAGAGTACAATCAGAGTCTCACATCTTGTATGTACTCTATTGTACTCTATGTATGTACATACATGTACTTGCAAGTCAGACGCTGAGTCCCAGAGCAGAGTACGTGGTGGTGTTAGTAAGTACACATGCAATATGTACCCACCGCATCCCTGCAAAAAGTGTGGAGCAACGAACGATCTGTGCAACCCCAAGAACAAACCACCAACCAACTACTGGACAGACTTCACATTCTGGTAATGTCATGCATGAGTTTGTTCTTGTTCCCACATAAGCCCTCGCGTCCCCCTCATCACAATCATCATAATCATCATCCTCCTCCTTCTCCTCATCATCATCATCATCCTCCTCCTTCCCTTCTTCCCCTTCTTCCTTTCTAATTCTTCTCTTCCTTCCTCGCTCCCTTCCTTTCTTTCTTTGCTGTGATTGTTGTCTCCTAAGCAGTTGTCATATGGAAATAGAGCCATCAATGTCCCTCTCCCCCAGTAATTGTCTCCCGTTAGTTTTATAACGATTTTTCTTTCTGCATCTAGCACTCCAATTGGACGCAATTACGATCTGTTTTTCACGTCTAAAACGGTCTAGATCTGCCTGTTTGTTTGTCAGTCCTTGAAGAACTACAATAAACGATACCCCAGTACCCACTCAAATACCCCGCCCCCAGTAAATTACTTTTCAGACATCTTCCGTATATACAGGAAAATACATGATGGTATCTTCAATCCTGGTAACCACCCCCTCCCAATACTCACTAACGCCTTAGGCAACCCCACGCTCCCTTCGCTCTTTCTTCGACTTCACCACCCCCGACCTCCTCGACGCCGACTTCTCCACGCTCCAACTCATCTCCCGCGCCAACCATGATGCCCTGCAAACCGAACTCGCCACCCTCCGTTCCCAGATCGCCGAGAAAAATGCAATGCTCTCCACAATGTTCATCCAGCAGCACGGCACTCCCGGGGAGTCCAAATCCCCCGCCGCCGAGTCCCCAATCGACTTTGGGATCCGCGAAGCGCAGATGGAATCGCTCACAGCTAAAGTCGATGTCTTGTTGGAGCAGAAGCGGAAGCTGACGCTTGCGCTCGAAACGGCGCAGGCCAAGTCCCGTGCACTCGCAGCAGAAGTGAAGAATATGCGGGAGCGGCAGGCGCGCGAGGAGCACGAGAAAAAGTATGCAGCGCTCGAAGCGCAGTACAGGGCTATTGCCTCAGAGCTCGAGGCCCGCAGGGCCGAGAATGACCGGTTTGCGCTGGAGCGGTCGACGCTGACGGCGAAGGTCAGGGCTCTGGAGTCAGGTGGCGGCCTTGGCGCTGCTGCGGCGGTGGCGAATACGGAGGGGATGGAGGCGTTGAAGGCCGAGAATGAGAGGTTGATGTTGAGGCTCAAGGCGTTTGAGGACGGGAATGCGGCGCTCAATAAGAATATTGCGGCGCAGAATAAGACGATCGGTGTGCTGAGAACCGTGGCGAAGACTAACGAACAGTGTAATGTTGACCTACAGAAGAAGAATTTGGATCTTGTGGCCGAGATGAATACGACGGAAGCGCAGTACGAACAGACGATGAAGAAGAATATCGTGCTAGAGACAAAAAATAGTGAGCTGGAGGTTGAAAAGGCCGCAATTATGGCCCAACTGAAGAAATTGACCGATAAAAGCGAAACCGCTTCACAAGCGGATACAAAACAGATGGAGGCATGGAAGAAAAGATTTGAGGAGTCTGAAAAGACCTTCCGAGCCAGGATAAATCAACTGGAGGATAACATAAAGCGGCAGGGGGCCGCAATAAAGCAATATCAAGAAAAGACTCAGTACCTTACAGACAACAATGCGAAGTTTCTTGAGGATAAGAAGGCTGTAGAAAAGAAATTGCAATCCGTACAGGTTGAGAGGGCACGTCTTGATAGCGAATTGATCGAGATGCGGGTCAAACTGTTTAGGGTGGAAAAGTCTGTGATTACAACTACACGAAGTCTGGACCTCGAGGCTGCAAACAAGAAGCTTATTGATCAAAACCAATACCTCTCCCGGAGGTTTGAGACACAAACACAAACGCACCAAAACCTTAAAGACGAGATTATAACCTTAGAGGAGCGCTCAGAGCGCATGTTGGGTGAAATACACACCCTCCGTCAGGACAAAGCTCGTCTCAACGGTGATATCGATAATCTTATCAGCCAGCGCAATGGGCGAAGGGGATCCACGGAGCGAAATGACCAGCTGGAGCTGTTCCCCATAAGGCTAAATGGGGCCAACAACTCCAACGGATCAGCCGCCAAGCCCCCGACGCCCATATCGCCAAAGACCACCCGCGGCACCAAGCGTGCCGCCGAGGATCAAGATGACACTGCTCAAACACCGACCACATCCCGCAGTAACTTTAACATCCGGGCCCTCGCCGATACCCCTAAAACCCCGCAGGCCGCACAGCCAATCTCAACACACCCACCGCCCTCTCCTCCGGGCCAGCGCTCCCTCTTCGACCGTGTCAAACAGCCCCTACAACATCAGCAGCCCTCTGACCCGCGCTCACTCTTCGACCGGATCAATACCAACACATCCATCGACCACGAAATCGACACCCTCATAACCGCCTCCAAAGACTTGCCCCGCGGCATCTTCTGCCGCTTCCGTGGGCCACCCCCCGGCATTGCAGACCTCCTCGACCTCATCTCCGGCGGCCCCATTGAATCTGTCCGCATCGCCCAAGAAAAGGACGTCGCCTTCCTATGGTTTCTCCGTCCCAGTGACGCATCCACCTTCATGGCTTACTCCGCGGC
This sequence comes from Morchella sp. 2016-41, assembly GCA_024713855.1. NCBI lineage: Eukaryota > Fungi > Ascomycota > Pezizomycetes > Pezizales > Morchellaceae > Morchella > Morchella sp. 2016-41. The sequence continues at coordinate 1,295,409 of JAMGZD010000021.1, forward strand.
AAAGAAGCTCCCCAACGTCGAATTCTCATGGAACGAGAAGCCCGTGCGCATACTCGACAAAGACCTTGCTACACAAGTGGTGCGCTACGGCGCTAGCCGCGTCTTCATCCTCCACTGTGTCCCGCACGAAGTGCAATTACAGCGCATTACGTCCGACGTCGGAGGGAAGAGGATCGGGTTCTGGCTATATGAGGGCGCGAGCGGAATGGTTACGGCGGACGGCCGTGCGAAGGGACGAGAGGTGGTGATTGAGTTTACGGAACTCAGAGACGCGGTAGAGGCAAGGAAGAGACTGGGGGGCGACTTTTGGTGCGAGGCGAGCTGGATCAGGGAGGAGTGTGATCGCGCGGTACCGACTGTGGAGTAGTGAGTGGTAGATAGTAGTAGGGTAGTGTAGGTAGCTTTTTTTTCTTCCTGTGGTGTGAGGAATGGTGAATGGATGGATGGGTGGGTGGAGAATGATATTACGATCTTTTAGATCTCTAGAGGGGTCTTTTGCTTTTTTTTGTTGGGAGGTTATTTATGTGTTTTTGCATTTGCAGTATACAGGTGTGTAGCTGCTATTACAATACTGCGTAGCGGTAAATACTACTTTTTTCTTTTCTTTTCTTTTCCCTTATACGAAGTAACTATATGTAGTTGCGGTCTTCTTCTTGGGGTCCTCAGATAAATGGTTGAATTGTATATACAAGCGTGAAAGAAAACAATAAATTAACAATCAACCAATCACTCAACGCGAAAGAAAATTTAAAACCGGTATGGTGATCATTGGTTGTGGCGGCTGTGCACGTGAACAACTACGTAACCCAACGTTGATAATACATGTATCTACACTCAGGAACCCAAAGAGTTTCAGCGCACACAACAGCTTTGACTACACCCTGCCACCTCCCGGAAAGTTTAAAGCACCTGGGATTTTGTGCGAGGCTTCGTTTGTCCTCTGCAGGTCTCTCGTCCAGCCTTATATACCGCCCGTGCGCCGCGCCTTGCTTGCGCATGCGCCTATAGCTACATGTAGTGCGGCCCCCCGATATATTGTGATACGGCAATGCCTCCAACAGCTACACTGCAGTAGGCATCCATCCTTCGCCCCGCCTCTGGGCAAATCTTGGGAGCAGGCAGGGGGGGTGGGTGGAGACGAGTGATACGCCATGATTCTAATCAGGTGTTTGTATTTTTTTTTTGGTTTAATTCGTTAATTGCAATTAGATATTTATGCTGATGGTAGAAATAGAAGTAGAGGTATGTTCTTACCAAGGTACCCTAAGTATGGGGGAGCTACTACGAGGTGTGGGTGTTGATGCGGTATCGGGGTCGGTGTGAATAGTTGGAGATCAGGTGACGGGGCGGTGGTGTATGAGCGAGCCCTCATGTTGTAGGATAGACTGTTTTTTTCTTTCAACTGTGGCTGCTGTCTTTGTGCCGGGAGTATGCGTGTGTTAGCTAAGTTCTGAGAACGTTTGTGTCGGCGGTGTGGTCTACGAGGCATTGATGCCTGAGGCCTTGAAAGGGCTCAAGGCATGGGCCATGAGGATCTATCTACGGGGTGCGTATGCTCGAGGTAATCTCTCGAGCTGCTTGAGATTTGGGTATTCATGGTATCAGTGGCATGTATCTATTCCTGTGGGGCTGATTCCGCTATTGATGGAAATATTGGAAGCGTTTCCGGAGTCTGGTCAATATTTATACCAAGTCAATCTGCATTTGCTTAATTTGAACTGCGCACCAGTATTGACTACATCTTCAATTGTAAACTAGCATGACTTCTAAATCTAGTAATATGCCCCTCGAGGCATCACCTCTCTAGTGATGGGGTGGGCTTGAGAATTCTCGGCAAACCCATGAGATCTTTGGTCTCGAGTATGCCTTGTTAATGAGAGAAAAGACTTGAGACGGTGGGAACGAGCATAATCGAGGTTACCACCTGGATCACAGGTCTTAATATTGTAATTAGTAAGGGGTTTGGCTGCGCTTACATGACAATTGCACTCAAAAAGATTTGATTTTTATATCCTGCTTTTAGGCTCATAGGTGTCTTCTCAGATATTAGATCAACGTAGTTAGCAGTAGTACATAAATACTGGGAATTATAATTTACTGATTCGAGCCAGTCACATCAGCCAACTACGATGCAGGGGATACTAGCACACTAAGTAAAGAAGTGGGCCGTTCTAGTGAGAACACTGTAGCAGAATCGCCTGCTATAGTCCTGTAGACTGTCAGAAAAGCAAAGGAACCCAGCGGAATATTGACCTTAAGTGTCAATGATTTTCTATCAATTCTTATCATTCTATAGCTAGACTTGCCTGTTGTTCTTGCCATTTAAGTCCTTATGGTGGCGTAATTCGATACTAAGCTAGATGGAGCTTATGAGAGTGGTTTTGCCATTGCTGACAAATTCCCTCAAGTGGTGAGCCCGGTTTGGAGCAGTCACCCCCATCACTGCACCTCTTTTTGCACGATCAAGCAAGGACATGGGACATAAGAGGGAGAAGCACCTTGAGGACTTGTCTCTACTCGCCTCGAGCAGCCTTGTGAATCACGCTCTGTGTGAATACGTATGACTGATCAAGGCGTAGCTCTTGCTCCCTGCATGGAGAGAAGAGGTCTTTCTCTCTCTATAGATTTCAAATCAGTGATATGATTTTGGAAGCTACCGAGAGTGTCTATCCCGACTTCAAGTCATTGGCCTTCTCCGGATCTTTCTGAACCGTTAGATCGCACATCTCAGCTTATTTCATGTCTCATCTGAGAACGGATGAATGGTAAACACACCCTTCTCTGTCGGCGAAGGATACGCAATCTCCAGCTGTTCCGAATACCCTCTAAGCGCCTGGATGTTTTTTCATATCGGTCGGATATACCAGTCATATTCGCATTCTTTTCCTTCTCAAAGTATCGAATAATGAGCCTACAGATCTCAATCTCAGCTGGAAGTGAAAGTATTGATGACACGGATCTAGAGTTGAGCCCCGGACCAAGGCTTTAGAAGACATTTGTTGGCATAAACAGGGGATGTTATTTCTTCGTGCTCTTTCCTTTCTTTTTCTTTTCTTAATTCCTCTCATCAATCCTTGGTTAATTTGGACAAAAGCACAGTAGCTAGGTTTCTATTAATCTTCTGCAGGGGACCTGCGGTTTCGTGGGGCGCTGGACAGGAGGCATATTACGCTCAAGCTGCACTTGTGGCGCCGTGCCTTCCGCTCGTGGAGAAGGCAAGAAAAATATTTACGATAGCCTTGAGTTGAATGGATGCCTACATGCACGTAGTACGTAGTTGGCTGGCTCTTGTCACGCTCTGGGCTAGGATGTGCTGTCTTGGCAAATGCTTCTTCTACCACTCACCATCAAGTCCAATCTCTTGTCAGCACTTGCGCATCTTATACCCCGTCGACCTTCAGTCCTCGATTGTTAACCCGGAAAGTCCATCTACTGGCAGAGTATTTCAAAGTAATATGAAGTTGCTTTTGATGACTACGTGACTTTGTTCTCGCGGAAACAACCTTTATGAACCGGAGAGCAGCCACGCATGATTTGGATTGGATATACCATATAGCATACATTGAGCATCTACAATATCAGGTAATAATCTTTAGAGTTTGTACTGGCCTCCCGTCTCATTTTCTATCATATCGAAAAGTGCTAATCCTGACATCCTCCCGTACATAATAGAACCCATTACCTTGTGGCTACATGTGTTCTAAATCAGCATACCTCTTCCATTGAGAAACGCGGGGGGAGGGGGCGTAACATACGTAGTGGCTGCTTCTTCATCGGCAATTTTGATCGGATTTCCACCTCTTCCAGCACAGGCTGCATCAGCCATGAGTTGAGTGTGGCAGCATTTCTCCATCGAGACGAACCAGAAGACAGCTTCTTCGATTGTTTTGCCTGTGCTTAGGATCCCATGGTTTTGGAGCAAAGCGACCTACTCACACGGAAGAGTCAGGGCATGAGCCAAAAGAATAAGATTAGATGCATACCTTTTTATCTCCAAGGGCTTCCGCAATATTCATTCCCTCCTCTTCATCGAGAACAACGCCCTTGAAGTTTCTATAGATGACGTGGTCCTACAGCACAAGCCTATCAGCATATTACGAGGGTGCAGATATCAATCAATTACATTGTAAAACGAGCAGCTATCCTGCGTGATCATATCCAGTTCCCTCCCTAAAGTCGAGAAAGTTCTGCCATAAATCGAATGTGAGTGGCATGCACAGGCCACGTCGGGTCTAGCCTCATGAATCGCAGAGTGTATAGCAAAAGCCGCTTGGTTTAAGCGGCGGTTTGCACCACCAGCAATTACTTTCCCTTTTGCATCTACTTGGATGAGGTCGCTGGCTTTGATGAGGGAAAAATGGAGGCCGAGTGGGTTCACCTGAGGTCAACTAACATTAGGCGAAATCCGTTCTTGAGGCTTCACGGGTATGCTTACCCAGAATGTGTCTTTATCAACAGGATCCTTTTTTGCAAGGTACATGATTAGCGAAATTCTAGATATTCTAGAAGGAGTGGGGGCGGCCAGCATTACCCGTAAAGAAATATGACCCGCTAAGGAAGAGTTCGAGAAGGAGAAACCATGTTAGAACAGGTACAGGTGAGAATAGGTTACTATTATTATCCATGGCTCCGCCCATTATATTGTCACTTCCCAGAGCCACGGTATGGAAAAAATGCACGTACCGACACCTTCGTCGAACCCGTACTTTGCAAATAACCTGAACGCCGCAGCAAGCCGCTCCTTCAAGATCTGACACTCCTGGGCTTTATCGGTGTACGTTAGGTCGTCCGGTCGGAGGCCTGTTCGTGTGGGAAGGTCTGCGGCATCAACAGCAGACACAGAAGATGGAGGCATTATTCTTATCGATTGATCCTTACAAGGAAGAATTGGAAGCTATGTAGAAGGAAGCGGTAAACACCCTGTGCTCGAGATCTGGTGAGAATTTATGAAGAACGCGGGGGTTGTTTAACCGAGGATACGGGGTTTTATCTGATTAGATCGCGACAGTGCACAACGGATTTGCAGATTTTATTTCTAGAAGCAGGCTGTATCAAAATGGCAGAAATACATGCGCTCCCTCGGCTCCTAACAAACAAATAATTCAACCAAGACGGCCGCTGTCTCGACGACTTGCATGCATGAAAAATCCGGGGTAATTTAGTGTATGAAACCGAGACGGAAGCTACCGCCATCTCAGGTATGTAGGTATCCGGAGTTCCTAATAAAACGCAATTCCGGGGGCCTCGGTATGTGCAGGACAACTCTGAGTATCTATGTACTCACCGGGATCCATCGAGGACTATACTTCTTCAGCCCGCCGCCTCTAGCCCGCTCAGAAGGCAATTCCTCCAAGTTGGCATAAACTGTCTACATATATGAGTTGTTGCCGTTGATTACTGATCCGTTCACGAGCACCTACTGCGGTATTTGGAAGTCATCGTGTAAGGCATAGGTATGATGAACAAGCAAACACCTTAAAAGCTTAGGCTGAGCAACAACTGAATAGATACATACTTGAGTGACAGATTAAGGGACTGACGGATGTTTTTTTTAAGTCATGTCAATTCTGTTTCTAGGTACACAATGGTCGCATAAAGTTAATTCATGTTCTACATAGTGATATAGGTGTTAGGCCTCCTTCTTGCCGATCTTATACCTTACTCCAGCCACAACGAGGCTGAGCACAGCCGTTGATATGCACTGGTGCATATTCTCTACTCTAGAGTACCGACGGATGAACTAAGTGCAGTGGCACTAATGGCTTGGTGGTTGATCAAGAAATTTGACGAATCGGGTGAATAGAAATACTGAAGTGACTCTTAAATCTAAGCTTTTTCAAATCATCGAGAAACTTCTCAACAAGCCACTCCCTTAAATTCTGTACTATTCGCTAATCACCCGGAGCGGTCCACAGTTCGTTTAAACTGACAAAGAACAAGGCAGAATGAAGCTATCTACTTGGAAGGGTGCTAGAGACAGTAGTGTCAATTTTCGGGATTGAACCTCAAAGATACATATGTGTGACGGACGTATTAGGTGGTTGTAGTGAGTAAGCACTTTTCGGATTACTAGTCTAGTAACCTCCCTATCCTCGATAACACTCAACGGTATATGTAATCTAAACCCATGCAACACCAGACTAAAATGCTTAAATTCTATATATACTGAATTTAAGACTGTTCAGGTTTAATTTCCCCTTTACGTTCCAATTTTGAACCGCCAGTCCGTTTTTTGGGATTGGTCAATTCCCGCCATAACGTTCCTGCTGATGCATTACTTTGGGCCCGCACACAGCCCCATTACTCCCCTAGACCAATTTCCGACGACTAGCAACAACGCTTACGATCACACGTACTTGATTACCTACATGTAGTACATGAGGCTTGCGCTATGTTTAAGATAACTAGGGCAATGAATCGAACACGGTAGTACTAGTCAGAATGTAAGTATACGTATGTGAGTATCTACATGTACTGAAAGAGGACGAAAATAACTCCGTGTTTGCATAACACCCGGATTAACCCATCATATGGAAACCCCCCTAGTGTAAGGCAATTATTAGGATGTAAAAATCCTATTTCGACCCGAACTCTACCAGTTTGTACAGTGATCAATGATAGTTGCTCATTTGACCTTGGTTCGTGTTGCGTGTTTATTTTAATCCCCCTTTCGGTACGATACGTTCTCAAACTCGGGAACGCATATATCATTGGCTAAAGATCTCGGAGGTCTCACTGCCTGGCTATCACGTCACCCAGGCACGACTTACCTCCCCTCTCCACCTCCACATTCACCTCCGCCCTTAGGTATCGAAATCTCGCGAACTTGAAAGTGCACCGCCCTGATGGGTGACTGTTTGAGAAGTTCGCAAAATATGGATATAATCATTTTAGCACGATGATGTAGGGGTAATTGGTGTGTATACTCCGGTAAATCCCCTAAACTAAACGTTAAGCAATGCGCCAGCACAATCTACCAGATGTTTTGCTCGAAGGTTACACAAAGGCTTTCAACTGAGTACTCGAGTCCTTGGCAATGGAATCAGTTGGCTTCAGTTCAAGACCACTTCAAGACTATCAGATAGCTACCCACATCCGCTGAACTCAGGTAGAGAAACTACGACCAAAGAGGCATGGGGCTATATTTGTTATATGTTCCGATACATAGTCGGGATTCCAGAGGACCGGTAAAGAATACTGATAGTTTAATTCTTGGTCCGGGAGGTTTCTAAGTACTGGCATAGAAAAGGACTGCGCACCGGAGTTTGAGCCTCAATTAGTGAATGCGGATCGTGTCAAGCTCATAACCAGGTTTTAACTTAGTTTGATCGCTGTACAAACCATAATTAAGGTAATAGAACCCCGTCATTCGTTAGGGATGTTGTACAAGGCTAACTATGTTGGGAGCCAAGAGTCCATGCGCCACCTGCTGGCCAAAGTCGAAAAGAAGCATACGCAAAGGCTGGAGAATAGCGAGGCAGACACAGCGTCCATTCAAGTTCCTACCTTATCTCAACGACAACTTACTACCCATATGCATAATGATCCAGAATATTTGTTATGCCACGCCGCAAACATAGCTGTATGAAGGGAGGGAGTAGGGGAAAGGAAAAAGCATTACTGCGGTACTGCCTTGCCCTGCTAGTTAGATACCAGAAGTAATACTAGCTGTAGGCGTTGCATAGACCGGTTTCTCTCCCGGCTCGACTGGCACTTGTGGAGTCAGAACCTTTCCAAGCTATGCCGAACCTGATACATCCGTCCTCTGACCTTAAGGCACACAACAACACTTTGCATAAGAATGAAACTTCATCCGTTTAGAATAAAAGGCGAACAAAGTCTCTGGTAAAAACCTACATACATGCAACAGACAAACAAGCAGACACACATACATACATACATCCAAACATACGTCAAAAGGATAATACTCAAGCATATCACATCGAAAGATCTCCTTCAAGTGGATATATATCTCAAGCATGAATTCAATGAACCATCCTGAGGCCGCCCAGGTCCTCTCTCAGGCATCATCACAGCAAGCTCTGTCTCCTACAACCAGAGAAAGGAAACGCCGCCATTTCAAGTGGCCTCTTCTCTGTGCGCATCTCGTTTATGATCTTTCGTCTCCAGTATTTTCAGCAGCAGAGATTGAAAAAGTCTTCAGCGCACCATCCGCAGAAGAAGAAAATAAGACACCAGGTTCTCGAGGCAATGGCTGGGGGTCATTCTTGAATAGCCGGATGGAGCATATCACAAATCGCCCCGCCTGTCAAAAACCGACAGCGATCTGTGTCGGAGAATACAGTTCTGCGTCTGTTGCCCATCCCTGTGAAGTTCACGGAGTGGGGCAGATATTCCACGGTTGGGATGATCACCCGTCGGTCAAGAAATTCAAGCAAATGATTGCTTCCACACCGGTCATCCAACCCTCCGGAAACGGCCCGGCTGATATTCTCAAGGGTTATCTCGATGAGTATGACGGAAATCGGTCACCATTAGATGTCACGTGGGTCTTGAAATTCTTGTTGATGCCGGTCAAGAAAGCGACCCAAGGAGAAGGAGGCAACTGGTGGGAGTCGGAAGATTGGCAAGATCTTTGTAAGCCAAAGGCTATCTCAGAGAAGGACTTCAGACCAGTGGCCCTCATATGTGTTCGAGATGATGGATTCAAGAAGGATGAGCTCTCTAGAAAGCTTATTGAGTTCGGGAAGCTGTTTTCCGTCGAGGTTATGGTGGTTTCGAGTCTTGGGTGAGATCATCAGAACGAAGAGCCAAAGGGTTTTTGTCTTATCAACTGTTTACTATATTTCATTTCACTGGTATTTCGGATATGGATGCTACATAAGATGTATTTCTTTATTTTTCTTTTGTCAAGGGGGGAGTATCGGAGATCCAGTTCAAGGAGTTTAGAGGTTTTATTCACGCATTTCTTTGTCATAATTGCATATTTATTTAGAACGTTCCTATAAATAGAGCTGGCATTCTCTGTTTTCTTTGTGGTTTTTTGTGAGCGTTATATTACTCGACTAGAGATTTCTACTTGTGAGCTGAATACTTGCGTTTAGATCTAGTTGTATGGATAGTGAAGAACAAGGTACAAAAAATAGAAAATTAGAAGCGCCTGATGACGCACCGTGGGACTTATCCCTACATACTTGTTCATGTGGTACAATACATGATTGGGCGTAAATATGAGGGATTGGGCCCTAGAAGACTGAGGTAGAACTGAAATTGTTCTTTGCTGGAACACACGTAAAACCGATTTTCTTTTTTTTTTAGAAATATGCTCTGGTCTACTCTTTTATACTAACATAACTTTAGGGTTTCCCATGCCTTACTAACTAGGGATAAATTTGTGAATAATGTTACGTCTGATATAGAAAGTTAAATTTACTTCAATATTAAAGCCACAAATGTATTCGCTTTCATAACCACATCTAGAAGAATTTCTCGCTTATCAAGGGTGCATTCTCCTCCCTATTTCAGGCTAGAACCCCCATTCTAGCAAAGTAAAACTATAATATATTACAGTATTAATCAAGATAGAGTCATTGTATTGCAACCAGTAAGGGGCGCTCTTTTTCTTTTTCTTTTTTTTTTTGGTTTAACTCATTAATTACATACTAAGGGGCGCTCCAGATATAGGCCAGTTTTAGATGTTGAGCGAAGTAGTACCCTATAGTTGCGGGCTGTTTTCTTTCGAATTTCTCCCACCATTTCGTTTGATAAAAGAGTCACAATCAACCCTTGAATCGCAAATCAAAGTGCAAGTCCGGTATCCCTTAAGTTATTCCTAAAATGTTGCCAACTTGAGACATGGTATCACTAGCCGATAACCGCACGCAAGCAAAATAATTGAGACATGATACTTACTTAGTAATAGATGTGTGAGGGATAAGTGGTCTGTTTCTATATCACTTGCGGCGCTATACCGTGAAGTGCTCTGACGTCTCCAGCCGGCCCGAAAACAGGGCAGTGCAAAAAAAAAAAAAAAAAAAAAAAAAAGGAAATTAGCTAGTTAACTATATTCGGGATAAACCACCAAATTCCTCAAACAAGTTGACTATAATTATACGAGAAGTGCGGCGTAAGTACTGTGCTGAAATATGAGCCACCGAGTGATACTGCATGAACGTTATAGTCAGGACGATTATTTTCCCGGAATGCGCAGCTGCGCATGTTGTACATCTAGAAAATGAATAAACTCACGTGATGATTATTTGATTTCTTCTCACTATCTTCAGGGACCTACATGAGTTGTTCCAAAACTCCAAGTCTGGGAGGTGTGGGGCTTGATTTGTCTAAGAAATTGAAAGAATCAGGCGTTAGTTATATTATCCGCTGTTAATACATGTATGCAAGTTCCCCAGGGGCTACTTAATTCTGGATCAAATGCATGATGCGTACAAGTGGTAAATACCCCTCAGTTTGCGTCATTTACCGCCAACTAGGGATGAGCGTGCGTGGAGTATGTATGCACCGCTATGGCTAGAATTTAACTACTACAGTCGCTCACCTACTTGTACATGTAGTGACGGCGGATCCTGTCTCATGGTTGTGTTAGTAGTAATTTGGGCTCAAATCCCTGACAGGTTCCGCCTTCACCCCGTGAGCGACTGTCTCCAAGGAAAGAGGGCTTAGACGTTTATCCACGCTTCGACAGGGATATCATAGATTGATCCCAGCACTTAATGTGCAGGGACCACTAGGCGTTAATTTGTTTCGAGGCTGTAGCCACGCGATGATCTACTTGCTACAAGCTAGCGAGATGAATAGTAGAAGAGGATGTCTTGGAATGTTTCAGGTCTTGTAGGTGCGAGATTCAATGATTGGGCACGCTGCTGCCCCGCGGTTACTCAAACCCAGTTAACTGGCTGAGTATCGCTCGATTCTGCCAGAGATGTTCCGGATCTCCCCGCAAAGTGACATATTATATCAAAATAACGTTATCAGTCTTTTTCCTGCAGATGATTAGCGATAAACTCTTATGTTGAATCATCTGCGCCGGTTTCACTCCCGACGGGACGGATGCCTTGAGAAGGGCTATATTTACTCCCAAATAGCCCCCACAGTATCTACTGCAGTGTTTGTGTCCGGATATGGAATACGAAGGAGCTTTTCTATCTGTATAATTTCGTCATAATGATGACTTATTAGACACGAGTGATAGACGATGATCTGAGCACGTGATCATAATGACATCTGCATGTCAGATTTAACTTGCATAGGTAAAAAAACCCAATGGGGATAAAATCCGCGCTTACTCCAACAAAACGCAGAAATTGAAAGAGGAATAGGAAAAAGACCATTTCACCGGCTCCATGTAAGGAGGCAAGCCATGAACTCATATTAGATCATTAAGTGTTTTTGTTCTAGAAAAATGCCTCCTATGCCGTAGGGCCACGCCGATTTCGGAAAACATGAAATGAGACTGAGCATGTACACCGGGTTGTGTACGACAGTGATAGGATAGCAGCGGCCGGATAGCAGCGGCCCATATACATATATGCCTGATGGCGGAGATGGACTTCATAATATACTTGTATACAGTGCATGTACACAGCTATAATTACATATGTATGTGCGTATTGCTTGGCAATATGCAATGGCAAAAGCGAGCTCTACTATTGACCTCAAGTCTCTATCCGCCATTAGTACGATTTACCATCGCCCCGAGAGAGAGTGTGGGGGGACGGGAGCTAGGGGGTTCGTTTGGCTTTACCTTCAGTACGTTCCCGGTACTGCTCATTTAGTAATCTTAGATTTCGGATTTCGGATTTGGTGGAGTCAGCTCTTACCTATGCTGTTTTAGAACCCTAGATATAGAAGTTCGTAAAAAAGGATTAACTGCCGGCGGTTTGTTGATATTGATCTGCAGTCCTATAGGAGATGGGTACAGAACTGTGTGAGAACCTGAGGGTTTAAGTTTATGGGATGAACGGCCCGATCGGTCACCTGACTTGATATCTGAGTAAGCTACAATTAGCTACTTGCATACATACACGTCGATAAACTAGAACTTCTGCTCGCCATCTATCCCTACCTTTATGGCAACAAACACCTTAGATGAATTCAAGCCCAGAGTAAGCAAACCGATCATCATCAAGCCAAGCCTCAAAACCTCGCTCATGTGTAGCGGGGAAACTGTATTTGAGCAGGAAGAAATGGTGTGTCCTATGAGAGCACCTCACAGAGGCACTCTGGAAGATGTCTAAGGTAGCTACATATGTAATTACGCCAATTCAGGCCGGACCATTCTACTTACCTTTTCAAATGGCCTTACTGTGGATGTATGAGTAAGTCTATAACTATACCTAGAGAGCTGCCATTACTGACGTTGATTGTACAGAGGGAAAATTCATCCCATGCTCACCCTTAGAAGTACATGAGTTCGAGCTGTTAACTGTCAGTATGTACATATATTAAGACGATCCGAAACGGAGGGTCAAGACATAATAGATAGAACTAACTCTTATTCATAAACGGGGAACAAGAAGCCGACCTTTATTGTACGAGTTTCTCCCACATAGAAAATTCGGAGGGTCTATATAGGCAGCTACAAGATCAATCTCTTAAATTAAGAGCCACTGTAACACGCGTCTTCGACAACATTGTCGGTTGGCATAAATCACTCAATAGCTGTATTCAACTAAACATGAGTATATTATATCCGTACTTATCCCACTCATAGGATTCATTGGAGGCACCGGCTTTAACGGCATGATTTAGCACATAGACCAATAGTATCTATTTGCCAAGACTGTGGCGCTTTTGGAGGGTGGCTTTCTAGCTCGGTACTGAAATTTCATTAACCTCGTATTATTTCGATCCCATTCTTTGATGTCTTTGATGACGAGCTTTCTAGACGCAGAAAAGGGACGAGCTCGCCCGGAGATGACCGACTGTTACCGTACTAGACTCAAGGAAACCGAATATATATATTCTAAGAAAAGATTTTGAATCAAGTGTTCATCCCTATCTCCCGCACTTTGCGCACTGTGCGGATTTTAATAAATGAATTCAGAAGTCTTGGTGTGGTGAGCGGCACTACAAAGTCAAAGATTATACCTTGCTGCCACTTCATGTTCTACCGTTTCATAGTCTGGTAGCATAGGTGGGGGTTCTCCTCCGTTGTGACAGGTTTGTGATCTATTTTCAATGAAGTACATGTTGTGACTCTATCCCCTCCTCGTTTTTCGCTTCGTATTACGATATGACATTAACTCGCATCTTCGGACCGGTTGGTGGCTGACATACTGCGAAACAAGGTGCGCACGCAAGATCATATGGCTACTTTGGTTAAGTAGTAAGAGATTAGTCCTATCGAGACATTTTGGTCTGCTCAAAGGTTCAATCAGGCAGAATTTCAGTGATTAATTTCTTAGTCTTTGTGAGCTCATGATCATTCACATAAATATACTCGATAGCCCTGCCACCAAAATATTGGTCTCAGTCAAGTCTGGTGACAGGTTCCCCCTTTGAGTAGCATGATGACTCTAGGTCGACTAGCAGTGATATTGTTTCATCTCCGGGCTTCTTCCTTGTGCGTGCACGCTTCTGCCATTTTACATGGCTCTTGATGCTGGGAGCGGGAACTATAAAACCCGCAAGAGCCCGATCAACCCCGCATACATAGCTCCCGCCGCGAGAAACGACACCGAAAACCTTCGGGCAAATCTATTTCAAGGCCAGGTACAATATCCAATTGGGGCGAGTACAAACCCATTTTCGTAACTCCTCTTCGATTCTATACCACATGAATACCTCCAGTCCTACTGGATAACACATCAGCAAGGGTAAGACGCACATTACAGCGAGAGGTAAAATTATTGTAGAAAAGGGGTCTAAAAACAGGGTTTGTATGGCTGGTCAAGCCAATAGGGTTCCTCCCATATTTCTACAATAATCTTACTACAAGCTGTACCATCATCAATGCCGTACCCGGAAAGTACATGTATCTCCCCCGCCTCCAGACTGCCACCCTCATAAAGGAAATATCACCTTTACCAATAGCCTGCCCGTAGTGCGCATCTATACATGGACCCATTCAGATCGAATTCTAAGGCGCACACACCTACGTAATGTCCGGTGTCGCAGAGCCATACTCAGTTCCAGGTCCGGTGTTCTGTGTGAGGCGGTTACACGAAGGTGTTGGAATCCGGGAGTTCAGGCGTGGTGGCGCTACCGCCGGGCCCAACCACTGGGATTGGGAGTGTGAACAAGCTTTATGCATCCTTTGTGGAAGTCTGAATGGGTGAGGAGAAGCTAGGAAGAATGTTTGTGGGCACTTTAGGCTTGCATTGGAAACGTTATGTAGGTGATGTGCTTACATCCACTAAGCTTACTAAAAGGAGTTGGTTGATACGTCGGTGGGAGGACGAGTGACCGACTGTGATGCAACCTGGAATGAGAGATTTGTGGAATTATTCTTAGAGCTAGAGTAGTTTCGGTGATATACATTCTGCTAACGCTTTGAACACACTCACATGGAGGAGGGCTAAGTTGACCGGCAACAGACATTTTTTTGAAACGTCCAATCAATTGAGAGACATGAAAGAGGCGAAAGGGATGAAGGCAAGGAAGAAGAGAGAGAGGCGAAGCGAAGGTGGGGCGGGCTCAAGAACGGAGAAGAGGAAGAATAAGTGGACGAACAAGTGTGTGGCGCTTTATTTTGTTTTATTTCATGGTTTATTTTCCAAAAAAAAAAGAATTGAGAGCGAGTGATATTTGATGCATGCATTGCCACCACCCATTGCACGTCTGATCAAGGTCATCACACAAAGCCCATACCCAACTATTCTGACTTCTCCCTGAGAATCTGCCACCAAGCTTAATTGAGCTTACCGATTCATCCTAGGCGCGGCGCGCGGTTTGCCGCCCGGTCAACAACACGAAGGAACTATCCTATCAACCCATCAATCATATTACTCGCGGTCAACGGAGCCTTTTTACCAGAGCTGCAGTGTTTGTGTATGGGACATAACAATACCGGTACAAGAAGCCCCCAGAGGACAGATACATGTATGCATCACATTTGATGTGAGGATACATACATATATGCTTACTTGATTTCCAGGTTTCCTTCTCGGGATTGCGGATGTATATTATAGACCGGGGAAATCTTAGTCGGTGTCGGTTTTGTATTTATCAGGTGTTGTAGAGTACATACACTACACTGCCAACTTTGCCTGGGGGACTATGGGTGAAAAGAGGGCAAAATGATACTCTAGACTTCCTTTTTATCCAAAGTAGATAGCTTAACACGCGAGTAGCGCTAGGTTATGTATATGGTTATGTACATGTATGTAGTTGCAATTGAGTAGTAGGTCCCCGTTGATACGGGCAAAAGTGTTCGTGATTCGGATTTAATGTGACATGTCCGGCTCAAGCCAGAAATCAAAGTGCAGATTGAAATGTTCAAAACCTCGATACAGCAACAGTCAATGGTGGTCAAAGTCAATATCAGAAATTCATGGTATTTCTATTCTCTGTCGATCACTGGATACAATTATATAGATGCATTTTAGTTCCTCAATTTGACTGTAGAATCTGGTAAGCCACATCACGCACTGACCAACTTTGATGTGAATCACGAACACTTTTAATGAGTGGCTGTACACACAACCTGCCCATGTACTCTAATGGAATAAGAAAACTGTTCTTGACCAAGCCCTCACAATTTACGAAGAGATCAATAGTAAAAGTAAATCGGTGATAATCTGAGAATCTCTAACCAATAAACGACCTACATAATACATGACAATGAAAGCTATAATGTCCGGTATTTAATCCCCTACCCTCCCCCTCCTAAAGATCTCCACCGCCACATTCAAGCTGCTAGATATGAGGGCTAGCAGTCCCAGGTTAACCCTGAATTATAGCTAAATAACTACATATAGATGATAGATGCACTCACAATATATAGATGCTGCTTGGCCTTTCAAGTAACTATCACATAGGCCTTCCCTGGATT
Source organism: Morchella sp. 2016-41 (assembly GCA_024713855.1). Classification (NCBI taxonomy): domain Eukaryota; kingdom Fungi; phylum Ascomycota; class Pezizomycetes; order Pezizales; family Morchellaceae; genus Morchella; species Morchella sp. 2016-41. Next base: position 1,311,382 of record JAMGZD010000021.1, read on the forward strand.
TCGAGGGGAAACGGATTCCAGCTGGTCAAAAGGGCAAACATATACCATCAAGCTTTTGCAAAAAGCGTAATGTAAGGCCAATACCTGCGCTGTATGGTTTTTCGAGGTCATGACCAGATGGGCCAAACCAGCGGTGCGCCCAGAACACAGCTCCTCCACATTCTCAGCAATCAGCTTATCCGGTTTATATCTCTCGGAGAGGGGTTTCTTCATAAAACACGAGGGGACATGACTCGCTGGTGTTTCAAAGTCTATAAATTTGGCATGAATAAGGTTGTGCAAGATTTGATGTGGGGTGAGTAGTATGTCGAATAGCACGTCGGTTCCATCGCGACCACTCAGTGACCAAGCCACATGCGATATATCGGGCTTCTCGGAAACGTAGAGACTCATGTTCATCTTTATCTGTGTAAGATCGCTTAAGTCGTTGCTCCCTCCTGGAATATATTGGTGTGCTCGACCGAATCGTTGGAACTCGGAGGAGGTTTTAAATTCTGGTGGTTGATTGAAAGCGTTAGCTTGGGTGAGAGATTTTAGGCAGAACGCCGCTTGTTGATTGACAAAAATTGCCCCTTGCCCTACGAAAATAGTCATTGCATCTCTTGGTCGTGCTGGATTCGATTCGAGCAGAGTGCTCATCACAGCAAAACTACCTCCACTGACGAGTCCAGCGGTGTCGGCATTCGAAGAACCGATGAGATCCATATAACCTCCAAGTAAATTGAAAGCGTATATGTGAACCGTCAAAGCCGAAAGACAATACGTCTGGAAAATACCTTCCTGAGGACCAGCACCGAATGCAGATTGGATTTGCGCATACTCCATAAATCCCTGATCATTCAACTTACAATAACACATTCTCCACAAGGAATCAAAGGACGAAAAGATCCCGATCCCATTCGAGATCTCTATCCCGTGGCACGCTCTGCCATCAAGACTCACAATATCCTTGCCTGGAACCAGTACAGAGACAAATGCAAGTACTGTCCAAAGCTGAAGAATCCTCTTGAAATCATCAAGACGCAGTTTCGTCCAGGCTTCGGATTCTTTGTCTAAAAAAGCTCGCTGGCTTACATCATGTAGCTTCTTAAATGTAATTAAGAAAGGGAGACCAAGGCGGTCTGCCAAATCCTCTTCCATGGTCCATTTCGGCAGTGGTCCGTTTTTATTCGGAAGCTTTTGTGGCTGTCCTTTGGCCATAATTGCTTTTGCTTCTGCTGTCCAGAGGTCTATGGAGTGAAAGTCGATCCCGAGCAACATAAGGGCGGTTTTTGTTTGATTCTTGTTTATCAGGTACATGGGGGTAAGTTTTGTTGTATTGCCGGTTCCCATGGCGTGGATGGCTGGTTTTTGAGATAGATGATATGCTGCCTTGCAAATGCATTCCCTCGCCAAGCTCTGCTGCTCGGCATTATCGAAAATATTTTCAAGCATTCTATCTACAACTAATTGAGGGGGTATTCTGAAAGAGGTTTCCACATTCGATTCCTGGCGTTGTAGGGTGATCTCAACGGATGCTGATTTGAGGACTTGAAGTTGCTTAGGGCTCCCCGGATTTATCGACGCCTCAATTACCAGGCGAAGGTGGCCACGAGATCCTGACGTAGTAGAGTATTTCTCTTGCTGTTCCCAGACGATTTTATTACCAATCTCCAAGGAAACACTTAGCCCAACTGATTTAGAGGCAAAGGCTGCAAGCCAGGTCGCACTTGGTCCGACAGATGATTTGAACCTCATAACGACAGTTTGACTCGGTCGTATAGTGACTATAGTATGGATAGCGCTGGCTAAGTCTTGGGCATGAGGGGGCGATATCAAGCTCCTGGGTAGACTGGAATTGGGCTGCCTTGGCCCTGTGGTGTTCTTTTCAATTAATTGCTCGAGCCCCCAAATAACACGGCCAATTTCCGGGTCGATAGGACAGCCGGCAACTTCATTGCCAACAGCTTGAAGTTGGCTTACTGATGGTAATGAAAGCTCTGCTGGTCTCTCAAAAAAGCTCAGCCATTCCGATAATACTCTCGCTGTGAAGTTTGCTTCGAAGGAGGCACGAAGAGCCATTGTAACTGCAGCAAAGGCTATTCCTCCTCTAGTTCTCGCCAATAGCGATGGAACCAATGATATGCCGGTGCCCACGAAAAGAGCGTTAGCTGAGAAACCGAACTTTTTTGCTTGGAGCAGCCCTTTTTCCACAACCTCGAGATGTTGGCTCGGCAGGTTGATGAACTGCCCGTAAAACTTGACAAGTTCAAGGGTGTATTGGTCTACCCCGGCTTGTGATAGTCGACTCATCAGAGTAAGCGGCACGGATACCGTCATTGAAGTCAAGGATGTCCAATCGACTGTCCCGTTTTGAGCAAAAGAGACTGCCATGTTGGCTGGTTTGTACAGTGGGAGTTAATGTGCCGTATAGGTAAGTACGTATGCTACAAAAAAATGCCAAAGAAAGATCAGCAACCAAGCCAAATTAAAAGACAATTCAACTAACGATATAGCATATATACCTTATCAATCGCTGCGAGTAGCAATTCTCCTTGACTAACCGGGTAGATATATCTTCAAGGGCGAGATAAAGGTAGGAGCTAGGGCTTAATGGTGCTATCCCATGTGGTCATATATAAGTGTATGTAGAATTTCCCCGCCTCTGACGCGCGCTTGCAATTGTACCTACTCTATGATACCACATATCCGCCCCACTCCCCACGGTGTCTGCCAAGCTTCATGCATACAGAGGCAGCGGGCCGAGCCTAACCTACATACATGTATGTAGAGTGAGTACATGTATGCACTCGGATAAGCCTCCAATCGCGAAGCCTGCCCTCAAATTGATTAAACCCCTCTTCCTCGCCACTTCAGCTGAGGTCCTAAGCTTTACAGTCAGCAAGCTGTGCCTCCAAGTTGACTCCCAGACCAATGAGAGGGCCTATATTTCTAGCAACTTTGTCAATCTAAGTATGCATGTTTTCTTTGGGGAACCGTACCTTTCTTTTTTGCTTTCTGGTGAGGAGCTATTTTTGTTGAAGTATTCAAGGTCGATCTTCATGTTATAAATGTGATCGAAACCACACATGAAAAAGCGACCCTTCTCAACTTCATCCCCCACCACACCAGTTGCAAGTGATGGCACGAGACTTTGGATAACATATTCTTGGAATAGCTATATACTCCAAAAATTTAGATGGAAAAGGTTCCGGCGAACCTTGGTGTGTTTTCGTTGCCGGACGATATATATAACTTTTGAACTGGAGCTGTATGTACACATATGTGCATAGAACAGAAATTTAAATCATAACATGCAATCTCGAGCCAGAGATGCATATGGGATATAGCTGGGTTTAGACTCCATGTGCGCATCTCCAAGACAAAATTCCATGAAGCAGTCTGGGGCCAGGCTCTAGCTCTAGGTCTATGACCTTCGCATAGGATTCTCATGAAGAGGCCATGGGGTACTTTAATAGTGGTAGCTGTAAAAGTTGCCATTTTACACGGAGTCAAAGTAGGCGCTTTGATTCGACACACCTGAAGATATGCTATAGATGTATCGATGTGGCCGTGGTTAATATAAATATATTTGGAATGCCTAACTTTGGGGACAGAACAATGATTGCAATCTGGCTGCCCTTCTTTACTTTTGTGAGGTGAACATAATTACAAGTAGACACGTGTTATAAGAGTCTAGTCAAAATAGCCGTTGTCAGTAATAACAAGTACTTATACTTAGCACACGGTGTAAACTACATACATCCACCAACGTCCAAGTAGCAGCTATAAGCCATATATTATATATGATGGTATATTCCGGGTTACAGGATAGAGCCACAACCGGAATATAACACCCAAGTCTAGAGACCAGCAAAAGTCTGAGTACTCCCCACATCCTTTCTAGCTAGATCTGCACGCTTAGAAACCCTTGATCGCCTTGAAGCTGGGGGTTAAAAGCCAAGATTGCCCAGGCACATATATATCAGACCAAGCCAAGTTAATTTCTGTAATCCACACTCCACCTAAACCTACACCGATACTCCACCTCCCTACTCCGCTGTACATATCAACCCCCTCCTCCACCATGGATGTCTCTTCCCAGCAACACCCATGACTGCGAGTTTCCTTCACACTAGCATTCAGCTCTTGTGGCCAAGTGGTAAGGCGTCGCACTCGTAATGCGAAGATCTGGAGTTCAAATCTCTACTGGAGCAATTTACACACGGAACCGCCGTATCTGTACGATCTATAATGGTTGCCGGTTTGCCTTTAGTTTTATTAGGTCAATGGTTAAATAGCAAGGAGGTTTTTATTTTCCTTTTGGATTGAAGAGCAGTGTTTAGATCGGCGCTGGGCATTCTTAAACTTTAGCTTGACCTTCATGATGGCATGTAGGCTATTGAGGGATATTGCTTTAATATTCGACAACCCCAGCCAAACCCCAGCCAAACCACAAGCCAAAGCCAAACCGCATCTTACCCGCAATCCCTCTCCAACACCCCACAGTCCCCACCAAATCCCGCATGAACCACCATCCACCCACACTCCAATTGCCAATCCTCACAACAAAAAAAACAAAAGTTTGGATGGAGTTCAGTACCCAGGATTCCCACATGGTCACCCACTGCAGTACTAACTGGGCGATATGAGGCTTATATATGGCAGAGCGGACGGGATGCCTAGCTTTCATCATTCTATGACTGAACACGGCAGACTCTGTGGGATTGTGGCTCTTACAGATGGTCTGTGTGGTTGCGTGGTTGGTTTTGGGCGTTTGCAGCGGGGACGGGGTAAAGTTGGGAAGCGTTGGGTGCGGAATATGAGAGTACTAGCCGATGTAGGGAGAGAGGGTTGGAGTTGGGACTAGAATTAGGATTGGGATATCTGGGGGGGTTGTTCATTGGTGAGCGCTTGGAAAGGTGTTGATAAATCATTACCGTGTAAGACTGCTGAAAAGGTGTATTAATCGTGATCACTAATCAATACTCTAGATCTATGTAGTAGAGTGCATAGTAGTAGGGCTAGCACTACCAAGTAATTAATCCTCCTAAGAACTAGTATAACTATTACAAGTCATTACCTGTATCTTAATACGTACAAGTCTGCACTATTACTAGAAGTCTTTCCCATCTTCCTCCTCTCTTTGGTACTCACTAAACGCTTTAGTATATATATAGGACCCATATGACTACTTTGGTACCAATACTAATAGAGCCCCATTTTGAACAAAGTATGTTGATTCTCTTGTCTAACTTCCGCATTATCGTGGTAAAGGCTTATTTCTGAAAAAGTACTGTACATGTGCGTTAGTTGGTTCTCAGAGAAGTCGCAGAAAAGCTTGTGCAGAGGTAATATACTTTATTTTCAGATGAAGATTTCTGGGTATTACACTTGAACTCGCCATGTTTGATTTCTCGATATCGCCTTTTACATACATGTACCTACTTTGTACCTACTTGTGGCACTCGAACAGCCGAGGCACACAGCTCGGCGACGACACGAGCGATAAGTGCAAATGTTGATCGATAAGCCCACCAGCCCCAGACACAACTGCAAACCTGCTGCCCCTCCACCCGCCAGACACAATGTTCCACTACCGCACCACGGGCTTCAACGGCTATGCCGTCCAGTACTCGCCATTCTACGACTCGCGCCTCGCCTGCGCCGCCTCCGCCAACTTTGGCCTCGTAGGCAACGGCCGCCTCTACATCCTCAGCCTCACGCCCACGGGCATCGTCTCCGAGAAGCAATTTGACACGCAGGACTCGCTGTACGACGTCGCCTTCAGCGAGCTGCACGAGAACCAACTGGCGGTCGCCTCGGGCGACGGCAGCATAAAGCTCTTTGATACGACGCTTGACCAGTTCCCGGTCGCGAGCTGGCAGGAGCATGCCAGGGAGGTGTTCTCGGTAAAGTGGGGGGGCGTGGACAAGAGTGTCTTTTGCAGCTCGAGCTGGGACGGGACTGTGAAGCTGGTAGGTTTCATCTGTCTGACTGGGGAGTGGGGGTGGTGATGGTGATGGTGGTGGGGAGGGGGGGTAGATGCTGATTGTAATGGGGGGGTGTGGTAGTGGTCGCCGACATCGCCGCGCTCGCTGCTCACGCTGCCGGTGGGGAGCTGCACGTATAGCGCTGTGTTCAGCCCGCATACTGCGAACCTCCTCTCGTGCGTGTCCTCCGATAGCACGCTGCGACTGTTCGACACGCGGGCGCCGCCGGCGCCGCAGACCGTGATCGCGGTGAGCCCCATGGTGCCGGCGGAGGTTCTTACACACGACTGGAACAAGTATCGGCCTGATGTTTTGGCGACGGCGGGCGTGGACAAGATTGTGCGCGTGTGGGACGTGCGGCAGCCGGCGCGGCCGGTGAGTGAGCTCGCGGGGCACGAGTATGCGGTGCGCAGGATCGCGTGGAGCCCGCATTGGGCAGAGGTGCTGGTGAGTGCGAGTTATGATATGACGGTGCGGGTGTGGAATGATGGTGGGCTGGGGAGCGTCGGAGGCGCCATGGGGGGCACGGGTGTTGGGCGTATGATGGGCGTGATGGACCGGCATACGGAGTTTTGTGCGGGTGTGGATTGGTGCCTGTTTGGCGGTGAGGGGTGGGCGGCGAGTACGGGGTGGGATGAGAGCGTGTGGGTGTTTGATGTGGGGGGTATCATTGGCGGGAGGTAGAGGTAGAGGTAGCTGCAGTTCCTTTTGAGCTGTGGTTTTAGTTTTAGTTAGCTGTGGTTCTTCTTTATTCCTCTTTGCTGGACGTTGGCTTCTCTTGTGGATATTCTTTTTTCCTTTCCGGACTTTTCATCAGCGGCGAAACGGGAGCTTCTTTTCTTTAGTATCATTGATCTTAGCAGGCCGGCATGCTCATCCGGGATGTTTCATTTGCTGCAACACGGGAGATGAAGCTTATTATTAGAACAAGGCTTTGAAATACCTAGATCCCCCCCTTAATAATCAAAGTGGGCAATGACTTCGTGCCATATTGCTCTTTTCCTGTGTGTCGGTATTCATGCTCTTTAATTTGGCACATACATACGATGTACTTGTGCTGATGGACATGCTCGGCGACCATGTTGATTTCAATATAGTACCTCATAATTATAATCCGAGCTATATCAGGTCATAATCAATAGGACCACTTCACAAATTCATGATAAGTTCCAGATAGTCTCTAAAAAAGTTGATACGTGCCTGGGTAGCATAGATCAAGTCCGCGGCTGTTGGGCCCACCGTCTGCATATATACCTAGCCTGTGCTTGCTTGAACCCTCCACTCTAGCTCTGGCCAGCATGTGTGTATAATACACTCAACTGAAACTGCCTCTCAAAACAGCAGTCCGAGACGTCGTCGACTATGCTCTCCTTCCACGAGAACTACCCCGACTGTTACTCTTAGGTGTAGGCTGTTTACTGACCATGGAGCCGGAGGCGGGATTGGTTCACTGGCAACTATCTAATAGGCTCGACCGGCAATCATTGATAGGTGAACTATGTATATACCTAAATGCTGCACGCAATACAGGGACTGGGATCAAATATACCCTCCCGCAAACTTGTTGTCGATACAAGCATATTCTCGATAGTGGTACGCAAAAATCCGTTCCCGGCCATATATATGCTACTATCGAGACTCACTGTATATGCCGGCTCAGCGGGCCCCAGGACTGCAGAGTGACTGCATTACCGAGCGTTAATGCTCCGGAGTACCAGCTGGCTTTGTACCGCCGATACCTACACTATACATATAGCTAAACCTTCGCCCGTAGGAAAAAAAGGGAAACTTTACCGACTTTTCTCGATACCCGTTCTCGCGCTCGGTCAACCACGACCGCTCTGAGCAGTGCAGTAGGGTATGTAGTAGTTGCACCCTAGCTGGAACGCTGTTGATAAAGCTTCAGTCGTCCCTCATTCTACATAGATCTTCTCGTGGTATGTTAGCCTAAGCTATCGTCAACCTTACTGTCTACACAAACAAGGACCACCTCCGATCCGGATCCACTTCTCTCTCCGCCGGGAGCAAGATTCTTGTCGTGCATGCTGACATTCCCGTGCTCGATAACCCCGAATGGAGTACCGCCAAAACTCGAAAAATTAGCTATGATACAAGATCAAACTTTCTGTACATTTCAGCCAATCGTTTTAGAGATAATCCCTGGCATGGGCGGAGATGGCCGATTTTTTCGAATTTTGGCGGTATTGATGATTGACTCGGGCCTTAACGGCACGGCGTTGTGAACGGAACGGCTGTATCTGTATTTAAGACCGGTATTTCTATTTATCGATCTCTGTTGGTTGTGCTAGTCTTCTAGTCATAGTCGTCTATCCCAAACCCGCCTAACAATCATTACCCCCGGCGCCGTCCGCTGACTAACCCCCCAGCACTCGCTTGCCAAACAAAATAATCTGTTCCAAGCTAGAACGCGGGTTTTATATGCTTGCGTTGCAGCCAACAACTATGGCAGGATGGCCGAGTTGGTTATGGCGCCAGGTTAAGGTCTTACTCTTAACACTAATTCCTGGTTCGGAAACGAGCGTGGGTTCAAGTCCCACTTCTGTCATCATTCTTTTTTCATTTTACTTTTCTTTTTTTTCTCTTTTTTTTGCACACTCACCATTCTGGTAGTAGACGTAGATTATGGATGTGGGGGAAAAAAAAACTCTGTTTATTTGGCATAGCAATCAACTCGGCTTGGTTTGTTGTAAGAAGATGTAACTGTAACTCCGTCAACAGCAAACATTATCCAGAACTAAGATTAGTTTGTGATATCGATGGGAGCAAGTGAAACTACTAAATAACCCCTCCGGAAGAATGTATATACGGGTAGATGTACTTGTATTTATATTTCACCACTATTAATTCGTACATACCCCAGTTAAGTATTTATGTTTCATCACAACATCTTATTAATTCGTATGTGATTAGAAACATATGCACACACCCCAAGTCGTTTGGCCGTCCCATGAAGGTTACAAAGCTCCTATTGGAAACACTTTTACATCTCATGGGTCGGATCCCCAAAGTAACCCCATAAACCCACACACACCATCAACAACACACATGCGCAGATAGAGCAAGAGAGAAAAAGGCAGTAATATATAGATCCCCAATATAATAATTACGATGTAGATGCAAATATATAGATTTCTATACATACCCATGTCCCGCATTCGACAAGACCACCGTAAAGAGTTGCATATCTCCCTCTACGCTCTTGACTACATACCTAGCGGTTTCAATCGTGAGATGGAACGCCACACCCAGGTTCGTGGGGTCCACCGAACAAAGTGGCGACGGAGGCATTGTAATGCCCGCAACACACTTTCCGTAAAGCGGGGAGCTGGTACCAGGCCTAGGAGCTTTGACGTTCCCATCTTGTAACTGTGCGTCGAGAAGAAGGTGGATTTTTCCAACAGCCAAAGAAAGACATGAAGACCTCCATTTACGTACCCATGAACTCAAGGGTTGCGTATATCGCAGGTTCCCACAGAGACACAAAGAGCAATAGAAGGCCCAACGCAGTAGAGACACCTATCGGGTGAAACTCATTGTACGTAGGGCAGGAATGACTAATGAATCCACCACGACACAGAGAATACCAAACAGGTACATAACTCATTCGTGATGGTTAGAATCAAACTATGCCCACCACATTAGAGACACAACACAAGAAGAAGGAGTTGAACTCGTTTGTGGCGGGAAAAACCAGGAACAGTGACCAAGCAGGTCAGAGCAACTGATGGACAGGAAACATGGGACGGAAGATTGGAGATATTACCTGTTTTATATAATAAGCGTGGTGACGATGACGAGCGTGTCGTCCGGATCCTTCCTCAGAGAAATGGTACATACATACCGTTGGCCCAAGTATCAATAGCGAGATTGCCGTTTGCCAAGCTAATGAATTTCAGATGTTGCGGGTGAACGAAGGTTCAACACCTTTCAGCCAATCGTTCTAGAGATAATCCCTGGGCGGAGATGTCATGGTGACCCAGGATAGCAGTCTTAGCTCTGTAGCTAGGTAAATACATACCTACAGTAGAGTACATACAAGTTGATAACTCTCCGGGCTTGGCAGGAATTGGCTTCTCGAAATCCGTAGATGCAACACACACAGACAATCCGCGGCTCAATCCAACAACGGTCGGATCCAACCACTCCACTCCGGCCCGGAGGAACTCCATCCAGCAAGTTCCAGTGCGTCGTCCACAATGGCCTGTCACGCAGGGCAAAGGCAAAGAACGGGCCGGTGGGTCAGAGGAAAGCCGGGGTGAAGGAAGGCTAGAGTGGAAGAAGACCCGCTCGCATCCTATTTGGACAAGACACCAAAGGGCGAGGGAGAGAGAATGCCGGCTGTGTTTCTTTATCGATACTGGACCATGAGGCAGAGCCCCTTCCTTACTCCCAGAGGCGAGAAATGGTGGTGTCATTCTGCTAGTAGAGATTGGAGGGTAGGATGTATTTACTACATAACGGACCCTCTGAGAATCTTTGAGCTCCTCTGGTCTGAGGAGGTGATGATGGATGTGCTGGCTCAGAATACCAATGCGTTTGCAAGACAGCATAAGGCTGGCAAGTGGAGTGGAAGAGTCCCATATATACATATATGGATATTGTTGTTGTTCCCGTGCCCGCGGGCAAGTATAATAGACGGAAATAAGAAAATAATAATAATAAAAGAAAGGAAAAAGTAAGAAGAGAGAGACGTAAGACATAAAACCCCCCCATTTTCCCAGGAACCAAAAAAACCGAGCAACCAAAAAACCAAACGGCCAAAAACCAGACCAAAAGGAAATGGAAATAAAAAGAAAGAGATAAAAAGGAAACCCCGAAATAAAAAGCCAAAAAAGGAAGAAAGAGAAAAAAGCCCTATATACACCCCCCCCCCCCACTGCCCTCTACTCCTTCTTAAACCTCGCCAAAAACGACCGTCCCCTCCCCCTCCTCCCCTCACTCAACATCCCCTGCATTCCATCTCCAACCGCCAACGCCCCCGGCGTCTCCCCAGCCTTATTCCTCACCGCCACCTCCGCGCCCTCCTCCACCAGCACCCTCACGACAGCTTCATTCCCCGCGCCCGCCGCCAAATGCAGCGCCGTATTCCCTTCCGCCGTCCTTGCGCCCTTATCCGCGCCCTTCTCCAACAGCAGCTTCAGTATCCCCTCGCCGCCCTTCACCGACGCTGCCAGCTGTAGCGGCGTCATACCGGTCTTTCCACGGCCATTGACTTCAGCCCCGCTGTCGAGGAGCAGCGCGACGATGTGTCGGTGCTTCTGGGTAACCGCGAGGTGCAGTGCCGTGTCGCCGGATTCATCGACGTGGATAAGGCGGCTCTTCTCTAGGAACTGCTTCACCCCCTTCTTGATCGACGGGTGTCTACTAGCCGGCGGCGGGGCTGCGTCGTTGTCTGGTGTCTTTGGGGGCGATAGGGGGAGCTGTGTACCATCGCGCGATGATGGGGGCGACTTGGTAGCAGAGTCTTTGGCTTTGGCCTTCACGTCTGCGCCATTCTCAATGAGCACCCTTACGATCGCCTCGTGCCCACCAATGGCCGCAAGGTGGAGTGCTGTACGGCCGTCGTTCAGCCGCGCGGCGATGTCTACGCCGTTAGTTAGGAGGAAGATGACGGCCGCTTCGTGTCCGCGTTCGACGGCTTTGTGCAGCGCGGTGTAGCCGCTGTCGAGGCGTGCGGTGATGTCTGCGCCGTTCTCGAGGAGCAGCTTCATGGCTGCGACGTGGTCCTCCTGGGCGGCCATGTGCAGTGGTGTGTGGCCGCTGTTGACGCGGCGGTTCACCAGCTCGTTGGGGCCGGACTCAAAGAATACTGCCACGGTCTGTGGCTTGCCGTAGAAGGTTGCTAGGTGGAGCGCGGTATATCCGCTCTTGTCGACCGCGGTTTGGTCAACTCCTCGTTTCAGGAGGACTCTCACGACATCCGAGTGGCCCTCGCGCGAAGCCATGTGTAGCGCCGTGGATCCGATCTCGCTCTTGAGCTCCGCGAGCTCCGGTTTACGCTCTAGCAGGAGGTCGACTACCTTCTCCCAGCCCTCCTGGGCCGCCAGATGCAGCGCTGTATGCCCGCCCTCGATCCTCGCGGCCGCGTCAATGTTGTGATCCAACAACACCTTCACGGTCTCCAGGTGCCCAAAGAATGCCGGCTTATGCAGCGGTGTGTATCCCCTCGCAGTCACCGCATCCACTTGCGCCTCCTTCTCCAGCAGGAGCTCCACGACCTCCACCTTGCCGTTCGCCGCCGCATAATGCAGCGCCGTGAATCCATCGCCACACAGCCCCGAAACCTGTGCGCCCTTCTCGATCAGCCAGGCCACAACATCCACATGTCCCTCCTGCGCGGCCATCACGAGCGCAGTGTGTCCGCGCCCCACCGTTTCCTCGATGTCGGCCCCGCGCTCAACCAGCAACTGCACGACGTCACGATGCCCGTAGAAGGCTGCAAGGTGCAGAGCTGTGTATCCAGTTTTTGCGCAGCGGGCTTTAAGACTTGCGCCGCTGGCGAGCAGTAGCTCGACCATTCGCGGCTTTCCCTCCTCGGCGGCCAGGAGGAGTGGTGTTTGTCCGGCAGAGACGGCGCCGACGTTGGCGCCGACCGAGAGTAGGTGTAGAAGCATTACTTCGTCGCCGGATATTATCACGAGGTGTAGGAGTGGTATGCTGGGGTCATTGATGGGATGCGTCTCGAGGAGCGATTTGAGCGCGGAGAGATTATGGTGCGTGATTGCGCAGGGGATGGTGGCGCATGGGTGGAGCGCTGCACTGAGAATGGGGGATCGAGGGGGCTTCTCGGAGGACGGTGTTGGTGTAGGTTGCCTTTGGGGGGAAGGCGGGCTGTCTGGTGAGAGGGCGGGCTGCGCGTAATCAGGCTCGGTGATGAGCTGCGGGATAGATTGCTTCTTCGCCATCGGTGCCTCCGTGCTGCTGCTGGTGTTATCGTTGTTTTCGTTGTTTTCGTTGTTTTTGTTGTTGTTGTTATTGTTGCTGTTAGCGCTGTTGTCAGGCACGCTCGTCTTCACGCTTCCTTCTTGTTCTTCTTCCGTCGCGGTGGTCATCTTGCTCTTTTCTACCCGTGTCTAATGCAATCAATCGTTCCTGCGTATGATTTCCTCTGCAGTGCAAAAAAGGGGGGGGGGATATCCGTCTCTGGTGTGCACAAAAGAGAGAAGGCTGATTGATAGTTATCCCCCCAGCTATATATATATATCTACAAGCGACGGATACGGGTGTGTGTGTGTGATGTGCGCGCCTCCTGTCACAGTCTCACAGAGTCACCCGTGTAACCAGGGTGCCAGCGATTCGTGCAGGGGCTCTGCTGGCGAGTGATGAGCTGTGAATGCCTCTGATTGGGCAGCCTGTGGTTGTGGGTGGGGTGGATGTGGATGGGAAGCGCGGCAAGGGTGGTGGGGAACGGGGTCTGGTTTGCCCGTTGGCTGGTTGATTGGTTAATCAGTCTCAGCCCTGAGGAGAGAGCTTGGTCAGCGGGGCAGCAAACATCCCGAGCTTAGACAATGCCATGACGTACTGTAGAATCGCAGAACACAAACAGCCTTCTTTGATGTCTTGATGACTCGAGGCTCGAGGCTCGGGGCTCGAGGCAGCTCAAGTAATTCAACGACACAGGGTAATCCCGTATGCAGGGGTGACGAGTGAGACCCTGCCGCCGCCGGGAGAGTTTGTGTATCTGCTCTACCTATCTGGTCCCTGTTGGGATCCTCACGGCGACATGTGAGTGAATGACTTTAAAGTTGTTGGTTGTTTGATTCATCCAGTAAATAGAGTAGCTGTGGTGCCTGGTAGCGAGAGCCTGGACGAACCCCGACCATCCCAACTTGACGGACCTTTGATGGCTTGGTGTTGAGCAAGTCACTTTTTGATGATCTCACAGTCCTGAAAACAGAGGGATAGAAACAGGGGATAGAGATGATGTTCTATGTCCTTTGTTTCTTTCTCGCACCCGTATCCCCAGCGTGACACCTGTGTTTGGTCTAGCGCGTCCTTGCAGCTGGGGCTTGCACTTCCATGCGCCACGCGCCACACATCAACTAGTACAAAACCTTAATCTGCGCCACACCCTCACACCCCCCCCCACCTGTCACGCCGCAACACACACACACAAACACACACACCCCTGTCAGTCACGCACACCCACCTTTAATCTCCGACTCTGGGCCGCCGGCCGGATGCCGGTCGCATCCGCTCCGTCTAAAGCCCGAACCGAGGCAGCCCAGGGAAAGCTTGAAAGTTGAAGGGTGCCAGAATCACGCACGGATGGAGTTAGCGGGGGCGGGGGTTGCCTTATCCCCCCCGAAAAAAAGAGATGAAAAAGGATTTGGGGCAGATCATGGCTTGTCACTCGGGCTGATGCTCAAGATGAGGGTTACCATGGGGTTATTTGAGGTATCAGGGAAATCAGAGTCGAAGCAACTAATTCCCGAGGCCCCCCCCCCCAAAAAAAACCCCCCGATGAGCGCTTTGTTTGGTCCTTGGATAGGTTCTCGGGGGGGCGACGCAGACACGTTTCGGGAAATCACCGGCGTGAAAGTACGTAACTGGCTGATGGGTTACGGTGAACTGGCGAACTGCTAGGCAAGAGCACGCGGGACGGGTAAGGGGACGGGGAGGGGGAGGGGAGGGGAGAGGGGAGGGGAGGGGAGGGGAGGGGGACAGGAACGGGGACGGGGATTGGAATGGGGACAGGTGCGGGGCCATAGTATAATTGGTATCCGATGATCACGATCATCACCTATCATGGTCAGGAAAGCAGTAGCACAAACTACTCATGGATCAATTGTGGCAGACTGAGATCCACGAGTGGGGGGGGATCTGTTTCTAAGGGAGTGTTCCCTATTTCTTCACCACCCGGTGATTAAAGACCAGAAATGAGCAAACTATTGATGAACAGAATTGTGGTGGTGATAGATTCCGTGATGCTTCATGATGCATTAGTCTCTGGCATGTACACTCTAAAGGTATACCCTAGCAATACCAGCCTCCTACTCGAAATACTACAAATACCACACCAATGCCACTGCTTACCCGAAATACCCCACCAGTGCTGCTGCTACGCTACCAATACTACCCCCTCTAGTAATACTGTCGGTGTTCACAGCATAGATGACACCCCTATTTCTGCTACTGTATGTACGAGATCATCTTTGTTCCATCATGAAATATCACTCGATTTGTGGGGGAAAAACTGCATCGACTTTTTTTTTTTTTGTTTAACTCATTTATTGAACTGCATCGACTTACGCCAGCTGTTTACCCATCACATCATTTCCTCGGGGGGGGGGAAACCTTTGAATCAACAGCTGGGGTCCTACGCCCTACCTCCAGAGGAATAAATTCATGGTAAAGTAGTCGGACAGCCCTCTTCCCCTGGCGAGGTGGCCAACTGCTAGTATGTAAGTACCCGACTACTCTCGCTGCATACAGGAGTTTCCCCCAAAACTCTGATACTCCCTATATAGGTTTAGACTACACGAGTGCCACCAAGGCCCGCAGAGCGCGGCCCCTAAGGAAGCTAAAGAGGGTTGGCTTGACTTAGACATTTGGTCTATCCTCATCGATGCTTGCATAGCCGGTCATGGCGGTTTATTCTTGCAACGGTTCATTTTCCTGTGGCAGTTCCTATCAGCCTTAATGTGCTGACCTTGTGTAGTAAAGAGGTACAATCATCGCCACTCAATTGGAGATCAAAGTAATAAAGTCTCTAATCCTAGGGGACAACGCCCGGCTCTAGATTAGACGGCCTAATGTACACCATTGAGGGCCCAAGGCTAGAATCTGGGGCTGTTGAAGTTTCATCGACCTTCAGAGCTGGAACTACCGCACCAGAAATGGACTAATGACTCGCGAAAGCTACTAGTGACATTACATGCCATGGCAGTGTGCATGAGTGACTTAGTCAAGCATGATGAAAGTACAATGAGAGCCGTAAAACTCCTCATGTAGGCACGTAGATAACCTCCTCTGTTGGTCCTTTTTTTTTTTTTTTTTTTTTTTTGTTTACTTCATTAATTACATTCTGTTGGTCCTTTGGTTAACCAATAAAATAACAAACAGAGGCTCCAATCTCCAGGTTTACCACAGTCGAATGGTGCGGGTTTCAAATTACGCCTTGCAGAAAAAAAGATATATATCTATGGTTACATATCTGCCTTGTGGATGGGATCGATGTTTAGAGCGCCCTATTACGCTGCTAGTGCAATCACTACTATTATTGGTCGGTTTGGCGCTCTAACTTGAAGCCTCATCCGTAGGCTGTACCTACATGTACCTACCCTGGCTTCTTGGCAGGGAAGGGCTTCAAGTTGTTATATCAGCAAACTTCAGATATATATATATCATTAACCACGATTACCCAATGATGTATGTTATAAACGTCGATGTGCTTTCTAACTGGCACCGAGGTCCAATCCCGCCAACAGGTACACGAACACACACTACTGATCACATCAACTCTCGATCGACCCATAACTCTATTTTGAAATATCGAATATCAAACCCCCTAATATCAAACCCCCTAATATCAATACAATCCTTCCCCGATACGCACTCATATGGGCCAAAAAATAACTCGCTCCATTTACCCCATCACACACCTATCGCGGGCGCGTTCAGGTGTTGCTACTACCCCCTAACCCAAAAGGAGGGGCCAATGATTGAATTAGCCTTGTATACATTTCACGGTGACGAGCCCGTTTGCCCATTACAGATCTAGAAGAGATGCAAAGACAAGTAAACCGTTCCGCAACCCCCAGGCCCCAGCAAAGCCCCTCACCTTTTTTTCGCACCGTATCAAGTCTAAAATCACTTAATCCCATAGACCTCCATTCCATAATAATGGGGCGGCAAAAAATCGAAGTCCAGAAAACATCAGGAGAATCCTACTAAAATGGGAAAAAAAAATCAGCTAGGAAGAGGACTCGAACCCTTAACCTCGGTCTTAGGAGGACCACGTACTACCATTGCGGCGGCCAGCCATGCATTAAGTTCTCAAATCATAGATTATCGCCGGGCCGAGCTACCGAGTGATTAATCATGACTGAAAGTACTCATCACAGTCGTATTATCCATGTTCATATTCATTATATAACCAATTTATTCGTTTTTTGTTTCTTCATACATAAGAACTTCGTGTTTCTCGCCATAAGCGTGCAAACACAATAAATAGATGCCACCCTGAATGTTTTGTTTCCATCATCCTCCACTTAAACATATCTGCATATTGTCCCAGTCTGTAACGTATGCCTCTCAAAGACCATGCTATCCTCATTCCAAAATCACAAACTTCACCACAAGTGCATCAAACGAAAGAAGAGTACATGTACCTTACCGCATGAACGTCTCAATAGCTACCCTTCTGTATGTGCAATTGTATCCTTCCAAGAGTGCTATTGAAGTACTTAATAACCGTAATGTGGCAGGCATCCAATACGCTAGAACGATAGTATCAACAAGTCAGCCAAGATATAGAAAAAACCTTTGTGTGCCCTCGGTGGAAAGCTATAGCAACTCACATCTGCCAATCAAATAATCGCCAACCTGCAACTGCACCCCGACAACCAAAGGACTCGAGTAAGAGTAGGGATCGGGAAGAGCACTAAACATACTACGCTCTCCGCGAGGTATATTGACATCGCCAGAGATTTTAGTGACTAATAAATTCTTTTCATTAGGTTGGTGGAAAAGAAGGAATTCATAGAGATGCCCATTAGTTGCGCGCGGATCAGTCGTGCTATGTGCGGCTACATATCAAGTTTAAGGTTAGTGATGAGTTCGAGGTCTATAGCGATACGTACGAGGGGTATTAAAAGATCAACCTATCCATATCCCTCTGTAAGGGTGTTTTTTATCGGGAGTGTATAATTCAGGGTCTAGTGCCGTGATAGTCTCCGACTTCGACGAATCAAGTCTCAAAGCGAGTCTCTCCCTACCATTCTGCAATTGGTCCAGAGGCGTGTATTCTGGAGGCGGATTTTCTGACGGGGGCGCCTTGCAATCGACGCGTTGTAGATTCAAGGAGGGAGACCCACAGCCGGGCTCGTAGGGTTCTGCAACCAATTGATAAAAGCTCATAGGTTTCCCCTTCGATATCATCAAACTTCCGCGATTTCCAGTCCAAATTTGAGCTTGAACCGGCTCAACACATGGTCCCCGACGGTCGCTGCGGGTACTCGAAGAACGTCTGCTACGTGATTTTGATACTTCAAGACTACCGTGATTCATCCCTGGCCATGGAGTGCCCCTTCCAGTTCCTTGAATGTTAAGTTAGCGAATAGGGCTCCTAACCACAAAGCTGATTCCATCAACGACAGGAATTAAAGTATAGCTACCAGATGAAGGTGTTGTTGTAATTTTCTTTTCAAACTCTTGAAGATAAACTAAAGTACTCGAATAGGCTTGGCTCTGCTTATTCTTAAACTTGACGATCTCCGTGTTGTCCGCATCAACTGGTATTTTCTTCTCAATTGCTGAACCAAGATGAAGTAGTGCGGAGTCTGTGTCGACCGTAGTTACGTATTCCCCAGTCCTGGCGGGATCATTTGCTCCCTTAAGAAAAAAACATAAGATTATTTAAACACCTATGGAGTACTTTGTTTCTTGATTACCCACCTGGACCGGTCTTCTAGTCTGAAATCGCTCGTAGAAGCTGACAATACGCAATTGCATTGCAAGGTCAACAAACCTCTCCAGCTCCGAATGGAGTAAATCAGAGTTTTTATTAATCGAGTTGACAAGCTTGACTCTTTCGGAATAATCCTGCAGATCAAACGTACTAAGAATATCGTCCACCAGAAAGCCGCGATGTGGGGTACCATAAAAGATTACGCCACGGGTCGCTTGGTGTATAGCATAAACGGCGGGGTCATCACGCGGGTTACATTCTTTGCTTCTAACTAGAGACTTTGCTATGAAGTTAGCTTGGGCCCATCTACTAACCCTTGAGCTGATCTAAGCATACGCATTTGAACCTGACTAAGGGAGAACCTTCTGCGTCTATATAGATTGATGAATTCATTCAAAGAAGGAGACACAAAGGACTTACCTGTGCAACGATAATACCCCCAAAGCCGTGCCCGATAAAAACGATTGGCCTTTCTCTTTCCTATAGACACTGTCAGCTATGATAATTTATACTTATATACCCTGGAAATCAAGAGATGATATGGGATATTGGGTATTGTTAGATGACTGAGATAATTATCTTTATTATTGAAAATATCGAGGAGTAATCTCTAATAAAATCTCAACTCACTTCTTCAGAAGTTCTGGCCTTCTTCAATTCCTCTAGAAAACCACGGTTATAATCTCGGAGTTGGTGGACACCAGCACTGCTAAGTCTCGAGTCATAGCCGTAGGTCAGGGTTCTACAGTTTGGAAGGTCGACCGAAAGAAAGTCCCGAAGCCACATTCTACCCAAACCGCCTTTCCCTCTCCATGATTCGAACGCGTGACCGGCGAGCGAGGTTACAGCTACAATACTAAATACAGTACGTACATTAGCTCTTGCTGATATCATTACGCATAAGATCAGCTTTAGTGCAACCTTACTCTGCGGTAATATCGCCAGATTTTGTTGGGTAGAGCTGGGTTAGTCCAAAAAAGTCCTTATCAATGGTTATATCAAACAATTCCTCCTCTATTTCCACTTCCATGTCATAACCACCCCACTCCGCACTTCCCGCACCCTGTAGGTAGCTTGGAAGAGGGTCGAATTGGACAAGAGCGGTCTGTGTCTTGTCATAACAGGACGGAGCAATTGTCGCTTTAATTTTCAAGCTCCCGTTTTTATCCGCCTCAGAAAGAGCCTTTTCCAAGATACCCAGCGTCAACTCCTCGGGTATACCACGAACTCGAAAAATAGTCATGGATGTCATGGCAAAGCTAAAGCCGAAAGAATGAAGATAGGTGAGGTCGGAGACCCGAGGACTCGTCTCAGGAGGAATGAGATTAATTAACAGAGGGGGTGTACTACCGGCGGGGCGTCTTCAAATACACGTATCTACAAAGTACTTCTGCTGGATCATGGAGGTGTTGACTTGATATAGTCTCAGCCTTGTTAAAAATAGCCTTCACTCGTGTGCAGTTGCATGCATTAGCGCACTACCGCGCGCCAATGTCAATAAATTTTTGAAACCCATCACACTGTGCCACAACTGCTCAGAAGAGTTTATTATGTTAGTGTACCCTATCTAGTAAGTGGTTGCTAACTTTTGGAAGCACTAAACGGAGAATGGAAATTCTGGACAACATTAATCTCTCATAGTTCTACTAGTCGCTATAGAACACGATGGAGTCTATCTAATGGATGGATGGCAACGCTCCAGATTCAGAATCTGAATAGGGAGGGGAGGGGGGTACATTCATATTCTAAATCTTGAAAATTTGAAAGGACGAAATACGATTGGTTAAGAAATGTTTGATGTTACGCGCTAAACGAAATCAGTACTTAAAAATCTAGAAAATATTGTTTGCCATGGAAGGCATTCGTATCTAGATTTAGAAATCTATTTCCTAAACGCCTTTCTTGCCATTCTATCCTCTCCAAACCGAATCCATGTCCACGGGCAGCTCCGTTAACCGTAATAAGAAAATCCAGAGCCCCAGCCTAATATCTCATCCAACATTAGAGAGCACTTAATTGGGACATAATTATAAGGTCATCCTGTCTGACCTTCTGGCATAACTAATAACATTCTCTATCTGGATTTGACCTCGTAGTAGTTAATTACTAAGAGGAAGAACGTCTAACCAATTCGGCTAGCTATCCTGCCATGGGGGCTAAGGTTGATTTTCTTTTGTCGTTGTAGTGTTATTAGGTAATATCTCTATACTGGCTTGGCGCGCGGGCAGGGCAGAGGCGGGAGTTTGAATCTTTGGCCGGTCATACTGATATTTAATATTGCGAAAGGGGACGCGGGCAGAGATGTTCAAGTAGATGATCTTCTAGTGGACCGGGAAGGGATGCGAGGAGCCTCATGATGTCATCGCTCACCAGTTCCTCAAGTACTAGGGTACTCGGTAGTAATGATTTGAAATCACATGAAAATTGGTAGGAACGCCGGTCGAGCCATTCAGTTAAGCCAACTGTACTTCTACATACCGAGTCCTTTTAACCTTGCTCACGACTGTAAATCTCTCGTAAGGTTGTGTGACGTATCTGCAATGTCATCTAGGCGTAAAGACACGATTAGAGGATCTTCGAGATCAGTAATCAAGGTAGTGGGAAAGGCGGGTGTTGTATTTATATGGCTGAGGAATAACACATTTCGAGCTGAGGTATCTGAAAACCTATCTTTGCGCTGAATACTAAATCATAGTAAAACCTACCTTCAATACCATACAACTATCACTGAAAATGTCAGACCAGAAGAAAGTCCTCATCGTCCTCTCCGGATGTCACTCGATCGCAATCCAGAAGAAGGACGGCTCGAAAATCGAGCAAGAAACTGGGTCAGTAACCAAACCAAACCAGGCCTACCTTGCACCCATCTAATCATTGAACTAACACTAAATTACCAGATACTTTCTCAAAGAACTCGCTCAACCACTCCAGCTTCTCCTCGACAATGACTACTCCGTAACCTTCGCAACTCCCGGCGGCCAAGAGCCCCGCCTGGATACCCTATCCGACTCCTCCCTCTGGTTCCTCGGTACCCTCCCCTCAATCCTCACAAAGCAACAAAAAGACACTAACCAGCGCCCAGGAAACTACTATGAACTCAACCGCGAGAAGGAGCTCATCAAGCGCCTCGACAAAGAGATCAGCAACCCGCGTACCCTCTCCTCCATCAGTGACTCCGAGCTCTCCTCCTTCTCCGGCGTCTTCGTCCCTGGCGGCCACGGACCCATGGGCGATCTCGGGAAGGATCCGGAGCTCGGTAGGATCCTAAGTCATTTCCACAAACAGCATAAACCCACCGGAGTATGTGTTCCTCCTCCTCCCCTCCTCAGAGGTATGTGTGCTGACATAACTGGTGTTCGATAGGTGATCTGCCACGGCCCAATTGCACTGCTATCGACCAAACTGGCTGAGAATGGCGAGTTTGCGTACAAGAACTACCGTGTGACGTGCTATTCAAACAAGGAGGAGATGAGCAATGAGTTGATGTGGGGTGCAAAGCTGGAGACGAAGGTCGAGGATGCGTTGCGGGAGGCTGGGGCAAAGGTGGAAGTTTCGACAATCCCGCTGATGCCGAACGTGGTGCGGGATCGGGAACTGGTTAGTGGTGAGGGGCCGAGTAGTGCGTATGCGTTTGGACAGGAGTTTGTAAAGACATTGAGGGAGGGAGTTGTAGCGTAATTTCCTTTTTGTCTGTGGGTTTCCTTGTACGATAATTCGGAAATGAGTTCATGACATCATGTGGGGTTGTAAGTTGGACCTAGTGGGGTTAAGCGTTGATAAAATGCTAGTTCCGCGAAAATAGCATGGAAGGATGACCGAGTGGTTAAGGTGTGTGACTCAAGCGAATTCTGCTTTCTTGCTTACAAAGCGAGGTTTCTCATGGGCCTAGCCCGCGGGGGTTCGAATCCCCCTCCTTTCAATATAATTTTGTACCCTTTTGGAATGCACCTTGGATGATTCAGCACTTCGCGGGGCGGGTAAAGTCATCTCCATAGAGTTGTTGTTTGTGAAGGTTCTGTTATCTGTAGCTGAGTGAGACCTTGTGAATCGAGTGACATCTCGTGCGTCTCGAGGTTAACCCTCCAAGATCTTCACCTCGCCCACCATGTACTCGCATATCAAATATGTATTTCCGCAATCATGCATCTTCTATCTAGGAACTTGTAAGACTCTACAGGTCGCTTTTGAGCTATATCTACAAAGAAGGTGAAATGTGTCTAAAAATGTCCCTTTCAAGTTGTTTCTCCAGCGCCCAGTGAAAAGCGCTAAAAAGAAACAGAAATTTACGTACCGACATGGCAGGATGGCCGAGTTGGTTATGGCGCCAGGTTAAGGTATTAAAGCTTTAGCATCAATTCCTGGTTCGGAAACGAGCGTGGGTTCAAGTCCCACTTCTGTCATAAATTTGTCTCCTTTTGCCCTTGGGCATAAGTGTTTTCGTTTCAAGAGTTTTTTTAGCGTCATGACAGCGCCAAAACCATCTGCCCACAACTGGTAACGGTATCACCAAAAACCCTTAGGCGAGGACCGAAGATACCTCAAACGTTCTTTTCATATCTTTATTCTGCGCGTATCTTTATTCTGCGTCGGAGGTTTTTTCAATCCCTTGGCTGAGGAGTTGTAGTTGCTATCGGGAATTGAGGAAAGCTACGGCTTAAACCTTGCGCCATAACCACTCGGCCATCTTGGCATTTTTGTGCTACCGCCATGGATAAGGTGTGCCCAGCCTTCTTCTTATTGGCCAATATAAGTGATTTGTTAAACTCAGGCGATTCGCTAGAGTTGGGGGTGTTGGAGTGTTCGAGACTGGGGAATGATAAAATCATTGGTATCTGTGTTTGAAGTGAGGAAGGTGTTCAAGTTGCCAGTATTCCAGCGAATATTTTTTCTATTCAACTCCCTGAGAGTGGATCCAAAACACAGGAACCTTTCTGGATTTCTTGAGCACGGGTGATACCATATTTATTTCTTGTAGGTTATAGTAAGGGGCAATGAATCACATGTATCAATTACAAGGAGTGAGAAATAAAGAGATTTTGGATATTCGTAGACTTTGCCCACCTCAATTGTAGGCCCCGAAGTTGAAGATGTTATTCCAACACGTATTCATTTCTCTACCGGAGACTCATCCATATCGAATGGCGTTAATCCATAATTGAAGATATGAACGGAAGTCAAAATTAAGGCCTATCTTCACTACTTGGCATAGCATGTTGTGCGTTGACATCACTGTTCCAGTTAGCTTTGCAGTTTGTTTAAAGGATTTGAGCGTAATTATTGAATCTCATTTCAAGCTGTAATTTATGTGTAGGTTTGGTGTGCTGTTTTCCAAACCACCAACAATTTCAAGTTAACTCGGAGTGTAGAAAATTTCCAAACTCTGACCATTCATCCCATCCTTGAAAAGCACTGCGATTGATAAAAACGACGATACGCCAACTGAGAGATCAAACTAAGCCACATAATTAGTTTAAATCTAGATCCAAGATGTCGAAATATACCAGTTCGAGTACTCCAACTAGCTCTCAGAATTCCCCCCCACCGACCCCTCCGCCAACACTCTCCTCAACCCCTCCCCCGCCGACACCACTCTCTACTGCCATCCATCGCCTGTGCGATGCTAAAAGAGCCTATAAATTGACTATCCACCTGATAGCCTACCTCCGCGCGCAGATCTACTACATGCACCACTTTAAACTCGACCTCCAGTTCCATTACTGGAACAATGTGCAAAATCCCCAACCTCAAGGTGAGCTTCAAACAAGTGTTAACGAATGGCGAGCTCTTCTTACGGAGGCCAGGCGTTTATTGAAGAAGGCAGACAGAATCAAGGTCGGGCAGTGGATGCAGGTTGAAAGGGCAAGGGCCCGAGTAGCGACGATTTTTATGAAGGAGCAGATTTTTAGGGCGGTGGAGATGTATCTTACTTTGGTAAAATCGAGGAGAGGCGGCTAAAGAGAGGTGAGTATGCCTGGAACTATGCGGCGAATGCAAATACGATGTAGAGTGTCGAAATTCATCGGATTGACACTCCTAGGTGTGACTGTCAGCTAGGGTACCAAGCGCAGCTAGCGAGTCTATATGTGGAATCTGGGTAGCATTCCTCTTGATTACCATAGGTCGATCTGGTTGTTTCGTTGTTAGCTAGCTCATTAAGTTAGGTTGAGCTGGTTTGGGTATGATAGGGAGATCTGATTTCCTCTCGCGTAACATCGGAAAATGAGATGTTGAAAATAGTAGGCCAAGCTTGAGTTTCGATAAATAAGTGAATTGACAGCGAGGGTCGGGGGTATACCCTTGAGTCCGTGGGTTGCCGCCTCCAGTTCATCTCAGATCTAGAGTACGGAGCGAAGTGTTACATTGCTTGTCTGCGCTACTTATCACCAAAGCATAGTACCCTTGCTTTCCAGCGCTTTGAAAAGACTAAAGGCGGAAATAACCAGGAAAATCTAAAACTAGAGGGGCCAGCGGGGAACAAAGCTCAAGCTCACCGTATTGCCGTAGCCCGCTGTCCTTCTTCTAAGTCCCGAATCTTTGCTGAGGTTGGTTCGCCTTGTGCTAGATGAACATTCTGAGGTTCATGGTGGTCTTGAGGTAAGGAGATAACTTGAAGCACGCTGTAAGCAGAGAGAACCTGATTGGTCCGTAATCCGGGGGAAGTTTGTCCATAGGATTTTAGGGCGAAACCTTTACCT
Source organism: Morchella sp. 2016-41 (assembly GCA_024713855.1). Taxonomy (NCBI): domain Eukaryota; kingdom Fungi; phylum Ascomycota; class Pezizomycetes; order Pezizales; family Morchellaceae; genus Morchella; species Morchella sp. 2016-41. The sequence continues at coordinate 1,336,701 of JAMGZD010000021.1, forward strand.
GCGGTCTGCAACATGCAATAAGACTGTGTCCCGATCGACTACGGCGAACCCCTCCGCTTCTGATGTGATTTGACATCGTATGACAGATTCCAGCGCAGATATCTCCAGAAGACTTACCCTTGGTTGCCAGTTAAGATCTGTCATGCATGAGGAAGAGGAACTCTTGAGACTAGCAAAGATGGTTGTTGCTGTATAACATTGGTTCGAAAGGCAAGCGTGTGCGGAGTAGTGTAGCACTTCCCTTAACGCTTAAGTAGTTCATAAGAACTGAGTTAGCCGCATGAATCAGAGATGGAGAAGGGGGGGGGGGGGAGCGTTGCGGAGGTGCACGGTTGCATCTGTAGAAACGATCACAAGCTGTCACTCGGGAATGCTGGAACAAGACAGATACGTGTATTTACACATATTCGGACTCAGCAGATGATTGAGTTATTGAGCTGAGGGTGCTAAAACTCGAATGGGGGGCGGTTTGTGGTTATGTGTAAACTTTGTCTGGGACTACAGAGCTTAGACAACCATTAACATCCCCACCCCACCAACTACCACTAAAGAGACTGGCTGCTTTCGATCACAACTTGAACTTGTTCCCTTCTGACCTCAAGGCCACTCACCCATCTTGGCAACAAGAGTAGAACAGAAAGCCACCAACGTTGCCCATCACCATCTCTACTAGCCTACCTCCAACTTCCCTCCCAAGAATCAACGACCCTTCTATTGTGGTTTGTGAAGTATATATGTAAGTAGAATGTCGTCTTCCCCTAGACAGTTACAGGAATGTACTATTCTTTCAATGAGCTAACTATTCATAGATACTCACATCTCACTTAGTTGATCTTGTTCCTAAACCCCATCCTTCTTGAGTCTAAAAGGTAATTACCAGCTGCTTATAACCACTGCCGACAGTAGTATCTGTCGTTGCACTATACTAATGGCTTTTCCTACACTACAGATACTCGCGCTATCCGTTCAACAGTTCATTTCCCACCAACACTACCGCTACCTCTATCCCTAGCCTTACACTCATAGCTTTCATCATGCCTCCCAGACTTGACAAAGCACGGGGACTTGAACGCCGTCCCATGGCATACCAAGTTCGCCATCCCAACATTCAAGTTCAACAGCAGAATTTCAAGAAGCCCGCTCCACAAGCCCCCCACAACTACAAGAAGGTCTCTCGACCAAATGCATTTCCTCCAGCACCACCACCGACTAACACAATGTCATCTCTCATCGCTAACACCTCTCCTAAACACTTGTTTGCTCGCGACTGCGTCTGCTGCCCTGTCGGAACCACATCTCCCACCATCCGCGGCATGATCTTGAAAGTTGTCTTTCTTCCAGGCTGCGAGAAATGCGAGCATTGCACTTGCAAGCTGGTAGAAGTGCCCCGGGATGAGCTAAATCCGTGGAAACGTTTCTGGGATCTCAATGGTGATTGCAAGTATTGTCATGCAAGCGGAGGGGATGTTGAGCCTGAGAATGTGGTGAAGGAGAAGAAGAGTTTCGAACAGAAGATCTGGGAGGCATTTGTGTACACTGATGGGGCTGATGGCGCCGATGGGTTCATCGGTTCTACAGATGTGGGAGTGAATCTTGACGTTGGCGCGGCAGGTGCTGCCAATTTGAACGAAGTTACTGACTTGGGCGAGAATACTGGTTTGGACGTGATTACTGGTGATTTGGACGGCATCTCTATTTTGACTGAGGACTCGGAGACCGACCCATTTGCAACCTATTTCACAGAGAGTGGATCTGTGGTCCTTGGTAATAGTGAACCTGATGATAGTGAGCGTTGGCTCGATTGTGCGGACAGTGATACCGGGACTGAGAGTTTCAAGGTGGTTGATATTGTTGTTAGTGTGGGTGGGATAAAGTCAGAGAAGCGTGCAAATCAAAGTGGCGGGACATGGCTTAAGTTGAAGGGGTTATATGGTGGATACAAACTCAACGCTTGGGGGAATTTGTTTCGGTTTTAAGCAAGCTGGGATATGATATGATATGATACTATCGGATGCGACCATTTGGGGAAGATTATTATTCCGGCTGAACTAGTAGTTTATGGAAGACTCGAATGTGATAATTAGTTAACTTACTAGCAGAAGAGGATATAATAAATCTTCTCTTAATAAACTCAATTGCCCCTTCGACACTGACAAAAACTAATAATTCGAAACTTAAAAGAGGAGCGAGCTCTCTCCTTCTTTTTTGTTTAATTTACACTCGCATGTAGACTGTCGTCTATATCTATGCCGGCGTACTATCCTCTCTAAGTATACTTATGTAGGGTGTCACACAATGGGTGTGGAATACTTCAACTGACATTATGTCCAGCACTGGAGGAGCGAGATTTGCTTACTGTATTTGAATATTTGAATTCCACGTTGATCTGAGTTCAGCACAGAAATAGAACGGAAGGCGGAACTTGTTAAATTTATGGTTTGGGAGCTACGTATATCTATATTTTCTTGTGAGCGCGCGATGGCAAGAAGAAACTTTGGCTAAGCCGATGACGATAGCCCAGGGATTTTTATTTTTAATATCTAATTGTTCAATTGTAATGTCTGCTTGAGGGCACTATAGTTCATCTGGATTTCTTCCTCATGCGACGCCCAATAGCAAACAATATTCCGGTTTCAGTAGAGCGGAGTGCAGTTTCCACACGCAAATATATAATCAAAACATCAACTCGATGATGTGTGGAATCTACTCTCGATGACAACAACATTGGGGAACGGTCCATCTATCTCCATAAAATCACAAACATCTTTCTCGTTCATATTCACGACTGAAAACAACAGATGCAGTCCATATACTGATCAGTTCAAGGAGCACATTTACCTTTTGGCACTTCTTGTTTCACGCAGAACTTTTTCATACACGCCGGCCAAGAACTACCATTTCCTTGAAGCATGTGCATATATCATCGCTAACTGGAAGCTTATAGCATTCTGGCGGGGTTGGTTGATGGTTACAACAAATAACCTTTGTGTACAGTTAGCTACAGCCATTCTTCTGCATATAGTATGTGACCAGTCGTGGATGCGTGGGGTACTTACGGCCCAACTTAGAGCTGCAACGTCATGACGGACAAATTTAGCTTCTGTATAACAGAGAGCCCCGAGAAAAACAAGTGTGATTAAACGAATAGTGTTGGTATAGGGCATCTTAGAAGTATGGTAAGTGGGTCCTCAATACGAACTGTAGTTAATAGTTTGAGTAATGAAGAGAGGAAATCTAAGGATATAGGAGAAATATAATTCCTGGACGAAATAATGCCCGAATACGTGGCGTATGCTTCCCCAAAGCTTAAACACCAGAGTATGCCTCAGCCCTACTAATACACTACATGGTAGGTTAGTACATTTAGACAACGAAGCATCCAACCCTCATGCTCAAAGTGACAGGTTTCAGAGGGTTTCAGATATTGACTCACAGAATCACAAAAAGACCGCAGTAGGACAATACCATCACCTTCTGATACAACACTGCATCGATCACCAAGCGCAGAAAGCTAACATCCAAAAACAAACTTGTATATGGGTAGATATAAGTATCTAGGACTTTCTCGTCATAACCCGAATCAACCATCAACACTCTTACTTCCGCGTTCGAACGTATATAGATGCTCTCACAACTGCATACAAACTGGAATTTAAGTTCTCTCGTCTCTCTCAACTAAGAAGCTCTACGATGAATGTTACACGAATAAACCCTTACAAAGACCCCTATAACACCACCTACCGCAGTAGTAGATGGGATAAAGGGAGCGATTACGACGATAGATGGGCAAGTAGTACAGAGTTCACAGATTCGCTGACCCATCTACATCCCGACCCGAATTTCATTCCTTTGAATGGGAATTCCAAAAGCAAGGTGTCGAAATTTGTTAGGATGAAGGGATTAGCGCGGGCTGTGTGTAGGTGGTGGCGGGGAAAGGTATGGAAGAGGAGGCCATAGGGTAGAGTTGATTACAGATAGCATTCAGCAGGCTTCAATGATAAAAAGTTGAAAAGTAGTTTAGGGCTGATATCTATTGATTGTAGCATATACGAAACTCAAGAGGCGGTATATACATCTTCGGAAGAGGCTTTTTCAATAGCCATTTTTTAATATGGGAGAGGGATCTTGCTGCTAAATGATCTAGACACTCCCTCAATCTTATCATTATGACTGAATCCAGGAGTTGGGGGTTACATAGAAGGTTTAATTCTTTGCATTTTTTGTGTTTCACAACTTCTTTTGCTCTATCATGAAGCGCAAATAACCACGAAAATTCCAGTAGCAAGTAGAAGGGATCAAGAAACCAAACAGGTTTTAAACTCAGAGGAATGAAAAAAGAGGAAACAAGTATTATACTATCGGCTTCTGGAGGCTTCCCCTAGGCGTTTAGATGGCTATGGGTCTTACGCTCACACGCATCTACCAGCGTAAGGAACTCAGATATTATCTGTACGAGGATTTCTTTTCCCCGGTCGTGCTTTGGCAGAAAAAAGTTTAGGTGTGTGATCAAAAGCTTCACAGACTCAAATCAATATATCGATTGATTACTATTGCCTTCTTCCGCCGAATAATAAAACATAGTTGGAATTATAACACCGGATAGCCGTTTCAGCCGTGGAAACGCAAAACATCAATTTAAAGCCCATGCCCTCCTCGCCGTCCTCTCTTCTATCAACTAATCGTGTAGCTTGACAATACCATCCCAATCGAGAATTCTGGTCTTGAAACATTACAATACTGCGCTCTTATAACAACCGTAGCTAGGTACTGATCAATGCTAGCCACAATTCATTCCCGGAGAAATCCCACCCAGCATTCATCACACTTGTCTCATCAAGTGGATTCCAGTGATAGGGCTCAACTTTGGTATCAAGCACTACCCATTCCCCATCCTCGTTCAGAGCTCCCTGTTGTACTAATGCAATATTCGGACGTGGTGCAACACCCCCTTCCATTGTGTGTAAAATGAATAGGTGACCGATTAACTTATATGCGGGAACGAGATGTGTAGTGTGGAAGCATGTATTCTCTTGGCCGGGGGTGTGTAGATGAGATATATGTATCGTCAACATGTCCTTCTGTCGCTTTTGGAAACGATTGACAAATGTATCTCGAACGGACCAGAAGAGAGCTTTCCTATCAAATGGAATATTCCTCCTTTGAGTCCTTTCGTAGTTGATAATAGGTATAGCTTGAGACGGAGCAGCAGGGCTTGCTCGGTCGGTATTTAGGGGATTCTTTTGTAGTACAACTCCATCAGAATGTGATGTAGGTTCTTGAGAGGGCTTCCAAGTTTCTGATGCCTCGTCAAACCAGACATTATACTTCTTATTGTACCATGCCGACATGCCAGATGAGTTTCGGCCGCGAACAATATTCCGTAGATACCTGGCACGCTCAAGACATGGTCTTTCGCCTGAGCCACCGTGCCCTTTTGTTTGGGATATAGTAGTTATAGTGCTCATACTACCATTATCCCTCCCATAAGCACACCCGGTGTTGGTTATAGGAGTGATTGAGGAACCGGCTCCAGGTTCAGTGCGTGACTTGTGCTGTTTATAGGTTTCAGACATGGAGACCCGTGTTTAGGTGCTTTTTAGCGTCGCCTTTAATGGATGGATAATAGATAATTTGTGTTATGTGTAGGTGAGTGCGGGCAATGTAGACATGAAGTGATGTTAAAGGGTGTGATTAGATGAAGTTCCGACGTAAGGTGTTAATTTGCTGGCCACATGAGTGTGGGTTCCCTATGCATATATGGTCTCAACCACGTATAAGATTGGCGTACATGTGGGTAAATACATGTACTTGTACTTCGACTCTTGCTCTAAATAATCCGCCATGAATTACATAGCATCTTCTATACTATTTTATGTAGTACACGTGCACACATCCTGCCGTTTTTCTTAGGTTATTTCCATCATTCATTCTGTTGCTAGTTCCATCGAACTGTCCGAATCAGCAACAGTTTGTGCGCCCAAGATTATTGCTTCTTCAGTCTCTTCAATCTGTGTGCTGCTTTCGTGCTTTATATTTACTCAGATTTGCATTATTGCTTGGCAATCAATTGGTATGAAGCCATTCACAATATATAACTGACTGGGTCAGAGATCTAGGTTAACAGGAGGCTGATCAAATGACAGATGATGCCTTCAGGCCAAAGACCTCATCGAGCCGCTATTACTGAGGCGGTTTATCAGAAATCACTTTATGTGGCACCTCTTAGGCATAAATCTCCTTCACTTCCGGTTCTAAGGGCACCCCATATACAGAACCTCAATTTTCATCCTCTCGGCCTTCAACCACTCAATTCTTTCAGGGCCAAATTACCAACACGTGCCTTTGCTGAAAAGGTGACCGAAGATATGGATCCGGCACCTCGACCGCTAAGCATCAGAAAACTTCGAAAATCACCTTCATTGCCTGTGGGAAAACAGGTGCACTTTCCTCGACGACCACTGCCGCAATCAAGAAGCTTCCTTGGAGTTACTTTTCCACCGCAACCAAAGCAACGTAGCAGCTCCACGGGTGTTATGCTAATAGATAAAAATAATGTTAACAAAAAAACTGGGAAAGAGACTTTACGAAGATCCTCTACTGCTAAGACAGAAAAAAAAAGAGACCTTCCTGGTGCAGGTATGGCATGGTTGCAGAGACCACGGAATTCTCGACAGCCCGGCAGTACACCTACTACCGGCTCTCATGGTTTCTCAACTCGAAACTCTCTCGATTACACACCAACCCCGGAGTCTGGCTATGTGACGGCCCCCACACACCACTCTCCGACAGAGCCAGGAAGTCGGAATAGCAGCGGAGATGCAACGGCCGGGAGTTCATATAGAACACGTTCTTATGGGTCGGCAGAAGTGAAACTTGAAAACTCACCAGTTCAGATTGAGACAGATGTTGTACAACATGGGAAAAAGGGATTCAAGCTGCGCAGGGCCTCAAGCACAGGAGCACATGGATCAAAGAAACAGGTAGATTCAAAGTCAGCAAATGCTTCATCTGAACCAATCGAAAAAATTGCTTCGAAGGGATGGAAGGATAAGGTTTTCTCGAGGGAATTTTTCACTCGCGTGGGTGGTGGTGGTGGGGCAAATGTTACCAAGAAAGAAACGAAAACAAAAGTAAAAGAAAGGAGTAGTAGTGGCTCTTCTGCAACAATGGCAACAACAACAAAAAATACAGTGATTGCGGGGCAATTAAACGATGCAGAAAAGTCGACCTCGGTGAACCGTGCTCCTTTGAAAACCAGCCAGAGCTGGTGCGAACCAAGGACCTTGAGGAAAGCAAATGACATCAGCAGGGCGCACTGGGATATTGATGGTGACAGTAACAACACCGGGAATTTCTTGGGGCAAGGAAATAAGGGGAACTTTAATGATAGTGTTCTCGGCATATTCGAAGGAAGTGCCGGTGGTATGACTCGGACCAAATTGAAGAAAACAGGCCAATGGAAGCCTCCGATGTTACAACTTAAAATGGAGGTCGTCTCAGAGACGGAAAAAGTGCCAATATCCTACCCGGGGTCGCAAGGAACTGAGAAGGGAACCTGGATATCAGTAGAGCTAGATGCTTCCGTCGACGGCGGCGCCGAAGGGTTCCAAGGAAGCAAAGTAGGACTGGATGTAGGGATTCTGATCGATACCTCGTGAGGCACTCCTTTTATTTAGGCGTAGGGACGGTCACCCACTAATTGTTTAAAGTGCGTATACATCGAGTGCATCATTTGCGAGTATGAAGATTCACGCCAAGAAACTCGTTGAAGCAATGGAAACATCGCGGGATAGGGTTGCTGTTATGACCTTTCCTAGCGGATCATCAATCACAGGAGTCACGGCAGTAAGGCCGGATACAGTACAAGTGCTGAACTCCTCCGGAAGTATTGCGAAAAGACAGCTTATTGATGACATTGCAGCACTCGTACAGAATAAATGGTGCAGTGACCCCGTGTCAAGAAATGTCCGCTCTGCGATCCAAGCTTCGATAACGAAGTTAAAAGGGATGCCCCTAGACACAACACGCTACGGAACACGCAGGCATGCTCATCTATTTTTGTTGACAACAAGATTGGATGACGGTGAAATAGAACTGGTTCCTGAGGTATTCTTTGGCGAGATACAAATTCACGTCATTGGTATTGGGCCTTTATTTTGGCCAAGAAGTGAGATGGGAGCTTCAGGATGGTGTGTTCCAACTGCATTACTGGGGCCACGTCCCGATCTAGAAGACAAACGATTGAGTACGTACAAAGAAAAGGGCAAGGAAGTAAAGAAAGAGATAAAGGTTGAAGAGATGATCCGCCTCTTGAGAATAGCAGTTGATTTAGGGATTCTATACGATGTTGTAATCGACCTTATTCCCGGAGAAAATTGTGCAGTGCGAGCGGTGATGGGAGAAGTGCGGTTTCCAAAATTCCTTCCAGGAGAGAAGAGAACTCTGTTAGTGCAAGTTCACATCGGCGACATTACACTGCCTGATATTGTGAATTGCTGTGAAGACGAGGCTTCACCTCGGTGGTTACATCTTGAGAGACAGCTGGAGGCAACTCTTGGAGAACTACAGACTCGTCTTTTGACTGTCAGGGCTACCTACCGCCATACAAACTTCTCTGAGTCAACAACGTTCTCTACCGAGCGTCACGTAGAGGTTTCTCGATTTACCGAGGACTCATTATGGAGGTTCTCCCCCACAGGGAATAAGCTTGTTGATAAACAGGAATCGCCGCCGATCTCACCCATGACCTCAAAAGACTACGTTAAAAAGGTCTTGATTCAACGTGTAGCTAGTATGCATAGTAACCCAACCCAGGCAATAAAGGCAGTGCAGGAGATAACGGATGGGACGCCGACATGGGGTATCGATCTTACTGATATATCGAGGGAGCTTGAATATAGAGAAAGGGTCGAGAAGAAATTTAGAGATACAAGAGAGTCAAACGGTTCCGGGTACAGCATAAGCTATGATACCGAGAACAAGAGAGATAGCTACGACCTTGCGGGGACTGGGTGGGACTGTGGTGTAGCCTGGTTATCGAGCTCCCAAACATTTCCCGATAAACCAACGGGTATTTCTTTGCAAACACTACCGGTCACGCCTGTGGATCTCGATTGTCGATACCGCGGAAGTAGAGAACTAAGAAATGAGGACAGAGCACCATTCATTGCCGGTATCGACTCATCCCCGGAAACAGAACTCCCGGATGATATGGAACCGGCGGATGAAGCACAACGTATTTGGCTTGAAATGAGACTCCGTCAGAGAGGTTTCAGCAGTGGAAGCATAAAGCGACGATCTATGAGATCCAAGCAAAACAGTCCTGTCTACATCAGACCGCCATTGGATGACCGGTTCGGAATCAAACAGCATGGTGATGTTCTCAGTACAGTTTATGCCTCAGAAATTACATCAGCAGATGACAGCGAGGGTGAAAAAGATACACAAGGGCCAGCTGAAAGTGTGGACTGGAGTGATAACTCCGGACAAGATACTCTTAAAAGCTTAATGACCTTGCGTGATGTTAGGGAGACAGACTTTGGACCATGGGCGATGTGAAAGACGAGAAGATGTGAGCGCAAAGTGTTATTACTATTCTGATTATCCCTCTACTTCTGAACCTTCTGAATCGCTATGCATCTCCCCTAAGATTATCTGTTGTTAAAGATAGTGAGAGAGAATGTTGATTGGTAGGGTTGAGCAAGTGCTGAATGAAAGCGGGATAGATGAGAAACAAAATCCAAACTTAAACTATTCTTAGCATGAGCAAGTTCGAAGAGTAAAAGTAAGAAATGGACCGTCCAGCTTTTAGTAGTGAATTTAGGATGTGAGATCTTTTTGTGCCAATAACCCCCATATCACTACACCATCTCCGCCATCTAGACAACTATGAAGCCGTTTTTGCACTCGTCCATCTACGAATAACTTTCAAATCTTGTTTCTTAAGTGTTGTTGGACATGTTATGCGGGATTGGAACTCGACCCTTACTAGTACTACACGTAGTACTTACATGTATAGATGCATTTATACTAAATATGTCATCTGAGCACTTGTACCTATTATATAACACGTACAAATGAATGCGGGTATTTTCAGGTACACTGCATATTGAGGATTCTTTGAGTTGTGGTTTTAAGATCTCTACTAGTATACACATCTATTTTATACCTAGCATAAGTCAGACCGATCTAAAACAAGTATGCAGTTTATCCTATCCCGCGAACCCCCTAAAATAGTGATTTGAACTTGATTTTACCAGGTAGATGCTACAGAAACCTTTATGACCTGGTATTAATGAACCTTAAGGTTTTAAATAAGATATATATCATATTCTGTCTATAAGGTCACGGGCGTATGGTCTAGTGGTATGACGCCTCATTTGCAATGGTAACATTGAAACTTGAGGAGGTCCCGGGTTCAATCCCCGGTCCGTCCAGTCTTTTGTTGCGGTCTCCTTTTGAAAGCACTTTGAGCGTCACTTATACTATCTGGGGTGATTTGTGATACATATAACAAGCAGGTCACCCCAAAATATTTCAAGCAATGGGCCCATATCAAATATCTATAGCACTCTCAGTGTGTGGTCATATAGGCGCTCTTACACAGCAACAGATGCCTCTGTGTACATGATGTATGAACCCGGCCATGTGCATGTGTTGCGCGGATCCGGGGAAAGTGAGTGAGCTTCTTGATTCTAGCTCCACTTGGCGATCCGCTCTACAGCCTGATGCACCATATCAACAGGAATGGCATTTTAGAATTCAAACCTATTTAAATAGAATAGCGTGGGTATATACATATTTTTCCATCAAATAAGATCAGTTGAAGACGTTGCTTTACAATCATGAAATATCACTCGAGGTGCTTTCCGGGTTTGAGCATCCATAGATTGGGAGAAGGCCTCCATGGTCTTGGGAAACATGTATACAGATAGACTAAGATCACTTTTGGCGTCGATCTATTGGTATCGTTTCTTCTATAGACCCTTCTGGATGCGGCTCGTTTGCTAGCCTGGCATGTTTCTTATCACGAATTATTGGGTTATAAGGAGCGTATTCACCACAAGAGTACTTGTACTTAGTGTGTATTTATAGTCCCGCTAGGGGTTTAGTAAGGTTAAGGTAAGGCTTATTTCATTGGCTAATTTCGCGGTGGTGAACCTACTGTTTTCTTTTTTAGGATCAATATTGATAATTGCTTGTGGGCTGAAATAGTTAATCTACAAGTATTCAAGTTAGATATTTCAAGCACTTGGATTTGTTACTCACACTTTTAGACATGTCAATTGAGGTTAATCATATATCACTCGTACTAATTCAAGTATGCTTTATATACTGATTTTCGAGCGTACCCAATCGGATATATATGTTTGAAATGTTCACGATTAAGCGCCCATTCATGAATTCAAGGGTGTGCATGAGTTTGTGATACACAAGCTGTATGAAAAGCATATCGACTATATTATCATTCAACCTCAAATTGATATAAGTACGATCTAAATTACTAAGTCAAAGATACAATTTGATCAACGCACACACACGAAGTAACATTATCTGAATACTCTGCCAAGACCCGGGACCACAATTTACACATCATACACTACACCCCCACACAATTCCAGTCTTCCCAGGCCACCCGCCGTTTCGGTATTCATAAGATACCTCGACGTCCCCAGCAACACCAGTATACCAACAATTCAAATAAGAGCGCTGACACCACTACCTCCCGAAGCTATGGCAATCAAAGTAGAGAGAGCCGAGCCAATTGAGAGCGCTTGTACCTCGAGCATGATGCAGGAGGTTCCGCCCGGAGAACATGAGTACCGCGAAGAGACTGGGTATGGGAAGAAGGAACAGAAAGGCGCTTTTGGGTTGGCCATGAGAAGGGTGTCGGCTAAGATGAATATTGCAAAACTTGATCAGGTAGCGAAGAGCGTTGGAGACGTCATGACTAGGCCGTGGAGTATTGGGTGCGGGAGTGGGGACGCCGATGATCCTGGGGACGCTGGGGGTGAGGGGAAGAGGATCGAGATTGGGAGATATCTTTTTGAGGTGAAAGAAGATGGAAATTCTGGCCATGGGGGAGCGGATGGTAGAAGTGGGAGAGCGGCCGGGGGAGTAATGTAAAGAAGAGGGGTAGTGAGAGGAGCTGTGGTGGGGGGAAATCGTGATGGAGTGGGGATTCTTGATGGTGAGGGAACTCGAACGCAAATCGTGGAATTGATGGTGCTGGCGGTAGTAAAGGTGGTTTTAGGCGGCACAAATTCTGTAAATCTTGCTAAAGTCGAAAAGTAATAGGAGGTGTTCGAGTGGGCGTTTGGAGTTGGGAAGCTTTGGTGAGTTAGAGAAGAAAAACCTTAGGTTGAGAACCTTAGCTGAATGAATGAAGACCGGTATAGTAGTTAGTATCTATCGGATAACACCACTGGCCTAGATATAAGGCGGTTTGATTCGCTTTGTCAAACCCAGTGTTGCACCGCTACCAGTGAAAATATTCGAGAATCAGGGGAGGTGAAAACATGGCTGCGCAAGGCTGGGGACGCGTGTGTGACGCCTCTTTTACCAGCGTCCTTCTCATTGACCTTCCCTCACGTGATCACAACCATGAAAACTCAACCGCCATGAAACCAACACACCATGCAACCCGCTATCTTGAATCCGTCACAATAAGATATTAAATGATAAAGTCAACTCCGCCATCCCCATAACCTCCTCACTACTCACTCCGCCGCAACTATGATCTCTAGCGCCACATCTGTTCTCAGCGCCACATCTGCTACCAGCCTACTCACGTCAGATCTAGATAATCAAGCTGATGATGATTCGGAATCGGCCGTCGGTTACTATCAACCTAAGCGGAAGAGCTCCATCAGAGGACTGAAAAAGAGGATTCTCAAGAAGCTGAGACTGAAAAACTATGAAAAGTGCTGTCCTTGTGCGTCGTGTGGGAATGTGGTCAAGGAATATACAGTTGTTTATTATACTGCTGGCCATCATGGAAATAAACCGGTGAAATGGGGGATTGTTGGTATTTTGGACCGAATAACACGGCGGGTCACGATATAACGTCGCGATTGAGAAGAAGGACGCTCTACCCCCCCCGGTAATGTAGCTGACCTGCGCAAAGTTCATGGATGACGTTGAACCAATAATAACACATGGGTTAGGGTTGTGGCGGAGCCAACGTACGGGACGGCGCTGGGAACGATGGATATTTTCTCCTTTGTCTATGCGCATGTTTCGTTTGTCTATATTCATTTTCATTCCACATATCCGAGTAAACTACTCTATGGCTTACGATGTATGCTTACGATTAACCTCACGACTTTAACGAAAATAAATATATATATAAACTCATGACTTCACTTACAATTTAAGATTGTAGCTTTATAAATATACAAGCGGAGTGCGGCCTCTGGCCGCCCAAATGTAGTGAGGAAATGAGGACGCCAGCACGGGCAGCACTGCGATAGTTGTTTCATAGATTATTGTTGTCAATCTGGATTGTTTAGTCGTACAAACCTACAGGCACGCACCAAACCTCTCCTGATAGGTAATCTGTGATTCATTAGCTCTAGTATGCACTCTAAGTCATCCAATGAGTAGCTTTAGTATGCAAGTGCAGTTCATAATAAAATGCTATCAGGGAAATTCGACTTTGATAAGTATGTAAGAATACAGCTGTAGTTCTGTCGGTGCTTGTTCTTTCATATCCATCCATTACAATAGCTACACGCCTTTCAATGCCAGTTCACTTCCATCCTGGGAGTAGTTCTTTATCTACTTGTGTAATGATATGCAATCAATACTAGAAACATGAAGCAACCAATTGAGAACGTTCCTGGTGACGATGAGGAGGACTATATAGTCTAGATAACTAACGTATAACTATACTACTTTCTGCGAGAAGAAAAAACTAATTATAGTATAGATAACCTCCAAATCGTTATTTAATTAATGAGTTGAACAAAAAAAAGAAACCTCCAAATTATTTATTTGAGGCTGCCGAGACTGCCGGTGCATGCGGGGCTGTTGCTGCCGAGTTGGGTACGATTTTTGATCATCAAAAAGAGGTGATAACGAATTCTTTTCTTCTTTAATTCATTAATTGCATGCGGCCCGTGGTATATGGCAATAGGTGATAACGATTGATACAAGTAGTCTATGATATATTTATTATGGAACATGGCTTCCTTTATAAAAGTAATCTTTTAGTCTTATGGCTACATATACATCTACTAATAATGAATGCGAAGTCTATGCGAGAGAATGGCATGATAAAGGAGACAAAGTGAAACAAAAGAATATAGGAAGATATCCTAAGGTGATAAAGAAATTTAGGGAAATGGAAACATGCTTATTAGTCATTAGTGAGTTTATTTAACCAGGAACAGGGCTCCAGCAGTTGCAAAGCAAGACGCCGCCGACTCCCACGACTCCAAACAACAACATGGGAATGAAAAAACCGCCACTAGTACCAGAGGTAAGAAGGCCAAATGCTCCGCAACGGGTGCTGGAGTTGGCGGCAACGGGTGAGAGTGGTCGGCAACGGATTTCCTTACCAGAGGTTAAGTGAAGCGGCGTGCAATAAAATTTCCTACCAGAGGTTAGGTGAAGTGGTGGAAGAGCGGGCCGGGTGCTTCTGGAAGAGCGGGTGCTGCTTGAGGATCTGGTGGACGAGCAGTTGCTGCTTGAGCAGGGTGCTGATTAAGCGAGCTGCTGGTTGACCGGGTGTCAGCACTGAGTTACTTCCTTAGTAGTAGAGACGAAGTGCCAGACTGCCAGTGAAGTGGGCGGTGCTCATGGTGTTTTTGGTGTTCGTTCGTCGCTGGTTGCCAAAACCCGAAATCGCCAATTGCACTTTGGTAGATACGAGCCGCCGTAATCCCATGCTAGAGGCATAATAGTTTTGATTTTGAGCTTATAGGGCAGTTCCTGCCTGACATGCAAGAAACATTCCTTCTCCAATTCTCGGCGATTATTCGTGATAACTGGTGGTCTAGGGCCACGCCGGAAAGCAGCATTTTTGGTGTACTTTTTGTTGCCTGCCTTCACTTTTTTTTACCTCGCGCTGTAGAGTACGTGTATCCTTCATGTCCTTCTCGCTCTCGAAGGCGAAGCCATCCATGTAGCTGCCATTTCGATCCGCCGATAAATCGGCACTGTGTATGGGGGCTTGTGTCGATACTTTATCAGGTCGAGCCGGTTAGTCACATGGGCTGTATTTTTCGATGGCACTTCTGGCACCAGCGAGTGTTACTGTTGCCAGGTTAGGTTATAACAGGCCAATGCCGATTTGGGGGCAAATTGCAATCTCTAGATCGATGAGCGAGGGCCCCAGTGTAGGAGAAACAACTCGGTATATATATGGCTGGAGAATATCCTAGGCCGGGATTATAGCGACCTGGGAGATTCCATCAGGGGAGAATTTATGGTGCTACTACTACTGCCGGCCATCATGTCCTAAGAGAGCACTGGAACTAATGCCGGGATACGGTATATAGATATGAACGGTAAAGCATCTCGGGTCAGGGGTGTCGCTGTCTCGCTCGGTGCCCTGGATTGGGCGCACCGAGGCCATTGTTATATATATTACGATGGAATCACCTAAATAAGCGTAACAGGCCAATGTCGATTTGGGAGTAAATTGCAATCTCTAGATCGATGAGCGAGGGCCCCAGTGTAGGAGAAACAACTCGGTATATATATGGCTGGAGAATATCCTAGGCCGGAATTGTAGCGACCTGGGAGATTCCATCAGGGGAGAATTTATGGGTGCTACTACTACTGCCGGCCATCATGTCCTAAGAGAGCACTGGAACTAATATAACGCCGGTATACGGTATATATGTGTGAACGGTAAAGCAGCTCGGGTCAGGGGTGTCGCTAGTGTCTTGCTCGGTGCCCTTGACTGGGCGCACTGAGGCCATTGTTATATATATTACCTAAATAAGGGCAATATGCAGACCCCAGGGATTGAAAACCGAGAAGAGGAGAACCGAAACCCCAGGATATGGTGCTTTGCGGGGGGGGGCCGGGGTGTATAACGAACCGAGAGACAGGATCGATATCATCTGCATCACGTCGGCCCGACCGTACGTATATATACAGCTTTTACCTCGGGTGAGCTAGGGCCACGACGTGGAAGGTGGCTCTCTGATCCGGTTTTTTGGACATATGTTGTATGCCCAATTGCATCTCAAGGTCTTATTCCAACCAAGCACACACAACCAACCAGGGTCCCCCCCCCCCCAGAGATATGTTCCTGTATACATATATATTTCCCTTGGCTTGGGAGAGAAAACCTTTAGCCCCGGGAGGGTCTCTGCTTTGGGTTTTGGCGAGTGGAGGCGGGAGCAGTATTATATATAAACCTTAAGCTTAAGGTCTGGACTGCTCGGTGGAGTATGTATGGGAGGGCAGAGGTCGATAGCTCTCCGTATAGATACTGCTTGGCAACGGGGGTGCTTCCTCTTCGCATAATATATATTGCCAGCACAGCCAATATCATACCGTACCGTGTACCGTGAGATCAACGACCAAGGCCAGCATCAACTATTTGGTGGTATTATCGTTGTTATCAGCACATACGAGCTGGGCCTTCTCCGGTGGGACAGGAGGATGCTGTTGGTAACTACACTGCTGACATCGTGGTTTGGTTGAGGAGGTGAAACAATCAGTTGACGAACTGTAATTGAAGACCTACTGGTCTCGTATGTGCTGGGTCTTCTCCGGCGCGATAGGGGGATACTCGGAGCTGTGTCTGGTTCAGTCTTGGTGGGAGGGCGGGGGGAAGGCGGATATGACATATTATAATACTTTATGCTGTGGTGGTGGATGGTAGATTAACGAGAGCTGGAGGAGCGTATTGCGTTGCTGCTTGCTGGGGTTAATATGCAATTGGAGACTGTAGATCTCATGCTCTGATGATTTGTGAGACCAGCTAGCGTAGTCTAGGGGGGCTGGGTACATGTATATATCCTAGTGACGATATATACATGTAGCTTCCATTGCAGCATTAGCGGCAGTTTATACGGCCGGCGGTGTACATGTATGTATCTAGGGATGACAGTTAGACTGGTACTCTAAACAAAATCTAAAACAGGCCATGCATGGGTATGGGGGATTATATGGGGGTGAGAGGACTGGAGTGTAACTCATATATGTACGTACCTCTCAGGATAGTTATTCTAGCTGTGTCTTCATGCACACCCATGGCCGATATACAGCCCTCCCCGTGTGCGTACTAGATAAGTATATAACATACTGCTATCCTCCTCGTCCTCTCGGATTATATTACTTGCCTTCCACCCACTGTACCAATGCGGTATATATGTAAGAGGGCGGTTCTCGGTGGGTCTGCTTGCCCACGTGGATCGGCGCATATCGCAATTTATTGTACGGCTTATTTGGCTAGCGAGGTATTTGAGGGGGCGGGAAAGGGGCTTTCTCAACTGTTCCTTTGACCGTCAAGGATGTTGCGGTGCCTGTAGCTGTTGCCTGGCGAGCAGCATTGGTGTACTGGATTTTCTTACTTGGGCTATACTGACATGGGAACTGTAATTGCCAGGGCAGAGACAGTTGCAGTGATATGGGGGGTGGATATCATTGGTTAACCGATTGCAATGGGCATGAGGAAGTATATGCAGTGTACTGCCACCCAGATCGAAGGTCTACTAAGGTACTCAAAGCTTTCCCATGTCTGCATGCAAGACGGCCATGCAGGGCCAGGATAGATTGGAGGGTGTTGATAGATGGGAGAGTAGATGATGATCGGTTGGGTGGAGCCAGGGGTTTAGGAAAGGTGCGGAAGGGGTTTATATATAATTTATTTATACTGCTACTGATATATATTGCTTGTTGGCGGCCATCGATCATGGTGAGCTGGGCGATGTGGTGTATGGTATAGCGCATCTCAGTTCTGGATCTGGGTGGATGGAAGGAGGATGAGGATGAGGATGAGGGTGGGGGGGGGGGGGTTATATAGCCGTTTTTAACTCTCTATCTATAGCTGACTTGACTAGACTAGATAGATAGATACATGTAGGAATCAGGCATATTCATCAACTATGTAGGAACACACCAGATATCACCACCCCCATGGCCGGCCAGCCGACCGATCTATGTAGCACCATGCACGGAAAAACAAAACACAAAGAACCAAAACCCCACCCATTATCCATTATCCTCAAGCCGCGACAAAGGTTACAAAACAAACGTGATTAATTTAAAAGCGATTCATTCATGCACGTGCGCGGTCACGGGTGCTCACTCGCTGGTGTACATACATGTATGTGCGTGTGCATGTGTTCTCACTCGCCCGGTGATGGTCAATGATGCGCCTGCAGCGCAGCCGCTTGGTGCGACGTCGCCGCCCCATGCAAACACCTCAAGAAACCGTGGGCGGAAGAAACAAAAGGGGGTGATATACCTACATGTAGTAATGAACTTCTAGAAACTGCATGCAGTTCTACTCTACTCTACTCCACTCCACTCCACCCTATGGACCTGCCACCAGGCAGACCACCGGCAAACAAAAACCAGCCAAGCTCCACCTAACTAACTACATGCAACCCACCGCCTCACCCACAACTACCTCCGCACAACCACAATCGCAACGCACCAACTCGCCTCGCTCACACACACCAAGAAAGCACAGACAAAAAGAGAGCACCGACCAGCACGGGAGTCGAACCCGCAACCTCGGTCTTACCTTTGTGTAGGAGGACCACGCGCTACCATTGCGCCAACCAGCCACTGGACGGCGGGTCTCTATGTAGTAAAAGATTAGTAATACCAAAAATTACATGCACGCTTAGACTGGGCGTGCTAGGTGGCTTTGGGCTTAGCGGGGAGACGGCTAGCGGAAACATCTTGGGGGCGGAAACATGGCAGCGGAGGGAAAAAGAGAGAGAGAGCTGGTAATGATTTGTGCAGCAGCAAAAGGCCGTGAAAAAGAAGTCTAGTCTACCTTCCCCCCACTCCCTACACCTCCCCCCACTCCCTACACCTCCCCACCCCTCTCCACTCCTCCTCCTTTCCTCACAACCCCCCACTACACCAGCACCACCCTCTCCTCCACCACCCTCCGCGCCATCTCCTTCACCCTCCACCACCCCTCCTCCATCTCCACAAACCTCACCGCCCCCACCACCCCAGCAAACACCACCTCCTCCCCCCTACTCCCGTCCACCACCCTCCCCACCCTCTCCTCCCACCCGCCCGCCACCCCGCGCGCCCCAACACCCGCACTCCACAGCCGCCACGCCCCCGCGTCCTCCGCCGCGCTCAGCGGCACGTCGTCGAGCACCTCCTCCTCCGTCAGCGCAGCCTTGAGATACTGCAGCACGTCGAGCGTGGGCGTGGGCGTCAGCGGCGCCGTGGGCGCCGCCGCGCTGAACCAGCCGGGGAAGCCGTGGCGCAGCGAGAACAGGCCTGGCGGGGTGGCCGGCGAGGACGGCGGCGGCGGCGAGGGGCTGACGAGCGGGTGGTAGAGCGGCGTGTGGAAGAGGATGGTGGGCGGCGTGGTGGGGTAGGTCGGGGGGAAGGTGATTGTGAATTTGAAGATGCCGCCGTGGTAGGGGCCTGGAGAGGGGTGGTAGTTAGTGCATGAGGGAGCGGAGGGTGATGGAGGGAGCGGAGGGTGATGGAGGGAGGGAGGGAGGGGAGGGGGGGGAGGGAGCCACCTTTGCGGGCGAAGATGACGCCGGCCCAGAGCGTGGGGTCGGGCGAGGTCAGGGACATGTAGACGCCGGCGGGGGCAGCGTGTTTCAGGCTTGCACTGGGCGGGCGGGGAGCTGTTAGCTAGAGCTCCAGCAGCGAGGGTGAGGGTGAGGGTGGCAGTCGAGGAAGAAGGGTTACAATTCAATCAGCAGGTTCTGGCGCCGCACGGCAGGCGTGGAGAGGAGTGCTGGGGGAGGCATTGATTTATAATACTATCTTCTGAGCTGTAAGCTGTGCGTGAGTGTGACTGTGGCTGTGAGCTGTGAGCTATGAGCTGTGAGCTATTCAGAGCTTCCTCGAGACGGTGTTTCGGAGGGTGTGTGTGTTCTATCTCTCTCGTGTATCTGTCTGTCTCTGTCTGCAAATGGCTCCTGCATGAGGGTTAGGGTTCGGGCGGGGCCCTGCAACATTCCCCCGGCCCCGTCACATCGCACTGGACATGCATACAGACAGAGCGCATACAGACAGAGCCTGCGGGGACCCCACAGAGGCGGTGGAGGCATTACTGAAAACTCCAGGTATCTCAAGATATCCATGCAGTGGTGATAGATATTGTACGGTGTTGTTGTTTGTGGGCCTCATTCACCACCGTTAATCTTAGCAGCTGAGGACAACCCCCTTTTTTTTTTACTTGGACTGTGGCTACAAACAGACAACACAACTCCACACCCAACAAACAAAACACACACACACCACCACAGCCGCCCGCCGCGTCTCGACCACAACATCGACCTCCACAGCACTCATCACACCTCACATCACCGCCGAAATCCCCATCCAAATCCGAACCCTCTGCTCCGAGATAGCGAGAGAGAGAGAGAGAGAGAGAGAGATAGAGAGATAGTAGATATCACCCACTATCGATCTAGCCATCGAGCTAGCATCCACCACCGTCCCGCCCACCCCCACCGACCGGTGTCTTACTGCAGCTGATAGCCAGCTGGGCAGCCAGCACCCCCCCCCCCACTCCCCAAGCACCATACAATGTCCTCCCGCCGCGTCTCGCGGCAGCGGCAGTCCGCCGTCGGCGCGACGGACGTCCTCATCATGCTGCAACGCATGATTGATGCAAAGGAGCGCGAAGTCGCCATGCTTGTAATTAACACCCCCCCCCTTCCCCTCCCTCTATCCCAGATGCGTGTGGGAACCGGCCCGGCTAATATGCACACTATGTGGCCGTCGCAGCGGGATCTGCTGGCAGAGATTCACCACCCGGCCCCGGCGGCTTACCACCGCCCGGCACCGATGGTGCATTCAAGGGCTTCGACGTTTATGGTGTGTTCCCCCCTCCCTCCCCCTCCATCATCTCTTCCCCTACCCTGTCTACGCCCCCCCCCGTCCCATGCCCCCCGCCCCCCCGTACATACATGACCCTTGTTGTGGCGTACGTACACTGTGGCTGGTGGCTGGTGGCTGATGTGTGTGGAGAAGACATCGACATGCAGAAGATGCAGCGGGCAGGCCCCCCCGCCAAAGTCCGGGTCGTCGACGTCGAGTGCGTCGGCGCGGAGCACGCCCTCCGTGGCAAGCGAGCGGAGGAGCACGCCGTCGGTGGCGAGCTCGCGGGGGGGGCGGAGCGTGCGGTCGCTGGATGTGTGAGTGATCCTGCGTGTACCTTGTACTTGTACTTGGGACCGTCTGTGCGGGGCGGGTGCGGTCGCGGTGCTGGTGGGCGGCGAACTCTCTGCTGCTGCTGCTGCTGCAGGATTGGTGGTGTGTTTCCTTTGTTGGGTTGATCGGGTTTTCGTGGGGGCGTATATGGGTTGTTGATTTTGCTTGTTTTTTTGTCCCTTTGTTTGCTTCCTTTCATTTTTTGGAGGGGGATCCTGGAAATTTGAAATCTTGGTAGGTGTATTGTAGTGTGGTTTAGTGCTCGATGTTTTTTTTTCCTTCTCGCTTCTTGGTGGCTGTGCTATTTGCTGTTGATGGCCTCGTTGTTTTTGATCGTGGGGGGATGTACTTGCTAGCTTTGTGCCCCCCTCTGGGCTGCATTGGTCTCGTTATTCCTTTTCATTTCTAACTATTTTTTATATTTTTACCCCCCACCCCCTTTACCCCGCGCTGGGACCGACCATGCAGCAGCCAGCTGCTCTGCTCACTCATTGACTATTAGCTGAATTCAACTCCTATGTCCCGTCTGCTTTGCTTTGCTTTTGCTTTGCTTGTTGGGATGTGCATGATGCATGGTGCGGTGTGGAAAGTGTGGAAAGTGGGTTGACTTGTGTGATGGTTCACGACGTAGCTTGTGTGGAGTAGAGTAGGGTACTAGAGTATAGTAAAGTAGGGTAGAGTAGAGTAGGCTAGGGTAGAGTAATAGACGGCGGTATGTGATGATGATGGCTGGTAGTGATGGCGGTGATGGCGGGTGTGTGTGCAGGTGCCTTTTGTGTTCTTGCCCCGGCTCTGTGCATGGGGGTTTGTGCCCAGCGCAGGCGAGAAGTGAAGGCGGATCACGGCCATGGTTCATGCCAGCTGCTTGCAGCTCTTGGTGGCGTTGGGATTAGAAGTTGCTGTGGAGTACTCTAGAAGTGATGCGCATGCGGGAGGCCTGCTTTTGCATGGTGTTACATACATGCAGAGAGGAGTAGAGTAGCCAGACACAATGCCTTCGTTGGCATTGGACTCCCGGCCTGCATGGAAAGTAGTGATAGATGGAGGTGGAATGGAAAACAGAGAGAGAGGTTGGACGGATGCATGGATCTGGTGAGAGCGACGTATATATAGCTGGCTGGCTGGCTGCGCTGTCAGCGCCGGTGCATGGTTCGGGTAGAGTAGGTAGATATACACATGCGGTCTTTGATATGTACACATTCCTTGGCCCCCCATTCCGTGATGGCTGCCGCAGCTGGTTTCTCGAGATCTCCAGCTTCCACTGCGGCGGGTGGTTGTTATAGAGTAGCGGGGAGGTACGTTGTCGGTGGTGCTAGTGAGTGATCGCTCATGACTGGTAGCCTGTGCAAACACATCTGCACTGCACTGCACTGCAGCACGGCAGGCTCCTGCGCCGCCCGCTTTGGCCGTGTGGCTTGGTGGCAGTGGTTTATGTCTATGTAGGTGGCTGTTTCTTCTTCGCATTCGCATTGCATTCGCAGGCGTGGGTGGAGTGGTGCATGCACTCTGTCGATGGGGGTTGGGGTGTGCATGGCTAAGGGGCTGTATGTTCCTTGACTTTGTGGAAGGTGTAGATTGCTGCTACCTGTGCTGGTGGGATAGGATGCATTGGGCGGGCGGTGGTGGTGGTGTCTGTAGAAGGTGGGGATCTTTGGTGGGGCGAGGAGGGCGGGGGTTGGTGTACTTCTCCAGTAGTAGTACATGTAGCTACACACATGTATACGCACAGAGGTGGTGATACGACATGCATGTAGTGGTAAGGCGAGTGCGTGTGCTTGTATAAGTGCACAGAGCAGCGGAGGTGGTGTTGATGCGAACGCCATGTTGGGCGGATGCTTGGTACTGGTGGATATTGCTGGGGACTGCGATCTCCCACATACATGCAGTGCCAAAGACATCTGTCACACCAGGAATTGCAGGCCTCTGCAATACCTCCATGCAATCAAGGTATATGCACTCGCTTCTCTGCTAACTTATTTACTCGTCCTCTTCCTAGCCTGCCGGGCTGTTGTGTTCTCTCTCGATCTTTGCTTACCGTCCTCTATAGGCGTCGTGGTTGGTGTCTGGGGTTCCCGGTGGTGTTGTGTCCTCCAATTGCATATTGACAGTGCGCCATGCCCCCCGGAGAGGGCATGACGGAATCACTGTCGCTCTGAGCCGTCCATCAGAGAGGAGGAGTTGTAATCTGGGGATTGCTTCGATTGGGCATGGGAGGAGAGGAATTCCGCTTTTAAAACAGGATCAACTCCACCCGATTCGCACACCCGGCACAAACGAGCACAAGACTTGCACGCTTTCTACTCTGATCTCTCTTATACGTTCACCACTACAGTACCAAGACCAACCTATCACCTGCTCTGCTGCGACTCCCCTCCATCTCCGTCCCAACACCGCCACCCCCACATCCCGAACCATTGGCCATTCTGCAGGACATGCGCATACTGCCACCCAGCGCCAGCACTGGCTTGATCGCTACACAGAGTCCTCCAGTGCTCACCCCAAGCACCCGGAAGGCCCTTTTTGTTCCGAGTGTAGTGATATGTCGCCGAAGTAGCAACTGGAAGGAAAGCTATTATAAGACTTAGCTGACAGCATCTAGATCTACATTTCTAGCCTTCAAGGTTCAGGTAAATGTCCCCCCTCACTCTTAGGATCCCTGTCTTTGCCCCACCAGTCTGTTGACGATAACAGGCTTCCGTACGCATACGGAGCTCAACCCCCCACCTCAGTGGAAACCGCGTTACGGAACATCAAACGAGCACCAAAAGACAAAGGAGACGAGAAAGAGAGCGCAACCCACCATGCCATCGCAGTTAGTCGCCAGCACGGGCCGAGATTCCCCTATTCCTGATACCGAGTGATAATCGATGACGACAGCGGTGCAGGCGCTGGAACGAGCCGTGACTAAATTTATCGCGCTTCAGTTTCTCGTCCGACGGCTGTCTATACAGGCATATGATTGACGCGCCAACAACGGGTAGTGGTTCTTGAAACACGTGTATGTAGGTAGGTAGGTACATATATGCAGGGCACGCATGAAACAAGGCCCCCAACTTGTGGCATAACCTCAGACATGGCGCACGTCACACTTACAGGGCTGCCGGCCCGAGCGCCTGGTCCGGTATTAAGCGGTTGGGCTGGGAACTATAAACTGTCCCAGGCCTGGTACGTAGAGCGGGTATACTCGAACACTGGTGCGGCGGACATTAATTGTGTATCGGGTCGGTGTGGGGTGTGTGTGGGGTGTATATATATAGAGTTGTGGGCGAGGGCTCGAATGGATGCGACCCATACCAGGGTGCCGGTTTTGCTGTGCTCAGTTCGGAGGTGGTGGCGTAGGATCTGCGGGGCTTGGTTGGGGTTGGTGAGGGTCGGGCTGGTGGTGGGACATGGAGCGCGAGTGATGCGTCCTGATCACTAGACTATGCGCCAGGCTGTGCAATCGCGAGAACTGGGGGGTGTGGTTTACATGCTAATTATTCGTTTGTGGGGTATCTGGGAGGGGCTTCTGGTCAAGGGGTGCACCTTTTTTTCCACCACGGATGTGCATATATATGTAGGGCCGCAGAGTCGAGTTGGATCATGGATTAGCGGTGGTACCTATTCTGGTGTCTTGTTATGCGGACGGTCGTCGGAGATTAAGTCGTTGGCCAAAACACTGGATGCCCCAGTGTCTCTGCGGTGAAGGATTGCGCGCGGGTTGAGTGGACAAGCTGCTCATAACACATGCCTCTGGAGGTCCCTGGCCCCGCGGGAACTGGCGTTTCCCCGGATTCAGGAGGGGCCCCCTTTGAAGAGCGTGGCTACAACAGATGATGGCACGTAGGTACATGTACTTACATACAATGGAGAGCGCTAGTCTGGGACATTCCCGGAGATGGGGAATATTGAGGGTTGGAAACGACATGTATCGTCCCAAGCAGCCTATCGTAGTATACATGCATGTGCCCAAATAGCCTATCATAGTATACATGTACATACCCTAAAACTGCCTGATGTAATTAATAGACATACAATTGCTAGCCCAGCAGTGTTTATCTGCGCAGCCCCACGCTGGAGCCAGTAATCCGAGCTGCTGTGATGGGTGGATTTAAGGTTACTGGCTAGCGTAGTGTGTGCGATGCAGTTTCAGTTCTCATTGGCCAGAGTGATCGGCCCAGGGCTCTCCTCCATCCATCATCGTCTCCTAGGGCTGGTGTTCAGCCTAAGGTATCCTTGCACGCGCCAAGGGTGAGTGTGGAGTATGTACTCTACTTTGGAGAATGGTTACGCAGGTCCCAAGCGCTCGATCACCCGTGTGAAGATGGGGTGGATGGGAGGATGTGTGTACCTACATACATACATGTACTCTGCCTGCTCTACTGGAGAACGTAAAGGCTCATTCACTCCCTCATGTAGTGTACCTACCTACATGTACCTATTCTACATGAACATACATCCTGAAGTCTCGAACTCGAACCGCGGCTTCTAGAACACGCAGCGGGCGTTTGTTTCATCTCGCTTAGCTATCCCGATGCGGACAAGCGCCTGTGCCTCCGTCGCTGCAGCCAGGACTTTCCACATGCGGCAACGCAGCCCCGAGGCCAGCCGGGCTGCTGCGCCTCGTTCTGGGCGCTGGCTGCGTGGACACTGGCTGGGTGGTGGTGATTACGACAACGGCGACGATGGCAGCAGCCAGGTGCTTGTAACTAACCTTCTTTCAACCTCACCTCTCTCTCTCTCTCTCTCTCTCCTCTCTCTCCTCTCTCTCCTCTCTCTCTCGCTCCTCTCTCGTCGCCCTCTCACTCCACTCCACTCCACTCCACCTCTCTCCTCGCTCACACTCATCGCTTTGCTCAATCACTGCCCCGTAACATACGTGCGTGACATATATAGTCCGACTGATACCCCCCCCCCCCAGCCTGAGAATCCACCACACCAACAGCCAACAACCAACAACCACCACAATGACCCACGGCGTGAATGAGAACTACGTCAGTACCCCCTCCCCAGAATACATGTATGTACGTGCCTACTAACACCCCCCGCCACAGGCCTCCCCACCACCCCAATACCCCCCGCAGGCCTACCCACCACCACAGCAGCAGGCCTACCCACCGCCGCAGCAGGGCTACCCACCCCAGGGCGCCGACTACAGCAACTACCCCACGCAGGGCGGCTACAACAACTACCCCACGCAGGGCGGCTATCCGCCGACGCAGCAGCAGCCATATCCGCCGCAGCAGCAGCAGCAGCAGTATCAGCAGCAGCAGGGATACCCGCAGCAGCCAATGGTCTATCAGATGCCGCCGCCGCCGCCCGGCGCGCACAAGTCGGATAGTGGCGCGGGCGGCTTGTTGGCGGCGTTTTGTGGCGCGTTGGCGTGTTGTTGCTGCTTGGATGTTATTTTTTGAAAGGATTGGGGGCAGAGAAAAAGGGGGTAATGATTGAGATGGGGGGAGGGGGGGGTGTTTGCTGCCGTTTTCGCTTTGCTTTCTGTTGTGATATTCTTGTTGTTTTGTTTTACTTTTTCTTGTTTTGCATATATTCCTTTTTAGTTCCTGGGTTGGTGCTCACGGGCGCCCTTGGGTTCGGTTTGGTTGGGCTGGGCTGGGCTGGGCTGGGTTGATATCCGGCGCTGCATGATGGGCGGAAATGGGGGGGGCGTGGGGATGATATCGCGCTGTCTGCACTTCATTCATACTTGGTAGTTTTCAGTACCATTAGGCTGCTTTTCGCGGGCAGGGGAAAATAGAATACGGGTTTTTTTTTTTTTTCCCTTCCTTCCTTCTTTCTGTGCTTCATCGCCTTGACGCCCAATTCCTCCCAAGCTATTATGACCCACATTCACACGGGGTTATGATCCAGTCGGTCGGTCGTTCGGGGTGGTGCTGAGCGCGTTCACATGCTGCCGCCTGCCGCGCAGATGGGTACATACATGTAGGTACACTTTGATGCCGGCCCCGCCCAGCATCTAGATCTGGTGTGGCGCTCATTTGTGTGTGTGCGCGCGCGCGTAAGTGTGTTTGGTGCGTTCGTGTGTGTGTGTGTGTGTGTGTGTGTGTGTGGTCCGTGCGTCTTGTGCGACATTGTGGGTTTGGCTTGGAGCGTTGCTTGGGACTGGTGGCCGGGCGGGCGGGCGGGCGGGGGAAGGTGGGGTACAGGGTAAGGGTGTGGGGAGAAGGGATAGGTATAAGGGGCAGGTGTGTATGTATTCTGGCTGCTGGGGAGGAGGAGGAGGTGTGGTGTGGAGATTGTGTGTTCTGGACTGACGGACGGAGAGGCTGCCAGGTATCGATATGGATGGTATGGTATGGTATGGTATGGTATGCGCACAACAGAGATGCCCGCCCGCCCTGTCGGGGGTGGGGAGTGGAGTATGTGCATGTACAATACCTACACATGGATCTAGGCTAGTGGCCAGTGAAGGTGGGATTACTGTTTCCGCCGCTAGCTAGCTAGCTGTCTGGCTGGCTGGCTGGCTGGCTGGCTGGCTGTCTGGCTGACTGGCGTGGTGATATACCGATAGGAATGGGCTATGCAGAAAAACACGTAGGGACATATATGGTGCCGGATATTCCGCTACACAGCCCTGCCTACTCCGGGTTCTGTAGATATCGTTCTGGGCGCTGTAGGTGCATGATGTGGGGATGGGATCGGAGGAGGGGGAGGAGGGGGAGGAGGAGGTGGTGGTGGTGGTGGTGGTGGTGGTGCTTGGGTAGGATATATGAGAGCTGGGCGGTGGTGGTGGTTGTTGGGCGCTGATATGTCTTGCCGTGTCTGCGTGTCTTTCGCGGCTAAGTGAGGGACGGGTACGTACCGAGTTGTGGATCGGGTGCTGTGGGGCTGTATATATCGTAAGCGGTGGGAGTGGAATGAGGTACTGGAAAGAGGGAAGGGGGGGGGGGGGGGGTCGGGCTGGGCGTGTAGATTGTATTCCCGCCGGCTTTGGGCTCACGGGGTTGGTTAGCTGTGTAGGTACTTCTGAAATATGTGTATGGTTCCTACTTCTGATATATGTGTATGTAGGCGCGCGGGGAGACGAGCTCGGCGCGTGGTGCATTTGGGCTTGGATCGAGATCGGCAAAGAGACTATGGGCGAGGGGTTGGCGGTGGTATAACAGCTAGTAGATCTAGCTACGCCGGCTGTGGGTGGTGCCTGGCAGCAGAGAGCAGAAGAGGGCCATTTGGGTTCGATGCTTGGCTGTAACGTATTTCGTCGGGGAAGCGGTCATCAGCGGGAAAGCAGCCAAGGGCGACAATGGGATGGTTTGAAATTGATGCAGAAGGTTGGATTTATAGACAAATTATTTGGGTGTCTCCCGACTATTTTTGACATGGTTTGCCTCTATCTAGCGAGAGAGAGGTCGTTGACTGGGTTGGTGGGTGTAAGCTTTATCGACTTTACCGCATTTTGGTTTATGTTCATTATATAAACCCAGGATTCGGAAAAGACATACTGAGCCCTCTTGTATGTGACTCCCTTCATATATTGTGTTTTGATGCCCACAACCTCTTTTTGTGAGCCTTCGGTTCGGTTGCTTTCCCGGTGATGACCGCTTTCCCGGAGAAATACGTTAGGTTACTGTCGTTCGTTTCTATCAGGTGACCAGACAGGTAGGTTGCAGTTTCTCATCGGCCACTCGACTACCGGAGAGCAGAAGAGCGCACCGGCAGAGTTGGAATTCTCGCCTCAACCCGGAGCAGCTATAATGTTACTTTGCGTCTCGGGCTGGTTGTGGCAGCGTGGGTCATGGACTATCACTCGCGCTCAGAACTGCCCCGGGGTTGGGGATTGCGGGGTCGGCCAGCTGCAAGTGGCACGGCACAGGCTGATGTATGGATTGGGAGCGCCGTGAGTAGACACATGGGGGGGGAAGTGCTGCAGGAGTACGTTGGTGGCCCTACTTGACTGTCGCTGCCTTTCCGGATGTAGGGTGGCTCCTTATCCGTCCTGTGGTCTCGCGAGCAAAGCTGAGGTGCTGAATAAATATGCCTTGGATTCTGTTACCGCATTCGTGTCTATAGCTTGTCGGCAGGGGTGTCGTGATGGCTCAACCGCCCCCTCACCACGACCGCCTGGATAGGTCAGACAGGCCGCCGCGCCTGCCTAGCTACGGCGGTGTGATGCGCAGAGTTGGTTATTCCTACTTCTCTGCCTGGGTGGGAGCAGGTCAGCTAGATAGGACAGAGAGAGAAAATGACGGTGGCAGGCTGTGTGGAGAGGGGTGCCTAGGTGGGTTTGGCTTGAGACGCATGTGAGAGGAGAGGATTCTGTAGCTCGGCTCGGGTTTGTTGCTGTTTTATGTATGGGGCCTCGTTGAGTGAGGCAGGGGAGGCCCGGGCCTGGTGTTCGGTGGAGGCCTGGGTCGGAACTGAGCTCTGTTGGTGGTGTGTATGTTTTCTTGAGGGGTGGGGTCTGCTGTAGTGCGTGGTGCTGTAGGTTCTGCTTGGTGCTGGATGCTCGGCGCTGCGTGTAGACTATGGTTGGAGCTGGAGGGGGCAGAGGAGGAGTCTTTGGCTGGCAGAAAGCATGAGTTTATGATGACCAGGGAGTGCAGCGGAGACCTGTGGTAAATTGGCCACTCGCCGGGTTATAGTAATTCTCATAGGAATGCATATCATGTCGAAATATAATACCCATAAACTTACCAGGGAACTCGATTACTACCGAATGAAACCATCTCTAAATTTCGGCAGAAGAGGCAGACGAGAGGGTTCGGCATGCTTATTGCTGGTTCGGTGGTTTATATCGTCCTAGTCATAGACTATCACTCGGCTGCCAGCCCGCCCAATTATTGGGTGGATGCTTTTTTTTTTTTTTGTTTAATTCATACTCTCATGCAGACCGTAGTCTATGGCGGCGTACTACAATCCTCAGTACAAGTACAGGGTTTCACCCCTTTTGCCTACTAGTCGCTTCGTTCAGCAGGATGTGGAATGCCCCAACCGGCTCAAGGCCAGCACTCATGCCTTAGCCACACTCCTCCGCATTTTTCTCTGCATGTCCCATTTGAGCGCCGGGTGCTGGGAAAACTCTCTCCACAATTGGGTGGATGCTGGAGCGGGTGTGACACACTCTCTGCCATCGTCTCTTAGAGCCCAGGGAGCACTTTAGTGGAGATGGAGAGAGGAGAGTAGATTCGACCTGAAGATGCTGATCTGGGCTGTGCTGCGTGTGGTGAGGGTGCTCGCTCTCCTTCCTAGAGCTCCAGGGAGGTGAGCTAGGGTTACCGCAGACCGAGTGTATATACTGGTTTAGGTCCAGGTACTACAGATCAGTATACGCCACCTCTACAGGGATATGAAGATGCCTTGACTAGAAAGCAATAAACCCCCAAAACCTCAGACGTCCTACCAGCCCTCACATTAGCCTGTCGTCAACTAGTCATGCAAGAAGGGGAAGGACTTCCGAGTGATAAACCGTGATCTGAGGGGCGGTGTGGTAATGTCAACTATGTCTTCACCGCAACACCTAGTTTGGTTCGTGCGGCGTTAAGCGGGTAGTTGAGAGCCGTGGGCGAAGACGTCCGGATATGAGCGTTCGAGGTATATCGCAGCTGCTGCTTGGAGGGCTCACGTAGGGCTGAGGTAGTATCTGGAGAGGGGGGAAGAGATCGGGGGCTATGGTAGTGCTGTATGTGTGCTGTCAGTGTGGTGAGTTGGGCTATGTGCTGTTGATCTCAACGGTGCTCAGTATATGTATTTACCGTACTACGAAAGGAGGCTGGCCAGAGAGCAGTGTGTGTCGGGAGAGATTCTGGTTGGGACCTGCGACGCTCACAGCAGACGTTGAAACAGACAGATATAGACGATGAGTGATCCACCATGGGCAAAGAGGTAGCAACTTGAAGGGTACTGTGGGCGAGGTGCGATACGTAGGTGAAAGAGAATACTTTACTATCTGTGGAGATGCTGGTGGCACAGCTAGACTTTTTACAGGTGATATGGTTGATTCTGCATTCCGTGCTGCCTGATTGGTTGCTTTGCGTCTGGCCACTGCCCGTCGCTCTGTCCTTGTGCTTCAACCTCGGATTCTTATATCGAGAGCCTAACGTAACGTGCGTGATTTCTGTCCTCGCTTTGCAACGATGTTTCCCCGCAGGAAATCGTACATGTACTTAAACCAAGGATGCCAATAGTAGCTTACAAGATGGCCTTCGAATATCGAATCCGCTTTCCGCCATTTCACACCCAATCTGTTACACCTGGTCAGTGATAGGGTCACAGAAACCTTTCCAAGGTGGCTGTATGGAAAGCCTCAAACAAATCAGATCAGAAGGATGCAATCAACTATTAGGAGCCTAGTTTAGTCAGGTACTTGTAATTGCTTTAATTAATGCTTCTTGCAGTCTTAATGAAAGATAAAGGGAGGAAATTACAGAATAATGTAGCGGAACTAGCTCTGGCATAGTCATTGCAGAGTAAGTACAAAAACAAGAGCTCGATTCAAAATCCATATCATCACGAAATCCTTGGCACCTTGTCCAAACTCCCTTTCATACTCGATGCAGTCTTTGAGTGCCTGGCCGGTCTTTATTTCATTTTTCAGCTCTTGAATACAGGTTTCAAGAGTCTTCAGTCTCTTATCAACTCGAGATGTCAATTTCGTATATTCCTCATAAGCAGAACCTTCCGGCAAAAGTGGTGTTTCGCAAGTCAGCATGTAGCTGATTAGAATATCTTCCTCGGCCGTGTATTGAGCAACCAGCTTTTCCATCAGTTGGTTATCCATAGCAGCTAGTCTTTGAAAAAGTGCGGGTTGACGCTCTAGACAGATCTGGTATTCTCTTTCGCGTATTTCCCACATGGAAACATACTTTTGAACTAACCCACACCACATTTCCCGAAGAAACTCCGCTAAACGGCGCTCAGAGCGCGTTTTGAGGTTTGGAAGGCTATTGTCGATACTAACAACCCTACTGGCACCGAACTGAGATTCAGCTATATAGCGCTTTCTATCCTTGTGCCATTTTCTCATTTTTTTGAGGTCGGAGTTGGCAAGATGAACACAGTCCTCATGTTCAGCTTTTGGTATTAAGGACCAAGGTGGAGATATCGAATCGTCCTCCATCGAATCTGTATTAAGAAGACTGTTGGATCGTATGTCTGAATGTTCTAATATTTGGCGCTAAGTGTCTTTATAATCTGGATGTAATGTGAACGGAGTGAATTGTGTAGGATTGAATAAGCACAAAAGGCATCATTTTAATAGTGAAATATATAGGGCTCTCACTCTATTTGATTGAGTAGACACCATGAAATCTCGAGATGTCAAGGTCTATTCTATTCCAAACGGAAGATAAATACTGTGCGTGTGATTACTATACACACTAATAGCTTTAGGGCCGAAAGCGAGTTTCGGTGAGTGCATGTAATCATATTTAATCAAATTTGGTGAATCTGATTGGGTCTTGGAGCTGAATTTGGATTTGGTCGGCCATAGATTTTAGGTTCTTTCCGCTAGGAGATTAATAACGCTCTACCATAGCCACAGGATTATATATCCTTGTTATAAGTTTCATTTACCTCGATTGTGGGTATATGAATTCGAAACATTTCTTCACAGCTGTAACTGCAATAGAATTCTTTAAATCCCAAAACATCGAGTCATCTGGCCTTGATTCTTGGGTATGTCCTTGAAGCCCAATTTAAATGGTTTGGGAGTGCGTTATAACATGCAGCCTCGCATACCACGGGTTTAAGTGCGTAGGTTAGCCGGCGCCAATCAGTCAACACAAAACCAGAATCACAGAGATTTCTCTGCATTCCTCAACCGTCAAGGCAGATTTCCTCCTCCCTTACTTCATTTGCCGGATAAGAAACCCATGGACAATTTACAAACCTCTGAGCCTCGGTCGCTAATTCCAGAGACATCTAACATCAATTATCTGAAGGCGGTAAGAAAGAATCTAGGCGATATCGATTATTGTATCACTTCGATCCAAAAATTGAAGGCTAGCAGCATTGAGAATGAAACTGGAATTCTTGCTTTTGACGAGGAACTCTAAGGCACCCTAACCGAATCAGAGGAATGGAATCTCAAACGCTTGGGAAGGTTTTATCGCAATACTGTCAAAGTTAATGGTTGGGATATAGCAAAACGGAGGCAAACGTTAAAGTCATGCCATGAGCAACAACCACTGCTATTTGAAGCATTTCTTAAGATGGGCACGGAAGGCATGGAGAAGGAAATCGTGGAATATAAGAATGAGGAGGATATTCTGGTTTCTTATATGGAAACGTTGGAAACACCACTTTTACCGGAAGGGCCGATATACGAGCGTTACCAGTCTATTACCAAGCTTGTAGATCAACGTCTCTCATTGATCAACACATGTACCCGAGAGTTGGGAGATGAACCTGAGACTGGGAAATGTCTGAAAGATTGTGAGAAATATGAAATGGAGTATGGTCCGGCTCGACAAAGTTTCATTTTGATGTGGCTTTTGAACCGGGCAATATTATGTAATTAATGAGTTAAACAAAAAAAAAAAAAAAAAAAAAACCGGGCAATATTAATCCTAAAGATGGTTGAAAGCTCAGTATAATTTCAGTATCACTATTTTGTCTGAAGTAACATTCGATTTCTGTTTTCATTTACTCTCCGTTTTTATTTACAGGTTTTCGCCAAAGTGCCATGCACTACTCCCTATTTCCTATGGTAAATGGTTAAACTATAAGCTCAGCCTTTATGGTAATTAATTAAGATTCTTTTTTAACAAAGCTCTGAGTTTAATTTAATATACCACCGGCCCACTTTGACTGACTTCAGCGAGTGTCGAGTTTTGATCAGAGCTCACGTAGAAACGTTGAACCGACACAGGGTATTGTAACTGTAAATATCTGTATACTGCTACGTCATGTTAGAAGTTCACCTATAAAGGGGAAGCTGTTAGGTAGCCACCACCCGTATTGAGTGCACTTGAAGAGGTATTATCATGTACTAGAACCAAGACCAGGAGCAACTCAATCTCGAGATCTAGATCACATCTAAAATTAAGAGTTGTATAGACCCGCAGTGGCCAGCCTCATAGTGGGGCGGTTAGGAGGGTATCTATCAGCATAGTGCAGCGCAGCGCAGCGGGAAGGCCGGCATAGCAGAGAGCTAGGAAGAAAGAACAATGTGATTTCATTGATGGGTTTATTAGCGCTCACTAAAGAGCTACCTATACAAAAGTACTACATCAAACTTCTTGCAGCTTTTATACTACGATGCAAAGCTTGACAGGTAGTACAATTAACCCGCGGAATTTCAACTATCGTCCCGACGCGGTGGCAGGCACTAGGTATGTTTTCTTACTGCTGGGTGAGTGACGAGCGGATGAGTAGTCGGGAAGGTTCGAGAGAATACCCTGAAGGTCAAGCTCTGGAGGCGTGGAGCATGTCATGGGTCGGGGTCTGGGCTGTGGGTACATATTTCAGGAGTGCGTTTAGGAAGACTAGTGTCGTGGTTGGTATCAACTGAGAAAGCTTCGGACAAGTAAACTCCCGATAGAATCATCAAAAGACAGCTTCATAAGCAGTAGTTTGACTCTTTGTGCTTTTGAGGCTACCTAGAATAAGGATTCCTCCTGGCTACGTGACCAGCCGCGGTTAGGTGGAGAATCATGAGGTATCACTCGCCGTGTTAAATCACACCATCCGTGTTAGTACAAGCTGACTAGTCCCTGGAGCTGATATTTCACAAATGATCTTTCTAGCTCCTCTAATTTGTGGGTTGATATTCATCGAGGGCGTCGTGGCATGTCAGGGAGTGGATATATACTGGTGAAGAGACCTAGGGAAAACAAAACATGAGAGGTGAAGACTATCCTCAAGAGATGTCTGATTGATGTTTGATATCTCTCTCCGCATAGAAATAGAATTTCGGGGAACTGGACCCGATGGGCGTAGTGGCACTGTATTCCTGATATAGCTGTTAGATACTCTGGCTCTAGCTCTGGTGATCTAGTTGAGAAGGTTCCTAGAGCAACAGTTGCAAATAAAGATATAGAATTGAAATAATACCGCCACAAAAGGCTCTACTTCTTTTTAGAAAACCAAAATTCTTGGTTGGAAGATGCGGCCTAGCCGTTTTGTTTGAGCCTTTGATCATGAAAGACTAGCAATTGGGTAGAAAGCGCAGACACAGTCTAGTAGCTCAGAATACCCAAACTGCTAAAAGGGGCTGATTATAGCAACACAGAGGTGGCTAGTACCCCCGAGTAATCATGGGAACATTCACAACATAGAATCGAGTTGGTGCACTTGTGACCAGGGGTACTGATCTTGCACATGGCAGAAGCATCCAACAATATTCGAGAGCGAATTCGATGGGGAGATATGCGAGGAACCTCCTCAGCGGGGTGAGTCCCCCCACCCTAGAAAACCTGCCCTGTAATTCGTGCAGTTGGTTCTAGAATTGTGATACTGGTGTGATCAAATAGACCTGATCCTGCTGACCATCCAAACCTCAAGAATGTTTTAAGCCTGCTCCTTTCTAGGATTACGTACCTACGTAGCACACAAGGCTGATTTGATACGATCGTCAAAAATAACTGGTCAAGAATATGACTCTTTTTGAGCACTCGAACATATAGCCGTTTATGTCTAGAGCTACTTCTATGAGCTGCTGGGCCAGGCTTTGGGCACGAAAAAATTGTAAATCCAGCACCAGCATCTTAAATCCTATATATCAACGAGCTCTAGCTCTCTCCCATAGATCACGGATCTCTATTCTTTTCAAGTTCAGTAAGTTTCTAGCCAGAAAATCTTCGAGTATCAAGTTCCCACTGTTCAAGATTCTGACTATTAGGCAACCCACACGCTTGAAAGCGCATAACCTTGAAATAGTGACCGCTCATCTTTCGATTCAAGCGCTATCCCTTCTAGAAGGAGTGTCCACTCATAGAAGGATTCTTGAATATAGTATCTGCATATATATACTGAACGGCACTCCCCGAGCTTACTATAAACGCATCACCACTGACCAGCAAATCCATAGTATTGCGCTATCACCAGGTCAACAGTAAGATATACTCTAAGGACCACCCTCTATCTCTCCCACATCTTATCGTTATCGTTATCGTTATCGTTATCGTTATCGTTATCGTTATCTTTATCAATTCGAGCAATAAGTTGATATACAATGAACGACCAACAGATTCTACCAGCATGTCTGTATAGCCTGGGGCGAGAAATAGGTGAGGGTGGGTACTCAACGGTTAACATCTGTAAACACCTGGAGAGCGGCATTCACTTTGCAGTCAAGATAATGAGTGAGGAGGATGCGGGAACGGTAATATTTTGTTCCCTTACGTGTTAATTAGAGTTTTTGCTAACGTCTCCGAAAGTTTGACAAAGAGGTGTGTTTGTTAAAGAGACTTCAGGATTTCAAGGCACCATTTGTAAAAATGGTAGATCTATTTCGCGCTGGGGACAAAAGTGAGTATATTTGTTTTACTTTAATCTGGGGTATTGATTAGCTGACATAATGTGCGGTTGCTCTCTCACAGACTACATCGTTATGGATCTCGCATCTGGCGGTGATATGTGGACGTGGGTTAAGACCAGATCGTACCTGACGGAGGGCGCGATGATCAACGTCGTCCATCAACTCCTACAGGCCCTGGCTGTTTGCCACGAGAATGGGGTTGTTCATCGTGGTTAGTCTTGATTTGAAATGGTGCGGACACGGCAGCTAACTGTGAGGTAGATGTGAAGCCTGAAAACATCCTTATCGAAAGTCTCCAAAGCGATGAACCATCAAAGGTCCTGCTCTGTGACTTCGGGCTAGCACTTACTATCGGCCCAGGCGGTAAATTGCCTGTCGAGGGCGAGCCAGGAACACTAGGTTACCAAGCTCCAGAGATCTTTCGAGAGAGTGAAAGCGTTGAATATGGATTCGGGGTGTATGTGTTATATTCATATTCCCATAGCTTAACATATTCTCTGAAAGAATGCTGATAAATTAAATAGTGACATCTGGGGCATTGGTGTCTCTGCTTTCTTTATGATTACGGGAGATTTGCCATTCGATGCAGGTTTCGGGACAGAGGAATACCTTGAAAATTGTGATGAATTTCCGAGGATATGCTGCTCCAAGGCCGGTAAGTTAAAATCTATCATTCGGGTTTGTTTGACGCTGAGATGAAATTGCTAGTTGAAATCTTTTTACGGCGTTGCTTGACCGTCGATCCGGCCCAGAGATGGACCGCGCGTGAAGCACTTCAATACCATATTTTTGATGGGCTTCCTGAATTTACAGAAACACTCGATAAGAGGGAGTCACGGGAGATAGCCAAGATGCGGTGTAAGACAAGCGCATTGCCGGAACCAATGACTGCTGAGGAGGAGGAGGAGAGGGAGAGGATGGAGGAGGGAGATGAACCAGAGAGTTGGGAGGAGGAATATGATGCATGCTCAGGGAGTAGCTTCCCCATGAGTGGCTAGATGCAGGAGCTAAGGTAAGTGAGGATGAGAAGAGCTTCGAGATCCTGTGATGACTAGGATGTGGAAAGGAGGGAATGCTGGGAAAGTTTACGCGGGTTTTATCCTTGAGCACGGTTGTTAAGCTTTGGTTGAGTATTATGCGGATTTGAATATATCTAGGATTTTGAGCTAGTATTCGGTCAATTTATATCGAGTGTAAAAGTGAACGTTTAGATTTTCGCCATATTCAGGTATACACGCACAGGTAATGCAGCGTAACCGATCCTAGGGTGGCATTATCCAGAAGTATCGATCAACAGTATCCAATGCGATCGCGTATGATCGTTCCCAAGTTCTAACCAACTTTACTGAAGATCGTGAAGCTAGCTCGATTGAGTCGGATTCGGCTATCAAACCCTTTTCTCATACAAGTTGATATGTAATTAGGCATTTAGTGAAAGGTCATGAAAGCAGCCTTGCAACATTGTTTTCATGTGCCATAGGTACACTCGTTCATAGGGTGAAGACGGACACTGGGTGTTGACAGACAGGGTTCTACACATGACGAGAAACAGCCAAGCTTCACAAATAAGTATTTTTAAGGATTCTTATTCGTTGAGATTCCCCTGTCTGTCAACACCTAGTGTTTGTCTTCACCCCGTGAATGACTGTCCATCTATTGCATCAAATTCGTGTAGAGGAAGGATGATCTGTAAAGAAGATCTGTAAGGAACGTGATAGTAGGTATTTCCTAGGCATTGTTAAGACTAGTAACGTAATCTTCTTTGATCTGTTTCAAAAGGATGAAGGCGAGGAGAGGACGGTGCTTCCTGGTATATGTGCTTATCTCATGGGAGATGAATTCCGTACCTTGCAAA
The DNA here is from genome assembly GCA_024713855.1 of Morchella sp. 2016-41. Lineage (NCBI taxonomy): Eukaryota > Fungi > Ascomycota > Pezizomycetes > Pezizales > Morchellaceae > Morchella > Morchella sp. 2016-41. Next base: position 1,375,304 of record JAMGZD010000021.1, read on the forward strand.
GACGTGGACAAGGGCCTCGGTCTCCGCAGCTACGCCAGACTTAACCCCGGGTCAAAAGGTTGAGATGAAGACCATCCAGAGTGTAGTTGAAAGACAGGGGCCCGTGTTGCTAGACTTGAGATCCCATGCGTGGTTAATATGCCAGGTTTCGAGTTCAGGGCTGCGGTAATACTCACAAAATAAGAAAGACTTGGTGACGTAAATAGCATTGAGGTAGTCAAGATGACTGTAGTTATGTTCATGATCATACAAAATGTGCATAGAGAAAGAAGGGGATGGGGGATAGGGTCAAAGGGGTGAAGGGGGTGTATTTATAGGTGAATTGTTCACTATGTATTCATAAAACAGGCGGATTGAAAGCTGCTACGTGTCATGACTAGATGTATATAGCGTGGCGTAGTACGAGTACCGCATTGACCGCGGTAATCTTGATCCTCCGAAGGGCGGCGTGTCTGTCACCCAACAACACCCTAATTTAATCCCTTTTCGTTCTCTTCCATTTTTTTTGCTCAGATTAGCTTGGAGTGCATAGCTCGAATTCATATCATATCATTGTATAAAGAGCAGGACTGATAATGAAGAGCAAGCGGTAATCAAGCCCACACTATTAGCAGAAAGAAACAATAGATAGGGCTCTGACCTCGGGTGAGCAGTGATAGGGCATTGGGGAGGGAGTTGCATCTAGTAGGTCAGAGGTATTGTAAAGACTGCTCACCGGTAACGGGGTTAGAATGGCGCACTAGGGTCAATGATGATAAGTTACCATAAATCCACTCGATCGATGAAACTCGTGTTATTTCAATGAAATAAGACACGTCTAGTGTCTCGGTCACATACAACAGGAATCTAAATCTAATCCAGGATCAAGAAAGACTTAAGAGCAATAGTTCATTTCCTCAATCTCAAATATTTGTGAAAAGCCGAAACAATAAGGGCGCCTACTTTCATCATTACCTAGATAAGAGCTAAGCCACATACACTCCAGTCAGAACACCTATTGATACAGTGATATATGTGGTAGTATTTCGGGGGGGTTGGCGGGATAGAAGAGGGATCAAAGGAAGAAGTAAAAGACAGAGTTAGTAAAAGAGATGTAAAAGGAAAATGAACACATTTCCAACAGATGTACTTATACACTTGTGAGCACTCTTACGTGTGCCCTTCCCAAAGCTTTGCGTGGGAAATGTGCTAATTGATGCATCTCTACCTGTAGTCTAGAGATTGGGTTGAGGATTGTCACTCAGCTGTCTGTTGGAAGACGGGGAGCTGGGTACATGTATATATGAGAGAGATGTTTCAAAAAGTACTGTTGTTCTAGAAACGTGATCATATGGGAATACTACTGTGGCTAATTAGAGCTCGTGGCATAGGAGGTCCATCTACCAGTCACGGAGATGAATCATTCAATTCATTATCACAAAGCAATCAACCCTTCAAACCAAAGGCCTACTTCCCACTGGAGCCCTAGTGCGGACTCATTCATTGGTAGCGTAGTTGGATACATGTGAATCTTGCAGTTGCAGTAACGCACAACCGCAGTACCACAGGCTCAACTACCTCCAACGTTCCCCTTCTTTTTGATTCCTTTCTACACACTGATGGTAGATCATCTGGGGCTAGAGAGTATCATATTAAATAATTTACAAGTACAGCCACTCTGCAAAAGTCTTCGCGACTCCGATTTCGGAGTGAGTGATTTCTTCATATGTAACTATGGCGCGGCTGGCCATCGAAACCACCAAACTAGAACACTGTCCAAGCGCTCAACGGCGCCCGAAATCGATGATATTGTTTTGTTTGGTCATTTATTACACGCAAACTTTTAGTTATGATAATATTGCACTCCCCGGAACCTACCGTTTTCCGCCGCCTGAGCCCGAAATCAAGGGAGGAGATAAATGACCTACTTTTTCGTATATAGTCACAAACAATAGTATGTATTTTTGTTGTTTTGAATCTCAACTCTCAACTTTAGTAATATCAAGCACGAACACCTTTGCAGAGACTCTACATGTATTTCTACCCCGATGTATTAATTTACACTAGAAACCTATTTCAAATTCATTTCAAAGGAAACCAGTATGATTTTCTAAAGCTTTTCTGATGCGTTAGATGTAGGATAAACCCTTGATTCATTTACTGATTTGTTTACAAATGTCACTGTTAGAGTCTGGTGCTATATAGTGTGAGCTCTCCCCGCACCAGAAGGCCTAGGGGTGAGCTACGTGTTTCAATTAAAAGCTGGAATAAATATCTCATAATGAGATTATTTCACCATGACTGCCAATTAAATAGAATCCACCCAAACAGTATACTAATTGCTTCCTCGAATTTCTTTCTTTGTTAAACAGTAGTCTGAAAGTTCCTATCTCAATTGAAATGACATATAAAGCCTTTGAAATGCGGTGCTTTCATAACCCGTCTTCACCAAGTATCATATCTCAGTAACGAAACGCTGAGGCTGTCCTATTGAAGATTCCCGTATACGGCTATTCTCCACTCAAAACACTTCTCGATAACTCACTGATGGGTCTCAAAACACTTCTCTATAACCCACTAATGGGTACTGATTCCAGGTCGGAGCCATGTTCTCTGACCAGGACAAGCAATATCGTGGATTACGTTCACTATGTTACAGTGAACTTCGCTAAGTTGCGGGAACTTTCCGATGTAGAATCGGAATTAAGGGGAAGCTCCCTTGTTATCGCCGAGCGGTATATTCTCAGTGATCAAAGACGGAAGAATACGCAGAATCCCGAGGAGAGAGAAGCGCTTGATCTAATGTGTGAGAATTACCGATTGCAATTCGACATTTGGGTTCATATAGTGAACGAAGGGGTCGAGGAGACTCAAATGTGTCACAGGCTTCACGGATGTCTTGTTAAAGGGTTGCTAGCCATGAGTGGAGATGATATGAAGCAACTGATTAAGGAATTTGAGGCACAGGAAGATGTTCTTATCGGTTATATGGAAAGTGTTGAAACCCCTCTTTTGCCAGAGGGAACGATTTTCAATAACTATATTAAACTTTCCGATAAAGTCGATTACTGGCTTACCAATCTTCGATATCGGATTGAAGACTTGAAAGACGAAATCGAGACTGGAAAATTACGGAGAAAGTGCGAGCTCTATGAGGCAAGGTATGGTGAAATAGGGGACTTTGTCATGATATGGATCTTGAACCGAGCATTGGTTTTTATTCTCACTTTACATTGACGGAGCGTTGAAAAGTAATGAACTTTTTTCTTACCAGCGTATTCTTCCTTATTTCAAACAGTTCGGTCTCTAGATATCTGATTTTTTTAAATGGCAAATCTTTTTACTCCATCTCAGGTGACCGTTCTGATATCAATTGTTTATATACGATTATCTCGTTTTAAAGAAGCAGTAGGCGCTAAAGATCAATCCCCCACAGCCTAATGAATGCCAAAATTGATGAGACTTTCTGGACAGAACATAGCCTCATATACTCCAGCAACCGGTATATTGTAAACTAACAATGGTTCAATTTCATTCAAGTGTATCATATACTGGGACCTCTGAGCTATAGCTTTAGCCTTGGAATACATAGATCATGAAATCGGGTACGTACTATGTGTAGGGGACTTGCTGAAATGTTGCGTGCACGTGTCCCCGAACATGTGAGCAGCACATGTCTTATATATTATATAGTGAGGTATGAAATTTGCGAGACGCTGTGACCGCGAAACAGGCTCCATGGAGGCTATGTGGACAATAATTCCATATACCTAGGTACTTCTGGTTCATTGTAAGGCGGGGTGAGAGGGGGCGAGTGATCCCGGGTGATTGCCATAATAATTTACACCACTATACATCTACATGTAACAATCTTCAATCAGGCGATGTTACCGCAGAACAAGCGTCATATCTGTGTTGCTCTACACCAGGAAAGTCCACGATCTTCATCTCCAGCTGCTATAGCTGAGCGCACTGTTCAAGTCTATATCTAGGATGTTGTTCTTACCTATATATATATATACTCAAGGCCCGAACCCCCCCTCCTTAAGACCTGATAATATCATGACCTTGTCAACCTTTCTGACTATGGTTGTAATTGTAAGACGGTACCGTTATGTCGGTGGCTGATCATTTGTCAATCGCGGAGCTTTGGATTAGCTCATCCTTGAGGTAACTCTAATACCTGGAGTTATGAGGACGCTAGAATCATATAGAAGATCATTGTTCGCCTCTTCGGGAACACAGTTTAGTATGATTATAGTATCATATTCCAATATTAGGGCATTGTTGTAAATACGTAAATAATTAATGAATGAAAGCTATACCCCATGCTCCGATAGGTTAATCTTGGAACAGATGTCATTCTATATCTCCCATGTTCGTATGAATACCATACGTAGCTCTGGCTACTTAGAATGAACCTCGTATCGAATCTATAAGATTGTATTGACAGTGTATGCTGCGGTGGGCGGGATAAGATACTACTATTAGGGTGTGATCGATATTATTAGTTCAGATCAACAGGCCGGATGAATCCTATTGCAGGTGTCCAGATTAACTCTTTCCAGTGATCAATCTTATTGATATACGTCTTGTCATCACATAGTAGATGGAGAACATAAACAAGAAGCTACATCTAGCCACCCACGTGCAAAAGCCACCTTCAATGAAGAGCTTTCCCCCCCACGCTTAAAATAGGATAAAGTCATCCCGCACACAAGGTTGACAGGGCATGGTCGAAAAGTTCGATTTTTCACCTCTTGTCGATTTGCTCTTCTCGACTGCTGAAGACATATATGAGGTTTAGCGTTTGGCCCTGCTCCTGCTTTGGCTGTGGTACATGGGGAAGAAGGTGAGTATAATGGAGTGATCTAATATGCGAGAGGGTTCTATACTGGGGCTTGAAAGGGGGTAAGCAGAGAAGGTTAAGCTGTTTAAAACGAGAGTGACTACATATTTGTTAATGTCCCAAGCATCTGGTTAGAAAGGTTATGACAGCTTAAATTACTCTGGTTCGAATCCCGAATGGAGCTAGTTTCAAGCCCGTTTCTTTACGCAATGATATTTTTGAGATAGGAGCCACCACCCTAATCTAGTTGTTTGTGGCCGGAGGATCTTGGGGGGCTGGCACTAGTGTTGGGCACAAGCCCGCCCGGGACGAGTCTATTCTAGAGGTCAAGCTAACTCGGATTGTGGGAACGGAAGCTCGGGACCTCATGAATATAGCTAATAATAGCCATCTCGATATATCCTTAATTTTTAAGAACGAACTCAGAGGATTTATCTTCCTTATATTATCCAATTTCACCATCGCGAACCAATTCCTAATAGGCCCAAAAGCTCGAGTCTTTCCTATACTAACTCGGCCCGGCTCTAGCTCTTGGGATCGGGAGCTCGAGCTCCACAGCTCGAGTCAGCACACACGGCTCGTGCTAAATACTGGCCCGGCCCTTGCCCCGGCCCTGGCTCGAGCCGCAAGGTGGTGGACTCTAGAAAATAACTAACATGCCAACCGCATGCCTTTTTCCGGATACCGAAGAAATTATGGAGTCCTGGTTCTGGTTCCTGTTTTTTTTTCTGTTTTTTCGATCTCGGCGGCTCGAGTGATACTTCACCAAGCGATCGTGATTACACAAGTACGCTACAATCCCTTAAATCTCGTTCCTTGTACTGTACATCTAATTCGTGGGGCATGGAATGCCGGATCTATGCGCATTTTTCCAAATACCGACTTAAAGCTATGATACTTGTTAATGATACTTTAGGAACACCGCATCGCCGCCTCTGTAACATTCAGGCGTGACAGCTATAGCGCTAGTGAGAGGAACGTTTTATATTGGTCCATGATCATCACCATCAACCAATGAACATCATTCTCATCATCCCGAGCACGTAGCAGAAGCACTAGCTATAGATATATGCAACGATGTAGTGGATACTTAATGGATATGAATTATTTCAAAGAGACTCCCAACTCTTTTGATCCCCGTGGCGAATGGTCAAAATTGATAAGTTAGTTCGTTATTGCTCTGGTAATCTTGTTACCTCATCAGATGTAATCAGGAAACCACATGTATGTCTAAGTAGTAAGTAAGTGCCGGAGAACACTACTACTTTAGTTGGTAATGTGGATGTACCCAGAGATGACGGAAAGTTATGCAAATGCTCAATTTACACCCGCGATCACGACTTCAATCAGCCACATGTGACCCGGTTTTGGGCTCAACAAAACAACAAGATATGGTATATAAAGTAAAAGGATATCAAGATTTCATCTGTCACGTTTAAAAAGCCAGAAATTAGGTCGTTTGCGAGTTCACTACATGTAATTATAAGAGCTCACAAATATCTCCCAGCCCGTTGCATCACTTTCGGGACCTGGGTAAGTAAATATACATGTAGTTGTCGATCGCTCCAAGCCGTGGTAGGAAAGCCCAGCAGGCCAAGGACTAAAAGCTGCGCACAACGACGTCGAGCAACGATCCTTATTTCATATCGTACATCACTCAAGCTAACACAGCACACGATTTGTTCAGATATTCTGACTGACCTTCACTCCTCAATTTCCTTAATCATGTGGTCATCATAATGATTGATGCTCGTTCCTCCAGCCATGTATATACAGAAGGATTTGAGACACAACCACCCCATCAACCAACCACCCCTCAAATAGTTCTTCCTCCAAGCTTGACCCCTCAACTCCTTAACTCCATTGCTTTATCTCTCCTAAATTTCCTGATGCTCGATGTCTAAACGCCCTTTGGCTTAACACCTCCCTGTCGAAGAACCGGGTTCGGAGCCTCCGCAGACCCGGCAGGCGCTTCTTGACCACCACCTACTTCTTCGCCTTTCTTTTGATACCGGCACAATGCTTCCTAATGGGATTTAGTAGTTGGCGGGCGCTCGCAACGATGACTGGTGGCGCTGGTGAAGGCCCTCGCACTGTTGCTGTAGGAGGGATCATAACTAGTGCTGGCAGTGGACCAAGAGCGACAGACGGCGTTTAAATTGAAACGGTACCGAGAGGCGGTGCAATTCTTGTTTGTGGTCTATCAGCGGCTAATAGGTCGGCGCGGCTAGGCCCAACGGACGCGGGTCCAGCAGGCGGTTGTGTCTCAGGTGGTTGTGCATACCTTTGGGGATCGATGCGGGTGGTGGCGGAGAATGGGGAGGAGGATCTGTTCTGCGGTGATGCGGGAATAGGGGTCGACGTCGAGGAGCTGGCTGATGAATGAAGCCACTGGAGGGAGAGGATCGAGTTAGCTTGAGATCGATGGGATAGAAAGGGGGCAGGAAGAAAACCAGCAAAATGGATATTAGCTTACTATCATCCAACATTTCATCTAACAACCCCTAGAACTCTAACTAATCTTTCTTCAAGCCCAACAAACCCATCTTTATCATCGAACTTTAATTACCAAAAAACCAGTCCAATGGATGATAGCCCAGAGACGCCTCCAGTAAGGTCACTCCCAGTGCCACGATATCTGCAGCGGCATTCTGGCAGTGACTCACCTCCCAGCACTCAGGGCTGATATAAGACACCGTGCCTCCACATTGCCAGTTAGGATTGACGCGAGGCATAGCGCTATCCATGAGAAAGGACATGGCAGTCGGCGAGGAAGACGATGGGCGCCGAGGGCTCGGGGTGCTCGCGAATAAGGATGTTATCCGATTTAACATCTGTAATTAAAGGTACTGTTAGTTGAGGAGGGGGTGGGGCTGGGACATATGTGTTGAAATACATACCACTGTGAGTTATACGCCCTTGAACGTGCAGGCCATAGAGCAACTGTGCAATGTTGTGGGTCATCTCACGCATGGCACGGTTCTCTTAGAACCATATGTCTTAGGTGAGCATCTTCAGGCTTTTCTCAAAATACTCCATGACGATCCACACTATATACAGAAACACACAACATGACCTCATGCCACCACATAATAGGAAGGAAAGTAGAAGAGAGGACTTACAGTGTCCAACCTCGCGGAACAATCCATGAAACATAGGTGAGTAAACATCTAGATTCCCATCAGCCATCCCTCTCATGAGACTGTACTCAGCGTAAAGCTCGACTTCCTATATATGCATGCGTGTTTGGTTAGCCTAGGTACCTCATATCACAGAATAAAAGGGCGGATATATGATGTGCACGTACCAGCCAAAAGTTCTCCACTTCATCGCTGGTGAGTTTAGTAATCTTGAAGGCGGCGAAGGCGCTAGCTTTGGTGGCGCCCTCGGCTTTGAAGCAGACACCGAAGGAGCCGTCAACGACTTTCTCCACGAACCACCAACGCCGGTCACGAGAGATGTAGCCAGGGCAGAGGAAAGTTGAGATTTTGAGCTCCAGGAACGGCGAGATGTGTGGGATTGGTCGTGCGCTAGGCGGTAGATCGGGGTCAAGGTGGGAAATGGTAGTCATTGTGTGAAAGGCTATATCGAGAAAAAGATATTTGTTTAGAGGTACATATGAGGATTGGATGTGTGTGTGTGCGTGGTGAGATTGTGATGGTGAGACTGTATAAGAACGTTGTTCTATACTGCAGTCGTTGAGGATGAAGATGAAATTGAAGACCGAGATAGAAGGTAGTTGGTATGATAAATATCGAGAAAGAAACACTAAGAAGGGGGCAAGGGTGAAATATATACATGTAGGTTTGCCGGCGCTCTCTCATGTGGTGGCATTCCAGCCGAATTTGGCACTGCACCTGTTTTATGTTGGGCGTACGGGCACGGGGGGGAGGATGTCTATGCTCATTGTTCTAATTGGCTAGCAAGGACCAGACGCGTCTCTCAACCCATACTACGAAGCATTCGAGATCGACGGCTTTGTGTATATATACGAGTTGAATCTTCTCTGATTAGTCGTCTTCTAGGGTTTAGATTTTGAGAGAAATTACAAAGCGAGGAGATGAAGGAAATGATAAAGCTTCAATATAGATTGCTCGAAGGCATGAGTGGCCAATACATATGACTATGGACTAGAGCTGCCGTCAGCACAAGCACATGGAGATAGTCTTTGTTGATTGTTAATATGGCGATACCCTACAATAGCTGGATCGATAGCTGAGCATATGCCCATGAATCATGATGTAGGAACCGACGCTTCTTGCTGGTAAGCGTCAGATAGGTGTCTTCATGTTTCTATTTTCACATGGATCTTTGGGCTGTATCTTGCTCTCATGTTTTACTTGTGGTCATTAACACGCCGCGTGGGACCGCGAGGCAATACGTTAGATCATGGCCTATCACTCGAACAACAAGACCCTTTACCAGGGTCTCATTGAATGCCAAGATCTCTTTGCCTTTCTTTACGTATCCCGCTCCAATGTTTTGGTTTTACGCGTGGCCAGCGCGGCGTGGCGCGCAAGAGGCAACCTAGTCGATCATGGCCTATCACTCGAACAACTAGACCCTTCACCAGGGTCTCATCGAGTGCCAAGATTATGATTCTTTGGGGTTTGGTATGTATACCGCTCCAATGTTTTGATTTTACGCGTGGCCAGCGCGGCGCGGGGTGCAAGAAGCAACCTAGTCGATCATGGACTATCACTCGAACACCAATACCCCTCGCCAGGGCCCCGCAGGAGGCTATGATCATAATGGTTCGTGTTGTATCGCGCTTCCATGCTTGGACTTTACGTGTGGGTAATGCGACGCGGCGCAGGGCGAGGGAGGCAACCTGGTTGATCATAGACTATCACTCGGCTGCCAACACCCTTCACTCTAGTCAGGTACGTGGCGATTAGAGCCCGCAGATCGATAGCAAGTGGACTCCTACATTCCTAAGATAAAATACCGAATTTGGACGGTTGCCCAGCTGACAGGCTAGTTATAACTAGACTGCCAATGTTTCTGCTCTGTTTTCTGCAGCGAGCTATGTGTGTGCGAAAGGGGCCCAACACCCACCACGAGTACGTTATAGCTATCAAGCAGGGTGACAAGGTATCGATATACATGTACATACACATATTCATAGTTCATATTCTCACTGCAAGGCAGAGATAATTTTACACCTAGCTGTGTGAGCGGATTTGATCTTGCCAATGGTCACGCATCAGACTTTGAACTGTTCAAGTGGAGGGCCTCAGCTGCCGGTCTTTACTCTGACGGTCTGCGAGGGTTGCATTTAGATGGGACTTACAGAAAAAAGAAAAAAGAAATAGCAATTGATTGAACACATGTGGTCCCAGAAATATCAGCATGAACGGGAATGGTCGACACCATACGCTAGGTGGAGCTTGTTTTTATTCGCTGTTATGGTACCCTGAGTATACCCGTCCTACCTATCTAACAATTATATACCAGCCTTCAGAGATCAGATGGAGAGCGCCTTGGTAACCGAACCGCCCCCCACCGCTGACTAATTAGTTTCCAGATCTCGATTAGGAGATTCTATATATCCGACCACGACTGTTTGAGTTGAGTCCCGCTGCCACATGGCACATGTGGTTACCGCCGCAACAAGGCGAGTCATGAACCATCACTCGGGGGCGCGCAACGCTTTGGCTACTGTCCGCCAGAGACTGGCCAGACTGGTAGATAAATGTACTGAAGAGCGAAAAAGAAAACACCATATAATATATTGTGAAAAGTAACCTTCTAGATACCAAAGCAAGACGGAGATTATCTTGATTTATGGGGTTTGTGGACAATAGAAATCCGGGTTTAAATTGTGGACGATAAATATCTGAACCTAATTCGCTATTTACTCAACAGCAGCAGCTGGCTTGCCCCGTGTTTTTTTTCTTGAGGAGACGTATAATCTATAAGGACAGGTGGTGTCGGGCACATCTTGAGACTCGTGGTGTTTTAAAAGAGTCTCACATCTTTTTTGAGAGGTTCAACTCACCCACCATGATCTCCTGATGTTTGTTATCGAAAGGCCAGAGGCCGAGGGTAATGTAGTATTTTTTTATTGGTATTCTCACTAAAAAATAATAATGCCTTTCGGTCTATGTACCCAAATTCTAACTAACTAATCAATGCTTATATCCTCCTTGAATGAATACTCTGTCTTTACGCAGAAACCACGTAAGTCATTCTACACCTACACCTCGCCACCAGCTCTAAATAAGCACCTATCGTAGCCCACGAAGCCAACACCGTCTCCATCGACAATCTTCACCCACAAACACCCACCCTCACAGCCGCGGACCTGCAACACTGAGCTGAACCCAATCCTTCCTCTCCCCACGATAGCACCCTGTCTCAATCCTAAAGTTGCGCAAGAAAACATCATCATAACGGCTTTCGAAGCCTCCATCCACAGGCGGGCTCGAGCTCGGCGAGGACATCTCACCGCTCTGTGGCCGGCCTCCGGTGAAACGAGGAATGCCAGTAAAGCGTGGGATGCCGCTTGGGGCTCTTGGGGCTGGCGCTGGGGCTGCAGTGGCGGACGAGGCGGGCGTGGACGAGAGACTGATCAATGGACCGTTGTTGTTGTTGATTCTGGTGGTAATGTGGATATTTGTGCTTGTGTTCGTGGCGGTGGCGGTGTGGGGAGCGGTGGGGCCGACGCGGTAGACCATGCGCCGCATCTGCTGCGGTGCGGGCAATGGTGCGGCTGCGACGGTAGTGGTGGCGGCGGCGGCGGCACTCATTGGCCCGGCCTCGCTGTTCATGGCAACAGCGGCTCTTGCGCGGGGACGCGGAATGGCGTAGCGTCTCTTTGCTGGCCGGCAATGCTCACGCTCACTCACGCTCTCCTGCCCAACAGCCACCCACACGTCGCCTTCTTCTTCTTCTTCTTCCTCTTCTTGCTCCTGCTTGACCTGCACCTCGTTATGATCCCATCTGCGCTGTGCTGCCGCCTCCATATCCGCCGCCGCCGTCACAGGCGGTGTGCTCTGATTAGTTTCTTCCTCCCCACGAGTCTTGTCAATGCGCTCTCGTATTCCTCTCAGTCTCCTCTCTTCTTTCAAGCGTGCCTCTAGCGCTGCAGGCGAGTACATCTGCAGCATCGTCTCGCGCTCGCGCTTCAGCCTGGCCGCACGGAGGTAGGGATGGTTGACCGCCGCATGGGAGGTGAGACGCTTATAGGGGTTAATGTGGAGCAGGGCCTTGATGAACGCGAACGCGTCGGGGCTGTGCCCCTCGGTGTTCTTCACGAAGCCCGGGCGCAGTGCGGCCGTGAGCTGCATGGTCGCGTCGTCGTCGGCGCCTTCAGGCAGCAACGGCTTACCATAGACGAGGATGTAGGCAAGGAGGCCGAAAGACCACATGTCACTGCAGGGCACGCCGTTAGCTGGATGCTCTGTGGTGGGTGGAATATGGGGAGGAGACAGACACTTGACAGCCGTACTTGAGACTTGCGCACATCTCTGGCGCCATGTAGCGCGCTGTGCCACAGCGCCCGCCCAGCTCGCTCCGTCCATCGCACCATGAGCTGACGCCAAAGTCTGCGAGGAGCGCGCGTGCAGAGGACGTCTTGGTGCTGAGGAGAATGTTGTCTGGTTTAATGTCTATTGGAAGTGTCAGCTGTCTTCTGCTTCTAATGAGAAGGAGGGGGATGGGAATACGTACCGCGGTGGACAATTGAGCGCTCGTGGAGCTCTTGTAGAGCTTTGGCAATGTCATAGAGGATCTCCTTCATGCGGAAGGGGGAGAGACGCGTCTGGGACTCGTAGAGGGCGAAGAGGTCGCCGCCGTGGGCGAGCGAGAGAAAGATGTACCCTGGGTGTTTGGGTTAACTTGGGATTTCTCTTGGTGTTACCACGCGGAAAAATATCGAAAAGAAAGACTGAGTATAAAGGGGGACGGTGGAAGAGATGAAGGAAAAAGACAGAATGAAAGGAAACGAATAAGGGAGAGTGGAGATAAAGAGAGAAAAAAGGAATAGCGAAAACAATGGAAAAATAAGGGTAAAAAACACAACAAAAAGAAAGACGGGAGAGGAAGACAGAAAAGAAAAAAGAGGAAACAAATACGAAAAGGGAGAGGGGAGAGAAAAAGATCCAAGGAAAAGGGGAAAAAAAAGTCAAAAAAGCGGGCAAAAAGAAGCAGACAACCCACAATTCTCTGGATGCCCCTCCTCCACATCCAACAGCTTCGTCCACAACCCACACCCGCCCTCCAACGCTGCTAGAATCTCGATCTCAACCATAACCTTTACACCATCCCACCATATCAGCAAAGGCATACTCAACATCCGTTCATAGCAGATCGGGGGGGTGGGGGGGTGTTTTTTTTCTTCTTTCACTCATTTATTACATGGGTGGGGGGGCATGAGTAAAACAAAAAGAAAAGAGAAATGAGTAGGGAGGGGTGAATTAGGACAGAATTACAGAACAGAACTAATCATCGATTCTTGTATAGAGATGGTAGTACTTACTTCTTCTCTCGGGGTTGTGTTCTTCCTGATGACCTTGACACAGCACTCTGTTCCTGTGGCGAGATGCGTGCATTGGCGGACTGCACCGAAGCTCCCAGCGCCGAGGGTGTTACCAAGACGGTAGCCACGTACGATTTCGGGCGTGCGGGGGGCGTTGTGGCGGTACATGTTTTGTGGGTGGTAGATGGGCTTTGGTTATGGTGATTATGTTGGGATGGTGATGAGAATGGTGGTGGTGATGATGGTGGTGTTGTCGAGGGGGGGGGGGTAATAAAGTGTGGGAGTGTAGTGAGGTCTATGTTTTGAAATTAACAAAGTGTGGAAATGGAGTGGGGTTTTGGTGTTGAAAGAAGAGGTTGGTGTGAAAGGATGATGGTGGCAGAGAATGATGTTGAAAGAGGAAAGTGTGCTTGTTGTTGTTGTTGTAGAAGAAATGGAGTGTCGTCGTTGAGGTTGAGGACGAGAGGTCGTGGTCAGGCAAGCCAAGTTTATCAGTCACACTCGTTGCAAGCCAATGTCTCTACAATCCAATCTGTAGCGTTGCTCAAGACGGCACTGTGATATGGGATAAAAGCAGAATTGTGTGGGGTAAAAAGGTGGACAAGCGCTGCAAGAGGTGGGGTTACAGCAGAGGTTATATGATGTGATGTGATTGTCGTTAGGATTGTGGCGTTAAAACATTCTATAGTGCCAAGGCTCGGAGGGGGTTAGTAGAAGTTGCGTGGTGGATAGGCGCGAGTTAGTGTTTGGTGTGTTGCATAGAATTGGGCCACAGCTTTTGGATGGGCGTTCGTCCGCGAAATGCTCGATTATGAAGAGATTTTCTCACACGATTGAATTCATAAAAGCCGGGCGATGGATAGGAAGTACATAGATAATCATCATAGGCTAATAGTTCTTTTTTTATTCTGGAGATTGTCGCTGGTGGGTGGCCAAGAGCTACGAGGGATTAGCCATAGATGTATTTTCTTATCTCTTCTAATCCCCATGTTACATTCTGGCACAGGACCGCGTAGAATTATACACAGGGGGTTGGATGAGATACAGTGGCTACTGAAGAAACAAATCTATGGAGCCTCAAAGCCTGAGCAGCTGATCTGATAAACGTTGGCTTCCGTACAAGTCACCAGGTATCACTCATATTTCACCACATTCTCATTCTGCTGTATTTACTAGTTCGTGTTACAGGCTAAATGTACATATAGGCCCCAAGCATGTCAACTAATCAAGCAAGCAAGCACACTTACATTTTCAGGGACGTGCTAATCGTCAGCAATAAACCACTATACTTAGATATAGAATGCATGATATTGCATATCACACATACAGTCTACGTGTTTGCCATTAGAAGTGGAGAAGTCGGTCTTTTCGCTTTTCTATAGCTGTTATGGATTGATGAGACACTACTATTGGCCGTTCTTACACTTCTACTACACAATGTACTGTGATGCGCAAGGTTACTCCCAGAGAATCTTCATCTGTCGGTTGCCTTGTCATGATGGAGCACCTGTAGCACGGATTACCCTGCCTGGCTTCGTTTCCGCCCTCATGCCAAATGCCCGCAGCTACGAACGATCTTGACACATCTTATATGAAAGTATTGATTAAGGGTGCCTTTATTGCTACGTCATAGAGCCCCCTCGATGTAATCAACAAACTTCAGTCGAGACCAGACGTAGACAACCCTTTGAACTCCTAAGATCACACATGAGGTTCGTGTCTTAGCGCCAAGACACAGCTCAAACAAGACACAAACGCAAACACTCTCAGCAAAAGTGCCCCAGTAATCTTAAGCTGAGTACATAGCCATGATCGCGAGCCTGTTCTTGATTAATAGATTCTTTTTCATACCCAGTTGATCGTTACACAAGAGGTCGGCCATACATCACCCCTGTCGCGAGGTTACCCTGTCTTTTTGGTCTCCGACGACACGCCAAGCCCCTCCAGCGGGCATAGATGGATAGAGCAGTTAACAGGTATGTACATGGATCCAAGAATAATTGAAGTGATTAGTGCTAGAGGGTAGCATAAAGCTATGATAGGTGGTTCTCGTGATGAGAATATGCCTAGTGATTGGTCGATCTACTAATGTTGACCGCCAATGCAATTGATCAGAAGCATGCATGGCGTGTCCAATTAATGAATTGGAAGATGGGAGTAGTAGTCTAAAGGAAGATTTACTTGCTTTAATCATCTTTGCAACAATAGAAGCTGTGAACCATACTCTCTCGGACGCGTAGAGGCATTGGGGCCATAGAATGATCGGGAAACTAGGCCCTAGGCTTAGATTGATGTATGGGCTAGCTGAAGACTAGGCATTTGAACAGTGTGTTATTTATCGTGTTATAAAAGAAAAAAAAGGGGGTTTTGGCAGCATATATGTAATTAGGGCAACATTGATCTGGAGTGATTCATGATGTACCACCCGGTTCGATGAACCACAGATTCTTAGACATTTGTCATCACTCGACTTCATTCTTGAAAAAGAATAATGATTCCTGATCCTCTTATAAGATTATATACGCTCGTAGCATGATTCCTATGTTCTTCTTGCTCATTAAAGTGAACTTCATTCCCTTCGCCGTCACGTTATCCATGTAGGCTATGTAAGTACTTCATCTAGCTAGATTGAGGATATTTTTGAAAGTCACGATTGTAGAATGTTCATTTCCGGACGAGAAGAGAGAGCTTTTCTTATAACTTATTGGCTTGGTACGCTTTATTTATAGCGTATTAAGCCCTCTTATAACAATTAATTTAATTAACGCAAAAGACCCTATGAAACCTCATTATTCTGAGCTGTGCATTTGGGTCCTAAAAGAGTATAACCACCCCTTATAATGAAATGTGAAACCTTAGATATCTAGTCTGTCATGACTCTAAATATCTCCAAAAAAAAGTCCTCAGATGAAACTGCACTTCCTGACATTCCTTTCCCAGAGACCACGATTCGGCCTCCCACCATTGATGGCAGCCGCTGGTTGGCAGTCCCGGACTCGGGCACGTCGTGGATTGGGTGCACTAATTGCAGTATCTGTCGTGGTAGGAGAATCTTCGTTGAGCCACCGGTGGCTGAGAGCTTCGAGGGCAGTCATCCGTTTGGCTGGATCACAAACTAGGCAGTCTCTGATGAACGATTCGGCTAAATTCAGAAAAGAAATGTTAGTATTTATTGGTAACAGGTGAATCAAGGTTTTATGGGAAGTACCTACCATCAGCAGAAATCTTGCCAATCGGGAAGTTAGCAATGACGGTCCTTCTACCGGGGAGCATCGTTCCAATGCTGATGGGATGGGTGAAGAACATATTCCACACAAGGATACCAAGAGACCAAATATCACTGTGTTAAAAAGATGATGTTAGTAAACCACCGGGAAACTTCAAACAGGAAACAATAATGTGCTTACATTGCTGGTCCAGAAGGGTATCCGGGCCACTTGATTTCAGGTGCCATGTAGCCGTCTGTTCCGCCACTAACTTCATCGGCATCCTTGGTATATCTGCAGAGCCCGAAATCGGCAATCATCGCAATGGGTCTCTCACCAACTGACTTGAAGAGGATGTTATCTAGTTTGATATCTGTTGCAAAAGATATATCGAAGTTAGTTTGGTTCATAGGGAGTTGAGCAAGTGGGAGAGGGGGTAGAACAAACCAGAATGGATGATGCCCTTGCTGTGCATAGTCTTAAGACCTTGAGTGATATCACGGACAACAAACTTCGCGCTCTCCTCACGATGCTTATAGTCTTGGAGAAGTGGACCTCCAAGGGCAAGCTCGAGGATGAGGTAGTCTAAAATGAGAGTGAAAGTATTAGTAATGAGGAGTGAGGGGAGGCTAGAATACTGGGTGAAAGTAGAACACTACTTACTTGCCGAGCGACACACTTTGTTGTGCACCAGTTCAACCAGGTTTGTGGAAGACCCGAGCAATCGTTTCATAACGGCCACTTCTCGTTCGTGCTGTTTTCAAAAGCAGTATTAGAATTATCTATGTGGTACAATGCGTGAAGAGAGAAGGAATAGTGAAAGCTTACCATTTTGCATTCTTCAGGATCGAGAGTAGTAGCGAGAATCTTGATCGCATAATCAACTCCCGACCTGATATGAGTTCCCAGTACCACGTGGGCGAACCCCCCAGATCCTAGTGTTCTACCGATCTTAAAGTCTGGTAGATCCACTCTGGTCTGTTGCTTCAGTGTATTCACTATGATTGGTAATTGGGTGTTTTAGGTGAAAGAGCTTTCGATTTGAATGGTATTTGATGAGGTAGATCGATCAAACTGAAGCGAGGAAAGAGACCTCTTGAGCAGTGAAGGGGATGATAATTTCAAAGCTTGTGTGAACTAACCGTTTTGTGAGGTGATGGGAGGAAAGAAAAGAGAGGAAGAAGTGGAGCAATTGATATTAATTATAGTAGGTATGGCTGCCATTTCAGGACCTGCACTCTGTGTGCCGGCGCGGGATCTCCAGGACTTATAAAGATATGATACCGCACCGGCCAAGAGTGGATGTTATCCAGATGGAACATCACAGAAGCTTGTGGCGGCATGGTATCGTTGGGTGGTAAAGGCTCACGAGACTAGGCAACCCTAGCCTAGCTCTAAGAACCTCTTATGAACCATAGCAAAAGCATCAATCCTACCCAGTGTAGTTTTGATTGACATAGGCTGGCTAGTGGGACACTCACTGACACTCCCGTGAAGATCTCTGCTTACGAGAATTGCATTCTCAATGGCCTAGAGAGTGGGCTGCATCATAGCTGTTGAAGCCTATGACCTCTCTCTATGCAACCGTCCCTTTATTGCTATCAGTTAGCTCCCCGTGTTCATGTTTGTTATGAGGTTTGGGTAGATTAATGAACCAGCTATCTATCCTATGTGAAGGTACCCTCAACTTATGATCATAAAAACCCGACTTTGATAGATACTGACGGGACCTGTCCAAAGACACCCCTCAATAAGGATTTGACCAGCCATCAATGAGTTTGCAGGTAAATGTGGACATTTACTCCCCGTTGAGGCAGGGCACTAAGGGAGGTATTCGTTACCCTCGGGCAATCCCACTCCTATACATATAGAAAGGTGCTCCTGGCTGTTGACCAAGCCAGTTTAAAGGTTATTATACAGCGATGGGTAATAAGTGATGGAACTCCCTGAGATACGGTTATACCTGCAAACACCGTATGTTGGTGGCGATTTACTCAAAACAGGTATCACTCGTCTCAGTTGTTCCATCACTTATTACCTACCGCTGTACACTTTATGTCTGACATACATTCAGTGCTTCATATAGCGCTCCTTATGGACGAACTGAGTAAATAACCTCGATCAATCCATTGTTACAGCGAGATTAGAGAAAGTGTTAACCCACTGCTTCTTTTCCGCAGGGGAGCCACACCGGAATCTTCGAGCCTATCCCAAGCTAATATCCCTAGGGAGTATTAGGAATGGAAGTATTCAAGTCTGGATCCTTTGGTGAAAGCTTTCACCTTCCAGTGCAATATCGACTTGGTGCTGTTGGATAGTTTAGATGTTGACGGGTTTATATTTAACACTAATCCTCTCTCGATGTTATTGGAATTGAGGGCTTTTAGAGATAGCAACAGACCCGCAACTGCGCCTATGTCCTGCCTTTGGATATTATAGTCCACGCAGTGTGGTGATTGAGAGTGTCCGTCAGGTGCCTGGTCTTTCTTGACCTGTGTTATATGGCATTGAAATCTGATATCACAGACCTCGAGGCCAGTACATGGCATTCCATGAGGTAAAGCACGAGTTATTGTGTTAAAATTGGGTGTGTTTTGCGTGTATGCTTCGTCCAGTCTCAATTAGGCATGCAAACCGCAACCGTTATTTGAGATTTCTTGTGACAATAACACTTCATGCAATCGACCTCATTCCCCTCTGAGACCACTGCCTTGCTTGTCGTCGTGGAAAGGTGCTTAAGTGAATGGCTCAAAGACATTCAACCCAGTCGACAGCTACGCTCGGTAGAGGTCTAAATGTGACCGTTTTTCACGGAAGAGCGCAGTGTTTTATTCCAACTTCCTAGCCATAGACCAAGCACGTATAGCACAGTAGTACGGGGATATGTTGTCCAACGTATCCACAAATTTACTCCTTCACTTATGGAACGATTGCTCTCAAGTTTGAACTACTGTTTAACGAATATCCAGGTAGCATAGTTCAGGCGAAACACTTATAGGATGTAGTTACCAGACGCACTTGCGGAGAATGAGCGCTATGCCATATACATACCCACTTTCTTTTGCCATATAACACTCTCCTTCGTCTCTTCTGCTAAGCAAAGAACTGACAATCCAGATTCATAGAGAACTCTCATCCCCCGGAGTACCAAGTAGATATTGCTGTTTCACTCAACATAGTCCTGATTTTCACTCAGGGTAGAATAATTATATCTTTGAGTCATATCAACATCAAGATAGGCCTGAAGCGACACGCTGCCTCAATTACCAGCATTCTTCCTTGACCCATATGCTAGGAATGGGTAATCTAGACCCACTGATCAAGCTGGTATAGGGAGTCTGAATTGAACGGACCTGATGAGGACCCTGTCAATCAGCGATCGAACTGTTACGATAGATGACATAGAGCCGCAACGTAAATATCTTAATCCTGCAAAGGATGTCTCAAGTTTATCCATGTCTTCAAATCAATGAGGGCCAGTTTGGGAACAAGGAAAAACGGAGTTACAGAGGTGGTCATAAAACCCTCCGTTTCAAGAACCCTTTCATTAGGCTTAAGCCTCCAGAACTCCGTCCCGTCTTATTTCCAAACGGCCCTTTATTGATGATGTGGATATTCAGAGGGACATCTTAGCTGTGGGGTGTCCGGACGATAAGCTTCAATCCTACGGCGGTAGTGTTGTTGAACTCCCTGATTTGATAGAGTTTGTAACACAGATATGTTTGACTGTGAATAATTGAAGCCGAGCATGCAATCACAGCGTCAAGGGCATCCAGAATGTTCACAGGCAGGTAATGGGTGGTAGATATCTAGCTGGAGAGGAGAGGTAATGTGTGATTGTTATCTGGCTGGACTGGAATGTTGCGAGCGCTCGTTGGTGGGGTCTTTCCATTCATAGGCATCGCAACGTTTCCATCACCTGCGACAAGCCGGGTCTACCGGACGTTTTCGGAGCCCTGCTTACATAACAAGCATGGCTTTCGAGCACACTCTTCCCGGCCTGTGGTCAGTCCTTCCCGCTCACCCCTCCTTGTATAACAACCTCTTCTTGGGGAAACTATTTATTTCATTTTCTGAGCCTACATAATCAGCGATTGAATCCAGTAAGAGTGAGCGGAAAATTTACTCCTCCGTAGAATAACACTTTGCCATTTCAAGAGAATTAACATAATGTATTTAAAAAGCTACGTATACATAAATACGTTCAAGAATGATCAGCCGAGTTAAAAAAAAAAGAATGCGCTCAAGACGATAATCTAGGCCTTCTAGGTACTGGATTACCTTTTTATGTAACTTTCTTTGCGGCACTTCCTGCGCTGTTGAGGATGACAGTTGTTGCGATCTAAGGTGAGGAAATTTAAACGAAAGTAAAGATAACAAGAAAAAAGTTCTCCGTGCGCTTGGAGGCAACCCAAGCCCACCGTAAAGGGGTCTCAGTTCGAATTGGGTAGAATACTCCATGGCAACGGCTACGACACTCTAACAGATATCTAAATTAATCAGAAAATGCATGTAAAGGTTACATGTAGTTGTGAAATGAATACTTGGAGATGTGTTTTTGAATGAACTGTCTTTAACAAGGAAAGGAATCCTTTCACTGTGGGAAACGAATCTGGAAAGCGATTCGTTTCCATGGCTGGTAGAGATAGAGGAACTAAGTGTGTATGGGAGATCTACCGTTTGATGACAGGAAGACAGGATGTTAATAAACCCGTGCAAGTACTATTTGCGTTTTGGGGTAGGTCAGTACTTTTGCCAGAGAAGGTCGGGATCGATCAATATGCAGGGAACTCCGAGAATGTTCTGGGAGCAACGAATCTTCTTATAGAACGGCGCTTGGTGACAACCGAACACCAGTCGGATATATACCTGGCTTTAACTACGCTATATGTATGTATGGTGCACCTAATCTCAAATTTGACGGAGATTCAACGAGTTATGAATTTATCACCACAAGAGGCATGACAATTCTCGTGTGAGAGGCGGTGGATGAGAACGGGCTGCTCAGGGCGGTGCGATATTACCATATACTACAGTCTGCATGTAATTAATGAGTTAAACAAAAATGAAAAAAAGGGTATGAAAATTCTCTCAGAGTATTAGCTAGAGACGATTTTGAAGAAAAGAACGTCTTGGCAGACGCCTATACTAACAAACGTGTTATCGGTGGCAGAAATACAGGAAGATGGCTATACAGGGGAATTATATGCCCCCCAATTGGCTGAGTCATGTAGTTCATGAGCGGCCAGTATTGAAGAATAATTGTTACTATAGCTAGATTGATATAATCCTAGAATTAAAAGGGCAGTTAATTACGATAGTATTTACAAGCTACAACAATCCTTTTAATTTGGATATTTCTCCATACATATTTGCTATCGATATCGCCTCTATGTCGTTCCACAAATAGAAGCCACTAGTAGAAACACGCATTATGGTAGGTTTTCGGAGTTCATCAACTGGTAACCGTTCGACATATATACGCAGATTAAACAACTAGATGAGAAGAATATTACTTAAATTTAATCATCAATTTGAAATATATTAATGGCATAAAGCACAATGACTAAACGTTATCGGTAATTGCCGATGATAGCTCGAAGGAGAGAACCGTGGACTACCTTATACGAATCCCGAGGGAAAGGATTCCTGAAAAACAAGTTGAGTTGGAGTCGCACTATTACAGGAGGCAAGTAAACTATGTAGAAAGGTCTTACTACTAAAGACACACGTACACATTGATTCAACTCTTAAGACCTTCTTTTGGGTAGGTATTTTATTTCCCGCAGTGCGCAGAAGAGAAGACATTTTTGGAATTTTCCTGGGCCAATAGCTAGTTTGTATTAATGTTCCAACCAGTTTCTGCCATTGCAGACATGTATGAAAAGCAGGAAAGTGCTATTGCCACCTATTACTCCATCCTTCAACGACATGACAGGAAAGCTGGCCACTTCTCGTACGTGCGATGACGCACTTGTAATCAAAATCCTTCGCTAAGATAATAATACAAAAACATTAGATACACCTTACGTGTTAAAGGTGAGTTCGGTGTTATACCAGATTGAGGTTTAACAGGGTCCAGGTAGAAGCTAATCCAACCCTCTGTCAAGCCTCCAATTTAATCACGAAAGCCACGAGCTTTGTAACACCTGGGGTCCCATGGCATACGACTTACTGATGGGCAAGAATATAGACAAAATACCAAGCGACTAAATATCACTATTTCACAATTACTTAGATAGTATTAGTGTTTAATAATTAGAGTGTTTACTAACAAAGATGGGCTGTATGGCATACTTGGCAAGTGCCGGGTGGAATGTACTTAAGGCTATCACAAAAGCCATGGGCAGAATTATATAGCCATCTGATGCTATATATACTTTGCGGTAAGACCGAATTCCGCGATAATGACTGGAGATGTTTGCTTATTAGTAAGGAAGAAAATATTACCGTGCTTCACATCTATTACAATCGGTACTGATTAGCAATATTATAATCAATAGAGGAGAGGTTAAGTAACTGCCTTGAGCTAGAGTTACCTAGTTAAAATACCTCGGTGAATATATTCATTTGATGCAAGACAGCTAACCCATGAGCACCCTTAAACACAGAATGTCTTATGACATGGTAGTCTTTACCGGTCTACTAAAATATACTTACTGTTTTTGCAAGCCAAGCATTCTTTTTCAGCAGCTTCACAGTATATCTCTTACCTGGATCACCATCTCTCACAGCAAAAACCGCTCCACTCCTTCCCTCCGGCAGATAGTGACCTAGAACGTAATTACCCATGGCCATCTTATCCCGAGTGCCGCGATTTTGAAATATTGCTATTTTCCCGGCGTACGCGTTAAAGTAAATTAAGGGTTTCGTGATCGGAAAAGAGATAAATATTGGTGGAAGAAACTTGAGAGTTTGAGTGGTAATTTTAATTTTCTGTTACAAGAGTGAGATGGCTGGTATTTGCGGTGTTTGGTAGCTAGCCCTTGGACAGCATCACTCAAAGCTGGTTTAGCACCCGCAAATATCCCAAGCCAGCGAGATTTACTTACAACTCACATGTACAGATATCTTACCTTGGTCTCATTCTACTTATATATATAAGCTCCTCACGCACACCCGGCCACCATTCTATTTATGCCGTACTTATCCCGTTCGCACTCCAAACCAATCTAGCTAGACAATCTCAAGACACTTAAGCAACACACTGCCCACACCGCTTCCAAGGTGGAAGGATCTGCTTTTCCCCCTTCCTCCTGAGTCTTTACTCGGTCATTTTTATTACCATTATTGGACCCTAGACTGGTCTGGTGGTTGGAACGGAGGTCTTGTGTTTTATAAAGATTTACGAATACTACATAATCATTAGCACAACTGCGCTTGACCGCGGCCGAGGATAACGGTCTCATCCCAAGACTAGCTAGTTATCGGCGTCATGTCTTGATTTTGTAATTATAAAGTATTCCCCTAAGTGAGATTGAATGTTAATTGAGGACTAAATGTGATCCATGACTTTCTAGTATCTTTAATAACATTCACTAGTAGAGCAAGTAACTCTGGAAGAGTTATGGATTTTTGAGGTCATAAAATCTAACCATAATAATAAGAAATATATTTATCCTTGCCTTTATCAATGGCACTGTCGGAAGGTTAATATCGGTGGCCCATTGAGCAAAGTGCAACAATCATGATCACTATCGGACAATCGCAAGCGCTATAGCCCCGTCTCTACTCTTCATTGTTCTTTGGTGGGGAAACCTACGATGAACTGACACTTCGTTGTAGCGTCCATCTAGAGCCCTTGCCCCTCTAGTCACAAACTGGGTGTTCGTCATATTTCGCACAATCTTCATACAAATTACTATGGAATAAAATAGTATTATCTGGTCGAGGATGCTTGCACATTTCAATGAATCAACATGTTTTTCTAAGAGAGTGATCTATTTACATTATGAGGGTTGAATTAGTAAAACTACACATCTAGACTAGGTACCTAGTAGGGTTCTATTTCGCTTTTCCCTAACATTCAATTGATGTGCTAGCTATCCCTTCCATAAAAGCCTAGGGTCAGCATCGTACTTTCAAGGCATATATAGATTAACAGAGCTAGGGGAATACTAATTGATATCATTCTTACCAGCGCTGCTAATTTAGCATATTTAGACCTTTAGAAATATCAAGTAGCGAGATAGATCATGTTCAAAGAAAGACTAAATCTCTGTAATGACAAGCTCGACAACTTATCGAGAGACATCTCCAGATTTGAAGAGAATATGGAACAGAATCGACAAGCACTTGACGTCGCTGTATGCAAGAGTTGGAAATTCTGGGATCAACAAGCTAAGCAACAAAGACAACGGTTCATCAAGCTCCTGGAGTGTAAGGATGATACATACGACTTATTAAACACCTTCCGCTGGCTCTCGTTATATGCCGCCCTAGAACCGAGGAGGAGGGCAGCAGATGAGGCGTATGACAAGGCGAACGAAGCAATGAAGACGTTTGAGGAGCTCTGTAGGATGAAGTGTGCTTTGGACCCAGAATGGCCCGGCCACTCGACACCTTTGTAGTGATGTAGCAAGTAGGAGAAGGTTTTAATTTAAGTTTTTCATGACCTATCAATCGTTTTCATTAATATTTTAAAGCAAAGTTGCCTTATATACGCACATCGCATCATTAGTCCCTCTACATACTTACAAACATTTTTAAAACGTATTATCTATATCGAACTAGCTAGTATTATCATATTAACCTATATAACACAATTGTACAACCAATGTATAGAGTACATACCCGCGGTGGCAGTGGTTTGAAAGGAGAAATAGATTTTATAGTGCTGCATTTTGAGGAGATATTTTTGATTGCTCGAAAACGGTGGCTGTGATACTACTAAACTAAAATATCTCATAGAGAAAGCACTATTGTTGGCTATTGAAATCAGATAATATATACTTCAGTTCATTTTGGATTTCGGTTAACAGATTGAATTATTGAATTTTCCCACAGAGAGTAAATTTGAATGAATTGAGTTTTACTTACCTTGCTTAGAGTTCAGAATAGTATGGGTTTATTTGATATTACTAATAAGGTTCGTGTATTCAATTGGTTTATTTATCTTAAGGGTAATAAAACTGCTCGAAAATATCCCAACCCCCCCCCACCCACAGATACAGAAAGACCTCTCTACTATATCAGCCACCACCATTTGCAACAAACAACCTTAAGATATAAATCACAAATACCATTAAGTATAATATATTCGGGCGGCAAAAAATCTGATATGAATCCCGAGCAGTCATTAGCTCATGCTCGTAGGTTATTTCAAGAGATGCTCGATGAGAGCACAAGATTCAAAAACCTAACCGATACCGGGTTGAGTTTGAACAAGTTGACCCGTGGAAAATCAAGTATTTACTGGCTTGATGATCGGAGCCTTCAATCAACCATCTGGGATCAGTACCAGCAATCAATAATTGATAGGTATAATACAATCGAAGATCACATTGGAAAGGATCATAAAGGCTGTCAGGATTTAAAAAAAGAAATGGATATTGCGTTCGATAAGGCACATGAATCTCAGAAGTTATACGATCAGTACTCCAAAATGCGGTCGGGTACTTTGTAAACTTACTATTAGTCGAATTAATTGAATAATATTCCCAAAAAGCAACTTATAATTACTTTTTTTTATTTTTATTCATATCAGTGTTTTATTTCTTTCTGGGTACAGGAATATCGCGTGGAGCCTAAGCTATAGCGTGAACAGCACCTCTAGTCCCCGACTAAACGCCCAAAGAGAAATATACAAAAGGAAAATAGTAGAAAAATGAACATGAAGCTATGACTGCAAACAAACCATGGCATTCCTCCAATGAGCAAGCAAAGTCAATTTATAATTACTTTTAAGTAGAAATTTAAAATGTCTTACGTGGCTTATCATTGATGAGGTCAAAAAAAGGATATCAAGTGAGATCCTTGCTAATGCATTGTCTCGAACGAGAGGTTAGGTGGGCCAGGTCACGTGCCTAAATAAGAAATAAACTTGGCGTTGTAGCGTAGAAGCACCTCAAGACTCAACCACACGAATTATAATCAACCACATCAATAAGCCTAACTGGGTCTCGCTTGGGAAAAGATATTTCAACTATGAAATGATCTATTGTATTATGAAGTTCAAGAATGATCAAAAAATAATGCCTCATCAAAAATAAAATGTATCAGAATTAGCTATTGACCTACAAACAATCGCTCGAAGACCGAAGATACATGTAGCTATATGTATATATGCATGAATCAAGGTTAAGCGTATGAAATAAGAAGAAAAGGTAGCTATAGTAAAGAAGAATTAAATAGCTCTTTACATGCACCACAAAGGAACTAACCATGAATCTCTAGTTTATTTCGGATCGATTGAGAAAGTTTCGGAATTAAGCCGTTTTGGGGGGGTCATAGAATGTCAAAACAGGGCCCGGACTGCAAGACCCCCCATTGGTTTATGTGTAAGTGGTATTGTTAGGAGGTCTCAACTAACCAAGGGGTTCCCGAGATTTGGAGTATGAGAATGTGATGAGACAATTGGAATTGGTATATGTATAGATAAGTTAGTAAAGATTATAGCTCAAATAATTCTTTGATGGCTTTAATGAAATCAATACACCTATGGCTTGGGGGTAAGCTAGCTCACTCCCACAGTATATGTACTGATAAGACTTGTATATCTCAGAATAACAGGTGGTCTCAATATATACCTGTCATAATGTATTGCACTTCTGTATTGAATTATATAACATATCTATGGTTTAGTATTTTAATGTTTGTCAAAATGTTCAAACCGATGCAACTAGGAGGTATTACAAATAGAATCTTCGCCCCGATCAATACTAATTTCTATGCAAGCTTTACAACATATTACTGGGGACACCAACCGTGCGATAGTTTCAGTTGCTGGTAATAGTACATATAGTGCTCATTTCATGTAGCAATGATCGACATATGCCATTATTTTCAAACCATGGGTCTTCCTCTCGATTCGGCTTTGCAATATGGCAGGTTAAGTTATCAGGCACTTGGTGGCTTTCCCATTTAATAGATCCTCTAGTTCTTAACCTGTATGTGAGCTCGATCCCATCCCTAACCTCTTGGCAGTCACCTGGCTTTTGCGAAATTTTGCGGAAAGCCTTGGCACAGCAACCACAAATACTTGACTGGGCACGAGGTGAACCGGTATGTTATTTGCATGACAGTCGGGCGCCGGTGTTTTCAAGCGCCCAGGACCTCACCCAAGCACCCGGGAGGACCTTGAAAGATATGGGGATTGGACGGACGATACCCTACAGTCCGTCCGCGGCTGGAATAAGAAGGGCCTAGGTCTGCAAAGGAACCTGGGGGTCGCCATGCCCTGCAGGGCCACTTAGCTTTCTAGTAACGGCCATTCCCCGCTGCCACATGCTGTCATATGCTGAAACTTGCAGCTAATAGCCGTCTGCTGTTAACAGTCAGTAATTCCCTTCACTAGAATAGTGAGCAACCATTCGTAATTACATCTACCTTTACACTGTAGAGGATCAAAAAGCTCACATATTTTACACAGAGTGAATTGATGCCTAACTTCCGACCAGCATAACGGCCGTCTTTACTGTTCAGTCCTCTAAGCTCGGGGTATTGCCGGTCTCGGGCTACCTCCAAGGACAGACGGCTTTTGCGGCTTATCTCGGTCACGGACTACCCCGTTGCAAACACTACAGGCTGAGTAGTAACGAGACAGCACATATTGCTTTTCATATGAGAATGAATATTGTGCGTTATTTAGGCTTAAGCTTGGGGCATAAATATTCATTCTTCAGAGGTGCTTCAACATTTTACTAATTGTGTGTCACGACAGTTCACTATTGATCATTGTATATACCAACGAAGCGGTTAAGCAAGAGGGTCCCATTGAATTCTCTAACCTAGTTCAAACGGGTATAAAATAGCTGAGTCTGGTTCAAGCCCTGAATACTTTCTAGATTATCTAAGAACATTGGCTATCTACCGCTCTAAACGCCGATAAAGACATATTCCCCAGAACATGATGTCACAACCAAGCGGTCTAATCAGCGACTCTACCAAGTTAGCTCGTGCTCAAGAGCTTTTCAAAGAGATGATCGATGACAGTGAAGAGTTCATGCGCGTTACTGAACAAGACCTAGTTGCAATTAAAAAGGTTGGCAGACAGACAAAGGAATTCTGGATTGAGGACAGAAAGGCGCAAATGGCTGTCTGGGAAGGGTATCAAGAGGCAATTATAATCACATATGATGTAATCGAAGGCTATATCGGCAAACGTCATCGAGGCTGCGAGACCCTCAAGGCAGATATGGATGTGGCATTTGATAAAGCGCAGTGGTCACAAAAAAGATATGATGCGTATTGTGCGCGGAACATTGCTTCATTTCGTTAGAAAAGCCCTTGTTCTCTTTTGGTGTGAGAGTAGCCATCCATAGACTTTTCGTATTTCCTTTTTTACATTAGATACCGCCTTTGACAAGAATTAAATTTTCAAATCTACTCTACATATATACATGTATATCCCCTAAGCTGTCAAGACATGCCAACCATTTTTCGTGGGGGCCTTGATAACAATTTCTTATCCTGAGTGAACCTCTCACCAATGACTCGCGAGAACTTGCTGCGGCGTGTTGATATGACGCCTATAAAAAAGCTCAGCATCGACTTCTCTCGAACCAGACGTTAGGTGGACCAGCTCGTGTGCCTGGATAAGGCGTTGTAGAAGCTTCCAAGCACCCAAGAGACTGACTGGCGACTCAACCACAAGAATTAATTATCAGCTACACTAAGCCTAGTCCGAGACAAAGCATCGACGGCTGAAGGGATAATGAAACTATTATCCATACTCGTGCCCAAAAGCTTCTGGGTTCATTGCAGTTTAAACTTATTAAACACACATCCATTAGTCTTAATGACTTATACAAAAGAAACCGCCCTTTGGTGCGTGTGCATACTGAAAACCTGTTGACACCTCTCATTCACTTCTACAACTGGTGACCTTATCCGCTCCAATATCGCAAGCAAAGCCTCCTGGGTTATAGAGCCCCAGATGCATTGTCACGTACAGTTTGGTTTTCACATAGGTGTAATAGTTAGTGAGTAAGGCGATTTGTTGCCATACTTATCATCATTTATCCCTATATCTTACTCCACCCCACCTCTGTTTCTGCCTCTCTTCGGGATGTTACATATCCGTCCACAGATCCAATGAGAGTTTCGTTCCTGTAGGCATTTACACAGTAGCATAGGTTTCCAGAAATTTCTGTACTCATTCCTCCAACCTGCCTACCCATTGCCTGAGGTGTATGAGTTTGCTAGCCTTGTGCGCAGACTGTCTCTCACAATAAACTTCACGCAGCTGTGAGAACAGTACATTCTGTAGTGATAATTAAGCAATTCTTGTGTTAGCACCCATGTTCCGGCATAGGTGAGCAGAGATCAATAACGTTGAAACAAAGTTACCATAATTACCAGCGCGTGGAACCTCCCTAATCCTTCTCAGGCACCGTCGGTTAGCGCCGACCGGTCATGGTGCTGATAATCTGTCTCTACGAAAAATGAGTGTCGGAAAAAGTACTACCGATTAATGACCCGGGATGTAGAGGACTGTAGCGCTTTGTTTGGTATATTGACGAAGTTCCCGTCTTCATCGTCGTTATCATCGTCGTCAACATCGATACTGATAGGCATGAGTAGAGCGGGCTCAGGCATCCGGCTTATTCAAAATCACGGTCCCAACGATGTCGGGCACCCTCGGGGCACCACCTACAGGCGTTCTGTGAGTTGACGCGGGCGGTGCTAGGTAGTGACCCTTCATGTAACTGGGTGACTGCCGTTGATTACCGTTGACTGGCGTTGAGTGGGGGTCACGGGGGACCGCGGGTGACTGCGAATTGCCGCAATGACCACTACGGGCCCACAATGCTCACGTGGTCTGCTTTGTTCCATGGTTATCGGCTGATCTTGATCGCCGGTGAGAGAAGACCTTTTAGTCGTAGTACGGATGATAACGGAATGGCACCTGCCGTCTAGAGACGTCCGCTACTCCTCAGTTTCATCAAAAACCCAAGGGACCTCCACACAAGCATATGACAGAGGCTACACATTCTCGGTTTAGTCTAAACGAACTTGGTTCAATAAGGTCTTGTAATCCCAGTAACACGCTCGAGCGAGCAGATTATTTCCAAGAAGAAAGGTCACGCTTTGCGCCGCTCAATTTTGCGATCGAGAAGAAATTGAGTAAACTAACATAGTAGATTATGAGTTCGGGGTCAGGATGATTTGGATAAGGTATCAAAAGGAGATTTTTCTTGGATGTGTTTGTGGTGGTGGGAGGTCGTGCTTACCTCAGCACAACTTAACGTCTCTCCCTGGTGAAATTGAGGGAACGCAACGAGTTTCTGATCTTATATTTCAAGAACCAGGGCTTGTGCTGACCCCGTACCCAGTCTAGTACCTATGTGGTTGTGCCAAGACCAAAAGTTGGCTCAATTGGCAGAACTCGAGCTCAGGCTCGTGCAGAGAATCCAAAAACCCTTATTTGATGGTCATTAGAGAATTCAAGCCAGCAGATATTTGGCAAGAACAAAATATCGGCGTAAAGAGTTATCAATCCTGCGTTAGTTTTTCTCTTTTGACCCTACACCGTCGATCTTTTTTGTCGGACGATCTTTTTTGTTTACGTGGCTTGAACTCTCTATTGCGCCAACTCTATAGACTAGACTGGGACCCAGCATCTGGGCGGCTGACTAATCGACTTCGGCTTCCCCATAATGGAAGTAAAAGGGTTATGTCTGTAGGGTTGTGCCCTGAGTTCATGGATCATTCAACCATCCAAATGTAATGAATGATTATTATTTCGAGTTTATCGCTTAGTAATCTAACGGAAAGATTGGGATGCGAACCAGTTACCAGGGGTACGGAAGTGTAGATGTGGGGGTTGAGAGGGTGGACAATGGGATAGGTTATGGCAGGCACATGGTTATATCCACTATTTGGCACAGCGCTTAGACTCGATTGGCTATACAGTTCCTAAGGCGCTGATCGATCAATCTCTCGATGTGGCTTATAACCTATTGCAAAAATCACGAAGAAAAAAAACGGTAGAAACGAGTGCAGTTCCATGACGGAAACTCAGTTTGGTCAATCTTTGCGCCACATTGGCTCCTCAATCAAGAAATATATATTCTATCCTCAATTACATGTAGTTAGCCTCATCTTAATTCAGCACATAATATAATCATAGCTTTCTCGAGACCCGGCCTTAAGCCTTGTCCTTTTAGCACATTGTCCTTGAATGTAATCGAGGACATGTCCTCGAGGCGAGAAAACAGGGACGCTCGTTCTCGTGCACCACACTAGTAGAGGAACTTCATAGAACGACCTTAAAGATAATCTTGAAGTCATTACGTAAAATAAAAGGAGACAAGATTTTCCCAAGTCTACATTTCGCTTCGTCTCATGGCCTCCACAAGCTCGCAGACCGCTGCCGTTACGCGGGCTGTTGTAAAAGAGACTACAGAAACTATGGGGACCTCACGCGTGCGGTTGAACCCACGGGGTTCTTGGGCCATACTAGATGTATATTCATCGAAAGAAACAAGTAGAATCAATAAGAAGGCTTTCGTGATGACGCAGACAAAACTGACATGATAGTGATAATCACCCCCAGGTGTTCACCGTATTCTTGCTGTGCGTGTTTATCACGCTAACTAGTCTCGGTGGAGCTGAGTTTTTTTGTTGAATTGTGTTGTGAAATAATCACCCCCAGGTGTTCACAGCATTTTTCTTGTGTGTGTGTTTATCACGCTAACTAGTTTCGGCGAGGCAGAGTTTTCACCTTGATTTTGGTTTGGAAGTAGAGTTTTTTTGTTGAATTGTGTTGAGAAATAATCACCCCCCAGGTGTTCACAGTATTTTTCTTGTGTGTGTTTATCACGCTAACTAGTTTCGGCGAGGCAGAGTTTTCACCTTGATTTTGGTTTGGAAGTAGAGTTTTTTTGTTGAATTGTGTTGAGAAATAATCGCCCCCCAGGTGTTCACAGTATTTTTCTTGTGTGTGTGTTTATCACGCTAACTAGTTTCGGCGAGGCAGAGTTTTCACCTTGATTTTGGTTTGGAAGTACATGCAATCATCCCGCAGGTGTTCACAGTACTTTTGTTGTGCGTGTTTATCACGCTAACCAGTTTCGGCGTGATTGAGTTTTTTTGCAATAATCACCCCCCAGGTGCTCACAGTATTTTCTTGTGTGTGTGTGTTTATCACGCTAACTAGTTTCGGCAGGACAGAGTTTTCACCTTGATTTTGGTTTGGAAATAATCACCCCGCAGGTGTTCATAGTATTTTTGTTGTGCGTGTGTTTATCACGCTAACTTGTTTCGGCGGGACAGAGTTTTCACCTTGATAT
Source organism: Morchella sp. 2016-41 (assembly GCA_024713855.1). Taxonomy (NCBI): domain Eukaryota; kingdom Fungi; phylum Ascomycota; class Pezizomycetes; order Pezizales; family Morchellaceae; genus Morchella; species Morchella sp. 2016-41. The sequence goes on from JAMGZD010000021.1 coordinate 1,408,274, forward strand.
TGGTCTGGAAACAATCACCCCCCAGGTGTTCACAGCATTTTTGTTGTGTGTGGCTATCACGCTAACTAGTTTCGGCGTGATTGGGTTTTTTCTTTCATTTTTGCTTAATGGCAATACCGATTGGGCTTAGTGTTCGTAGGGTCGTAGAGGGCAATGTCATGCGAATGGAAAATTTTTCCAGCAGTCACCTACGTGCCCTACAGCCGCACAGGTGAAGGGGACTAGGGCTAAGCTGGCCAAACGCACATACGAACAAAAGTACTTTCCGTACTAGGAAAGTCTAAACCAAACACAAACCACGAACAGTTCTTTGGTACACCAAAAGTCAGGACAAATCAAGAACCCCCCTGATTTTTGTGAATGCACCATCGTTGAACTGCTTCTCTTTCTTCAAACAAAGTCTTCCCTACGGGCAAAACCTTTCCTCATCCTTACACCCAAACACCCAAACATCCAAACATCCATGGTGTAAGGAATCGAGTGAAAAAGAAAGTTTAAAAATAATTGGAGATAACTAAAAAAAAACAATCAGTAAGTACCCTTCTTAATATTTAGCAAAGATCGTCACGAACTGATCGTACTTCTGTCTGTAAAGAACAAAAAAAGCGCAAGCCGCACACTCAAAGGCTTCGCCCTGAGAAACATCAAAAACAAAAAACCAATTCATCGATGCATCGCACCGAAAGACCACCACTCGCTGGTGAAAATACCAAACAACCCAAAAACCACCACATGCTGGTGAAAATACCAAACAAGCCAAACACCACGCATGCTGGCAAAAATACCAAACAAACCAAACACGACCACATGCTGGTGAAAATACCAAACAAACTCAACACCACGCATGCTGGCTAAAATACCAAAAAAACCAAATACCACCGCATGCTGGTGAAAATACCAAAAACCACAAACACCGCATGCTGGTGAAAATACCAAAATACCAAAAACCACCACTTGCTGGTGAAAATACCAAAAAACCCTTAACGAAAACATTCTCGTGACGGTAAAAAATCAAGCCGGTAAGTACTGTTCCTAGATCTTGAAGTCAAAGCCGTCTCTAATCTTTTCGTGATGCCATCAGAAAGAGCAACCAGCACGTTAACATGCTGGCAATGCCGAAAGACCATCATGAGGAATAAAAACCCATTTTGTCACTTCGCACAAAAAGGGCCTCGGGTCAAAGAAAAACCGTCAAAGGTACCTTGAAGGTACCAGCAACCGACACACTATGATGATCGGCAATGCTCAAAGACCTCAAAACAAATCGGTCGACAATAAAAAAACCAAAAAACCAAAAAACAACAAACAATAAACAATAAACAACAAAAGAAAATTAATAAAAAAAAAAAAAGAAAGAAACAAAGGAACCGTGACCACAAAAGGTCATGCAGGTGAGTCTCATTCCCCTTCTTCACTTATATTACTGTAATTAATTACTGACCGATTGATAGAAAAAAAAAAGCAACCAGCATATCTGACTGGCAATGCCCAAAAAAAACCAAAAACCAATCAGCAACACAAATCGCGTACAATACAAATCGCGTACAACAACAACAACAACAAAAAAAAAAGAAATACCAAAGAAACCGTGACCGCCAAAGGTCATGCAAGTAAGTTTCTCTCATTTCATTCTTGTATAGGAGTAATTAATGACTAACACAATTGATAGAAAAGAAACAAAGCATCCAGCACACCTCTCAAGACTGGCAATGCCGAAGGCGAATGAAAAAATAAATCGCCAACCAAAAAAAAAAAAAAAAACCAAAGGAACCGTGACCGCCAAAGGTCATGCAAGTAAGTTTCTTTCACTTCCTTCTTGTATAAGAGTAATTAATGACTAACACAACTGATAGAAAATAAACAAAGCATCCAGCACACCTCTCAAGACTGGCAATGCCGAACGCGAACGAAAAAATCAATCGCCAACAAAAAAAAAAAAAAAAACCAAAGGAACCGTGACCGCCAAAGGTCATGCAAGTAAGTTTCTTTCACTTCCTCTACTTTTATAAGAGTAATTAATAACTAACACAACTGATAGAGAATAAACAGGGCAACCAGCACAGACTGGCAATGCCTAGCGCGAACCAAATCGCCAACACCAAAAAAAAAAAAAAAAAAAAAGGAACCGTGACCGCAAAGGTCATGCAAGTAAGTTTCATTCACTTCCTCCACTTGTAGAAAATTAATTAATCACTAATCAACGAGTAGAAAAAAAAAATTAAAAAAAAAAAACGACAATCAACATAATCGAAACAAAAAACCTGAGAAAGAGGAGGGAAAGACGCAAAGTCTTGTGGACAGTAAAGGTTCGTACCCCTCAATCTTTGAAGTCGTGATCGATCGCTAACCGTCATCATCTCGCAGCATGTACCGGAAAAAAAAAAAAATCAAAAAAAATCAAAAAAAAAAATAAAAGGAACCGTGACCGCAAAGGTCATGCAGGTAAGTTTTATTCACTTCCTCCACTTGTATAAATTAATTAATCACTAATCAACGAGTAGAAAAAAAAAAAAAGAAAAAAATGAAACTGGGGGCTGGGGGGAGGAGATCCCAAACAGTTGCGTTTTCGGCACACGTACATGTGTTGCCGAAACGTAACTAACTCCTCCCCTCTCCCCCCCCAAACAAAAGAGCAGATGGCGGTCTGCTGGAGTAGACGGGTGGCATGAGATTTATCTCAGTAAGCCCACCCGTTCTCACAAGACTTTGGGAGGCTGTGTGCGGTGTGTGGTGTGTGGTGTGGTGTGCTGGGGGAGCGGTCTTTAAGGACCGCGGAGGCGAGGGGGTGCGGTCTTCAAGGACCGCGGAGGCGAGGGGGGGCGGGCTGGGACCGCGGAGGCGAGGGGGTGCGGTCTTTAAGGGCCGCGGGGGAGAGGGGGAGCGGGCTGGGACCGCGGGGGAGAGGGGGAGCGGGCTGGGACCGCGGGCGGGCGTGGCGTGGTCAGGGTAAGGCCTGACCATAGCGGAGGATAGGGTGGCTGGGGTAGGCCCCAGCTCGAGTGGAGGCGGAGGGTGGCAGAGGTTGAAGGCCTCTGCCTGGCAGGATAACGAGTCGGGGTCGGCGAGCTGGTTCTCGCCAGGATCTCCTAGTTGGTAAGCCTACTAACAGTACGCCACAGCTTCTCCCCTCCCCTTTGCTTTTTTTTTTTTTATTAGAGATGCTAACCTGGTGGAGATGGTAGCCAAGTGGCTATCGTCACGCTGTAAAGACTTCACCACTTTACAGCGCTGGCGATAGCTATATCTTGGCTGCCATCGTCCACCACCTAACTAGGTTCTAGGCTCCTCCTCTCGCCCTCGGCCCGGATTTTTTGTTTTTGTTTTCTTTTGTTTCCTCCCCTCTCCTTTTTTCCTTTTTTCTTTTGTTTTTTTGTTATTCTTTTCTCTCGGTTGGCAATTGTGTCGACCAGCCAAGTGGCTGGCTCGACACAGCCATGAACCGTAGATTAATGATCCATAATTAGCCATTATGGACATGAATAACCTGTCCCACCTGCACTCTGATTGGTCTTAGCTACCATCAGAGTGCCTAACTTTTTCACGAACTGACATTAATGGTGATTTTAGTTACTTAAAAAGCTATGGAACTCATATAGCGGTAAGTTTTAATTTCCTCCTGCCTCTAATTATCAATCATTAACAAAGAATCAGATCGCAAGCGACCAGTAATCAGAAAATCGGCAGAGGTCGTCAACCTCTCGCCTGATTGAAATCCTCAGTTCCCGTTGGAACGAGGAAATAAGTATCCCAGTATCGTTCCCCCTATCCTTGAAGACATCGCTAACGTTTACTATTGCTCCTCTCCCGTTAAAATGGGCCTTTAGATTTTAAACACTCGTAGGTAACGTCCCTTGTATTTCTCCCTTGCTTCTGCTGCTGTTTTCCCTCCCTTCTTTATCTTCTCTCCCACTGTTTCCTCCCTCTTCCTCTTCTCTCCTCCATATTCTACCTACTTCACGCTATTCTTTTCGGTCATCCCTTGCTCTATGATTTCTTAGACTAACAGAAGATCAGGAAATCGATTCCAAAAAGAGGGTTAAGAAAGGAGCCTTTCTTCCCTTTTTCTTGTAGGTATACACTCCTATTTCCTCCCCCACGGCTACCCTCTTACCCTTAATCAGCCTCACATTGATAAAGCACTTATCCCTCCTACCTACTGCCGAGGATTTCATTGCATTCTGATGCTAACATTTGAATCTTTAGAACGAGTAGCTACACGGCTTCGCCGGTGTACTCTCCGGGAATCGGAGTCTACTGATATCTTGCGTGGCAACCGCACCTAAGATATCAGTAGAGTTTATTTTCGATAGAGGACGTAAGTAAACAATTCCAGACAGTGTCCCATCCCCACTCCCGCCACAACACTAGGAAATGCACTTCATAGAACACCTCAATTGTTCTATGGCAGTGTTATTGTTGCATGTGTTTTGATCGAGTTATTGTTTGACATTCTGCTAACGCGATTCGTTTCGTTAGAACTACGAACCGTAGGCATATGCTGGAACCCACATTCTTCCATGCATCTAGCTGTAGGAGTAAGTCAACATCATCAAATCCACCCCCTCCCCATCGTAGACCCAATCTCTCTGTAGACCACCCCTTCTCTGTAATTACCGTGAGTATTCTACCTGGGACGTCAGGTGTGTCTCTAGAACCCGTATGCATTGCCTTACACGCACATCTTGCGTGACAGGGCTAGGAACGCTCTCCAGCAATCAAGTATAAAGTGAGCGTGTACACCTGTCATCGGTCTCACGCCCGTTGTGTGGCTGTGCCCGCTCACCTCTTTCTGCTGGGAGAGAATCCTAGCCCTGGTTTAAGGCTAGCTATAGGTGTTCCGGAGGCATACTTGTCCCCAAGGGTGGTAGAGGAGACGATTCGAGGTCCTATGGCCACATATAAGTAAATGTTTGTGGTACCCTGAAGCTAAAAGTGATTGTAGGGACTCCGCCTCGTGACGTAGGACTTTGAAAAGTCACAAAGGTAAGTGTATACCCAAACTCCCCGCTCCATCCCCATTCCCTCACCTTTGTGAATTGATAGCAGGTCACCTTGCGGTAGCCTATATCTCTGCGTGCTGACGGTGTTGTAGGACTGGCTGGACCTTCCAGTTTTGATACTCGGTAAGTGAGAATTAATTTGATCTTTTTACACCCGACGTAAACAAAACATGAATACCGTTGTTCGAAGCTAACGACAATAGTGGAGTAATAGGACTAAGGACAGATGTGTAGGCATCGTAGAAGGTAAGTGCCGTCCTGGTTTTTCTCCTGCCCACAGCAACAATGGTAGCAAGCTCGTAGACAAGATGCCTCTCCCTTGTATGAGATTCTCTCTTACTAATGCCTAGCGGTAGGAACTATCCATCGATCGTGGTATAGAACCTCATTTCTTCGACGAGGCCGGAGACGGTGGGACATGAGTTTAATGCTGACGCAGCGCTAACCTTTTTCTTAGAGTCATGCAACGCCCTCAGCCTCGGATTGGAGCGCCGTGCTGCGGCAAGATTTATACGGCTGCCCGTAGTAAGTAAATAACCCCAAGTGTTATCCCTCTCTCGCGTGCACCATCCTCACCCCTGATTCTGCTGAGACATCCAAGCCCATCGATCCATCTACCCCTCCTATCTTTGGCGACGCCTGACTATCATATCAGCCAGCCCGCTGATGAGACTGTTGAAGTTACAATCTAACAAAAGGCATAGATGCACAGCGGGGAGCCCCCCAATTTTAAGGAAAAATAAAAAACGGCGAAGCTCTGCCAAAAAAATAAGGCGAGTGATAATATATGACTCGGAAGTTCATAGCACTAATTTGAGTGATAGGCCAAGCTACCCGTAACTGTAAAGTGGGAGGTTAGGCTCTCTATACTCCACGCGATATTCTCCAGAGTCTGTTAGTCTTCTACTAACTGTAGAAGTGACCGTATATCAGTTCCTTGTTACCCCTTCCCTCTCCCCCATTTCAATTTTCTGATCCCTCACATTGCCCCATTACCCGTACCTACCTCGAGTGAAGAATCTGACACTACCAGTTTCAATCTTAGAAGTAAGGTATTCCTATACCCAAACCCCGTTACAAAAACATCATCGTTCCCCGAAGATAACAAGAGTCGCAAAGGTAACTGCGGTTCCTAGCTAGACGCAGGAAAAGAAAGAAGATCTTAATTGCTAACTTGACCAGCCGTGCCCCTCCACCCCTGTCTTTATCTTACGAGCTCGGCCTACCTCCGCGATTCTCCGGCCTGGCCCTGCATATACACGCCAGGGAAAAGGTCAAAGGTGTCTTTCAGCGGAACCTTGGGCGGATGCGAGTTCGAAGTTAACTGCCCCGCTCATAGTTTGGCTAAAATACAGCAGGTTGCTTCTCACTGTCCGTGTTGTGTTGGGCTATGTAAGGGTTCCGGAAAAATACTGTGTTCTAGGTACCGGAAGCAACAAAGACGGAAGGTCGAACGTGGGTTCGAAATATTTGGATAAGAAGAGGTGCGGACACAGTCATTTCCATCCCTTACTCCTTTCCATCTACATCCACTTGTGTCCGCGATGTAGCGCGGTGTGCTGGGACGCAACTCCAGCAATGGTCTACTTTGTAAGATCAGGTAAATACCTCGAACTATTACTATTTAGCGGGATAGCTAAACAGCTTAGGCATCGGTCAGTCAGTCTGCCCAAGAGGGGTAGCCGAGGTAGTAACCGCCCTCTAGGGGAGTTCGGACTTGATCGCTGATAGAAGAGCGTTTTATCTAAGGCACATGAGACCAAAGTAAAGGTCACCGGCACCGGTGGCTCTACATGTAGTCTGCATTCTTACAAACTCCTGATTTCAAAAAATAGCTAGGGGGGAAGCCTTGAAAAATCGAACGAAACTGACATGAGTCCTTGAGGTCTAGGTAGACGGTAGCTAGAGCCCAAATGTTTCGTGGTGATTGATCCTACCTTTTATCACTCCAATTCTTGTCCTTCACCTGATTTATTTCAGCGTTTTTTTGTTTATTACTTTTTTTGATTCAGGGGCGCCAATGGGTTGTGGCCCAAAGCGTGAAGCTTGGGCTCACTTCAGTCTATTTGGGTCAGGTCCTCTGATAGATTATATGAGCCGGACTATTTGAGCGCGCTTTGGGCCCATGAAGAATCGATATTTCCAGCCTGAGTATTAAAAATCCTGTTATATGTTTCATAGATTGGCTGCTATATCTAGGTGAGCCCGGTCATAAATAGGGTATATATAACGTTGGGCACTTCAACTCCAGGCCCTAAGCCCGGGCATGCCCAGGCTTATGAACTTGGGCCAGGTCTAGGGTAACAACATCGGGCATTGGGCCAGGCATGGGATTATTTTAAGCCCGGGCCGGCCCATTAGAGGCTTTAGTTTAATTTACATTCTCTCCCACCCCGAAGTATTGGGTCAGGTGTATGGTATATGTAGGCATCACCTTAGTGATACGGGTAGCGGAAAACCGATCCTCCTACATCACTAGCCCAGAGATGAGCATATGACAAGAGCAGTATATCAGCTCAGCGATCTGAATCCTGAATATTAAAGGTTGCCCCCACACTAATCGGTGCTATATGCTTAGCGTATATCTATTGTAGGCCATCGCCGAACACCTGAAAATACCGGAAGGAGTTAGCTATTCACGAACACTAACGTTTTGTCAGACCGTTGACGAATATGTGATAGCGTTTTGTGAGCCTATACCATGACTGTGAATGTAGCCGTTACGCTCACCTGTACACTAGGAAGAATGTCCGGGTGGCAAATGGCAAACCATTCCTAGTTACCTGAAGACAGACAGCTAGTAGTCGTTCAGTGTTTCTAGCCGTTCCCGGTGCCCTGCAGGGCACCGTCTAGTTCTCTGATCCGGGCGAAGACTGAACATGACCGCCTATCACTGCGGAATCAAGATCTATGGTTCGAAATTCATTCTCTCAAGTACTGCCCAGGTCTATATAATGAACGTCAATAAAACTCCTCTGTCTGTAATATGATTAATATAACCCGTCCAAGGACGTCCGTCGCTGATACATATCCTCGAGGGATATCCCTAGGTAAGAGCCGCACCCGGTTGGTGCGTGAGATAGGATATCTCCACAATGTCAACCTCTCCTTATCAATATATTCGAGTGATTGAGAATAGACTGACAGTATATACGCATTTGTTCGCGGACTATCTATCGAAGATCACATTACTATACAGTGAATTATTCGTGGATTACGGAGGTATATCTCGGGTATTCGGCGATTGCCTAGATTCGGGAAATACCTATAAGATATCCGAAGATAATCCGATCGGCGAAGAGTGGTTTAATTGAGAGGTATGGTGATCCTTCTGGCGGTTTTAAGCACTAGATATTCCAAATCATGAGGCAGACATTTCTCTTCCTACATAGAGGCGTTTCCGTCTCTACTAGCTTCACCACTCTTCCATTAGATAGTGTAGATGAGAAACTGATCGGTCATGATCACAATTCTAATGTCATTTGTGAAATCACCCGGCTAGGGTCGGCTAGCTATAGACAAACTGAAGAACTTCCATGGTGTATTCTAGAGTCCTGGACGCAAACCGTTGACCATTTTGTTTATCTCTTCCGAGGATCAATAAACTCGCATGTTGCATGTTGTCTCTCGTAGTCCTCTAGTGCCCCATCCAAATCGATCACAAATCTGAACCGATGATAAACCAGAGACAAAATCGACACGATGGTAGCCTAGCCTTACTGTCCTATGATGGACCAAGTTTCTTTTTCTACGCAAGCTATGTGTCCTTCCATTCGCCCTTATCGGCCACTTGCCCCTTACCTCTCGGTATTATGTAGTTTCGCCACCACTACCGGTAGTACAAATCATACCAACATTTATACCTTATAATGCCATCTTTGATAAGCACACAAAGAGGGGATATGCTTGTATATGTATATGCACGTTAATCCACTGGTAATAATGATTGTGCGTGTAATCAAGTACATTTAGCTTAGCGTGGCACAAGGACTGAAATTCGTTGTCGCAATGAAGAAGTTTGGAGGGTAGACAAAGTTGCAGGCTCGAATCCTGCCAGGGCTAGAGAAAGGGTATGGTTAGATAATGAATACTTGTATTTAGAGGTATTCATTCACCCTGAAACCCTATCTCCTGATTCATTGCTACACATAGCAAAGATTTGTTTCAAGGAAAATCAGCATGAATTTCCAAGCGCCTTTCCGGTGCCTTGGTCGTACGATAAGCACTATCTTTTTTGTTCAATTCATTAATTACATTACGACAATCCCTTGATTCATTCCCTAATTCGTTCCCTGATCCGTTCACAGCTGGTAGAGTGGGGAATTCAAGTATTCACAATAGAATCAAACTCTATCCTAATTTCAATGAGTAGTATATTAGAGAGCTTATGACCTGATGTATAACCCAAAGAGAAAGGGGAGACCACCACTAGAATCGATAATGGAAATGAGATATGATATGTAATCTTCAAAGACGCCTATTCTAGCCCCCCCTATTGTGCGTTTGAACTAGGAGCATAGGAAGAAAGATTTTCTAGAAGACATATACCCGGGCCTTCCGCTATCAAGATACTCTTGACTATTATTCGAGACTTAAGCTGACTCCAGGATACAGGAGTTGATAACGCCAGGCATCAAGCGGCCGGCCAGGAATAAGGCAGAGAGATGTTTTATTTTTCTCACAAAAACTATCGACGTCTGCGTACTATTTCCACGGTAAAGCTCGGAGTGGATCTAGACCGATCCGTGCTAGTAGGGCAAAGCACGAGTGGTAGTGTGTGTTTCGATTTACTTCGCCTAGAGAGGAAAGTAAACTCAAACATATCCGGAGTTCCTTGGAAATAGGGCTAAACAAATTTAAATGCAAGTGGGTTCCTAGCAATTCCTTTATGTTGCCCCCAAAACCTTGTGATCTAGCTATGCGCTGCGCGGTGGCATTGTAAAGTAACTCAGGCGACAGGTGTGTATAATCCGAGGTTCACCGATCAGACCATATTGTCCTATACAGAATCGAGGGAACAAGCTCCTTATTGGTATCTATAACCCCGACAGCGTGGGTCCAATTGTACGGAGGATATACCTTACCCGACTCACCTCGATTCCCTATACCCAACAGCTATAATGCAAAGGTCATGCATGACGTTAGTTATCAAATTGATAGAATATATGGTTATTCAACCTCAGTATAGGTGCTGCCCTTCAATGGCACCAATTGGTAAGTTCGGAGGCCTCTAGGCCCGACGGCATCACTGACTAGTGTGCTAGTGCTCTCCCTCTTACTTTTCTAACAATGGATGTGGTTCCATGAAGTCCAGAGAGGTCACAATAGTGTTGGTTAGACGCATCCCATATAAACTCTGTTCGAGGAAATCTAGCTGTACCACACAGTAGAGACCTCCGAAACCGAGCTTTAAGAGAGGAAATGAAGGTGTGGGCAGTAGTACGATAGTTCTTTTTACATAGATGATTGTTTTCATGTTGGATTATTGGGTTATCCAAAAGTACAGGCAAGCGCTAGGTCACATTTCTGTCCCTCAGTATAGGTAACATGCGATATATTAGCTCTAGTATGCAATCTAATTAACTCATGTTGTTTATGATAAAATATTGTTAGGAAAACTCCGACCTTGATATATAAAATATATAGCTGTAGTTCTCCCGGTGTTTGTGCTTTATATCCATCGATTTTGATACATGTAGCTATACAGATTATGTTTTTAATGTTAGTTCTTTCAACCTCGGAAGTAGTTATTTCTACAATCATATGCTCCCAATATTAAAAATAGTACGCAACCCATAGAAAACGTTCCTGGTGAGAATAAGGAAGACTATATAGTTTAGAAGAGATGTGAAACTATAAAAGAGTTTTGTGTGCGGATAGACAAACCTATTGAGTTCATGGCCCTGACTGCGGGAGGAAGTTGAAACGTGATAACGGGACTGGCGGGGAAGGCAGGTTAAGGCGTTCTTCCCGGAATGGATTAAATATGCTATACTATAGAAAATTGATAAATAGTTGGAGGCATCTCGACAAAGAATGGTATCGATAGAAGGTTCAAAGCGGGCTGCTAGGTCCAAGACTAATCTCAGACCTTTTCACACTCCCAGTGGGCACCTTTAACTGACAGGCGCTCATTGGTACCCAGAAACATCTCTAGACGTGCTCCTAGTGTGTGTAAACAGATACCGCAAGCTTGGTACATTTAGAAGCTGAACCTCTGTTTGGGTGGGGGGGGGGATGTACGTTCGGTAGGCACCGTATATGAAGCTTTCCATGTGAGACAGGGGAACTGATGAGAGCTCAGATATCAACCCTTTATTATCTCGGCCACGGTATTGGAACTATTCTAAGCTCAGCCAGGAAGAACGCTTATCCAAGAGGTTTCCCGAGTGAACTAGTTTACCAGGAAGTTTCATGGATGGACTTATTTCCTCCTCGATATACTACTTACAAAGGTCTCCAGTTCATTAAGGAAGTCCGAGTAGATTTCCAGTTCACCCCCGAAGTACGATCACCGGTGTACATTCAATGATATCAGTGGTTACCCATGGATCAATCAGTATGCTGTTTCACCGCGATGACGCCGACGATATAATCCTCTAAAAACTAGGATCAAGAAGTTTTACCTATTTTCATACCACTAACTGCGTATTTGAATTTGCTATCACTGAAAGTAAGTGGTATAAACACTCCTCGCTATTTTTCATATGTGATAACCTCCTGGGTGAACTGAGTTATCCCTGTAACCTCGGTGGACTGGAGACCTTCGAGTATATTCTCATATAAAGGAACTCAGTGTACCCATAAAACCTCCTGGGTAAACCTCCTGGATACGCGATCTTGCTGGGTGATCTAGAACGGAACATAACCGCATTCTACTTTTGAGTCAGCTTAGCCAAGGTTTCCAGTCATGCCAGCTTGTCAAATGTATTGTGGCATGTAACAATCATAAATACGAAAGATATAGAGAAGATGGGTGTCTTTATGATCAGAGATCGAAAGGTTGATGGGAATTACCTACTAGGCACGGGCTCTGATTACTAACTTTCTAGGTTACTATTTCGAGCCAATTTCTACTGTTCCTGTGCGAGGACGACAAGAACCTTTGCGAACTCGCGATGGCTACACATATCTAATTGCACGTTAGCAAGCCAGTTATGTGTGTTCCCACACGGATTAGGTCTCACTCTCTTAATATATTGGTGACTCATAGGGACAGTAAAGGAAGCGGTGATCCAGAAATAATCTTTATCAAAAGCTTTCGGTGTACCTCTAATACAATCTAAATACGCGATGATGAGTAGGAACGAATGTTGTGAGTTGATGATAAGGGCGTAAAGGACATTCACAAGCAGCTAAGCTGCTACAGAGGCGATAAGAGAGTTGACGGAAGGTGGCACAGAAGAGATGGGGGCACACGGAGAGAGAACGAGAAAGACGGTTGTCAGAGCCTGGGTCCCCGAAAGACCATATTTCTATACCTTGTGCATACGTGTGGCTTCAAGCTCTATCTTAAGCTATGCCCTTTTCGATCTTAGCACTTCGAGTTTTCTAACTTCGAATCGCAAGCACTGGCTCCAGTGGTTCTCGTCAGACACTCTGTGACTACATGCAACTACATGCCTCTGCACACATGGAGGTACCTTACTCAGCTACAATAGCTTGCCCAGTTTATCAACACCGTCTCTCCAATAGCATAAGCTGGTGATATATATATATGAACAAGAAGTCCATGATCTTTATCTTGCAAGAATGAAGAGCGAGTGCCCTTGCATCCTAGAAGTAAGTCCATTACGAGTGAGATAGAGACGGGGGACGTGAGCAATGCATAGATGAGTATGAGAGTGCTTGCTGTATTCCTGACAATGCGGCTTATGGGAGTCTCTGGGGTGAGTAAGACCGACGTTTCTACTGTTCCTTTCGAATAGGAACATACAAACAGCTTTATTACGTTAGACCCCCGGGGGGTCTATTGAGAATATCACCCCCAGCTATTGAGCGCATGGAGTGAAATATTCCGCTGCTACACCCGCATTTGTTCATGTTATTTGTAACTAGATAGCAACTGTACTTGAATAGCTTCGACCATACAAAGCCGAGAGTTCGGGTGGAGGGGCGTTACAAAAAGGGAACAGAAGTTGATAATTTGGATCAAGAGGAATAACGATGTAAGGACTGAGTACAGAAATACGCCAGTATACTAAAAAGCTCTTTTTTATTTCATCACCCACGCCATTTTACCTACCTTCATTCTGTCTGCCGCTGCTCAATAATCCCATCTCAGTTTGCTGTTCACTCCACTCAGCCTGGCAACCTCAAGCTTTGTAGTGGGCGCGCCTGCGACCCTCATGATAAATACCGCCTATGGCTATAGCCATCGTGCTGACGAGGTTCAAATACCCTCTTTCCTTCAATCGTCTACATCCCTCGCACAGGAGAACCGGATCACACCCACCCAATAAATATGTACCATGATTTAATGAAATAAACAATCAACAGATCAAGATACTAATAACGATGGAGGCAAAACGAGGATGGTGTCGGGTTAAGGACGAAGAGGAAGAAGAACAGATTGAATGATCGAAGGTGCTTTGGTTTGTCTACTTCCATTGGTACTTGTACTTCTGCAAAGCGGCGGTTGAGAGTGTGTAGTTCAGAGGACAGTGATATTACCATAGACTACAGTCTGTCAACAACAACAAAAAACAAACAGTGATACGGATGAACGAGATCGAGTGATCGTCTATGATGCAGAATCATATAACATTTAGTATCAAGTTCAAATCCATTAGATACACATGAAAGTTAGAAATTGAGATGAGTGATAACTCTGCTACGCACGTATATAAGGCCATATAAAGAATACATGTATGTATGGAAAGCGGTGCACTTTACGTGATATCCAGGCGCCCAACGTCACAGGACTTGGATGTCTCGCTACAAGCAGTGGAAATCTGTTATTTTACCTGACCCACTTCCTTTGCCATCCGTATTTTCTTTGAAACTTTAATTTCTTTTCGCTTTGTAAAGTACCATGGGATTAGATGCATTTACATTCCCAAAGGCTACCGAGTGATAATGCATGATTGATAGGGGATGTTCGCTGGAATTACATGCAATTGATACGGTGAACTAAGTGGGGGAGGTTTACAGGTTGAAAACGAAAGAGATTTAGATGCATGACTGTTGAAGCGAGAATGTTTGTCGCCTTTTTGCCTGCCGCGAGCCCGCTTTTTGGGCGGGGGGTGGAAGGGAAGGAAATTGAGGTTGTAAATGCCTGGTTGAAAGCAGTTGTCGTAGAGATTTACCGCTGCTTCAGAATATCTGAGGTGTGGTGAATTTGCATAAAAACGGCTTGTCGTACTTTCTATAGTGGGGTCTAGCAGGACTGTATTTTTTACGTTTTGTCACTCCACTCCCTTCCGTTCCTCCACACAGATATTCAACGCCCTCTAACATAACTGAACTGTACCCTGATCTGACATATCTTGTTCAACCTGTGAATTCCTTTCTTGATTTATCCCCTCCCGAATTGGTCTCTGATATTTGAACCTAACTCGACTGATACTCCGCTTTTCCTCGTCTATTCTTTCTTGTGTGCTCGGTTTCACGCAAGTACCGTTGTAGTTGTTGATAAAGACCCCTCGAAACGAAGTCTTGTGCTTCTGGAAAAGCCCCCATCCTTATTTATCGATCTACGATTGTAAAGTCCTCAGTGCCTATCATGCTACCTGCTTCCTCTGCTACCTACATTTGCGAGGAAAGGCGTCTGGGCAAATATCATCCTCATGACATCTTCAGATACCTCACACCTGCAATTGTCGCCACATCCTTCCATCGGACGACGCGAATATCAGTTCTGCACTCCCTCTGCTTACGCTCACCTCTTCCCTTCTCCATCAAGATTTCTTGCTGCACACTATACTGTCAACCCAAGTAATCTGTTGGTCAACACGCACAAGCTTGTCACTCCCTGTCGTACACTTTACATCTACAACCTCTCCAGCTATTCTTCCCCGGCGGCTCTATCTATCAAAAGATTGAACTAGAGACCTATTTCATCAGCTCCCTTGTTGAATGATCGTTGTCGGTCGTGTCGTCTCTACTAAAGTACACCATACCTCTTCAACCCCCACCGACACCAAACTCGATCCACAGCTTCTACTACTTGACTAGATTACGTCCGCTACAACAAACCCCCAACCTCGCCCAAGCAAAGACATTCAAAGATTATTCTCATCCTCTCAATCTTTATCGTCGACAGGAAATTAAATTCTACTTTTACACAGACACTTTGCAGCATTGTCCTCCCCACAGATCTGCTATACCTTCACTCTCAACTCATAATCAAGCTATCTGAATACATAGTCAGAGGAATAGTTATTGATCACTTCACATCACGACATAGATATATATATATCAACTCGGGTTTAGGCTATCTGGACACAGACTCAGAGCACTATCGCTCATAGTAGTGCCGCTATCCTTCCGAGGACGTTTCTTCCTCTATCACACTTCACAATTCTTCAGAGTCATTGTGTTGTCACCTTTTTTTTCTTTCTTCAAACATTCAGGTTCTTCACCGACAGACGTGGGAATAACACATAACCTTGCTTGTTACTTCGCTACCCTTTGCTCACATCTTCCGATTGAACCTCAAGCTCGCTTTACTTAATTGACGTTGTAGCAACCCTCAAGAGCCTGAGAGAAACTAGCCTCAAACAGCAAGACGTCTCCAGGATTTCACGATTATAATTTCACCACTCAAACCTCTCCTTCCGCTACGTATTAGTTTGGTAAACCTTGCCTAGCATCTACCGGCTTGGAGGACCTTCAATATTATCGTTATAGAGAACTTCACCAATAGACCCTTTCGCGGCGGTTTTTGTCTCGTCGTACACTCAATCTTCAAAGATCTTAAATTCTTTTGCTCCATAACCTCCGCTATTTTTGAACTATCTACTGGACTCGGGAGCCTTCTATTACCGCGAGTCTTCATCTTCCACTCCTCACCGGCCCTCGTTCCTAAATTCGTTGTTTGAAGTGAACAAGAATTGCTTCTTTTTACACTTGAAATATTTCCTTTAAACCGATATTCTCGTAACAGAAGTCTATTTTTTACCAGACCACTGGTCTTTTTATCCACGATAAGCTCGAATTCAAGCTTACTCCAGGAGCATTACTTTAACTCTTTCAACAATCACTCGATCCCTGGACTTTGAGCTCGTCTTCGAAGTTTGCACAACTAATCACTGCGATCTCTGTAAATCAACGCACTCAAGTTCAAGTTTGAAGACCAACCCGCTTTGAAGACACCGACAAAACCCCAACTGTTCTGAACGTCTGTTTTCTAAACCCAAGGGTTAGATCAATCACCACTACAACTAGAAAAAACGGCCTCTAATTGAAGCAGTAAGTTTACTGTTCCATCTATATTTTTGGTACTCGCACTTTACCCCCAATTCGTCCCATTTTCAAAGCTCTGGCACACGAACTGCCTCGCCCAAATCTCCCTTCCATCCCAACTATATGCCACCCTACATACCCCATAGAATTTATACTCCAAAATATTTGAAATGCTGGTTAACCTCTAACAGCTGCCCTCCCAGTCCCAATATCTCTCACCAAGCATCAATCCACTTCACTGTGGCACTACCCCCGCCGTTCCCCCACTGACTCCAATAACCAAAACTCACTATAATCTCTGCGGCAAGAAACAACCATGCGCGAGCACTACCTATCTCTCAACCTTATTCACAAAGTCCGCGGCGGCTACCTTTTCCATGAACAAGTGGGCTACGGTGGCTTTAGCATCGTGCATCGCTGCACGCACATTGAAACGGGAAGAGTCTATGCGGTAAAGGTCCTGTGGATGGGCCAGTATACCGACCCCCGCGATGTCGTGAGTTGCTCTCTGTCTTTCCATTCTTCACAATCGTACCTTCCACCATGGGCTAATAGTACGTGATACAGGACGATGCCAGGAACGAGGTGGATTTACTCAGGAGGGTGCGGAGCACCGGCGGCCCATTCATTGACATAGTAGACGAGTTCCAGGAGGGGGGCTACTGTATGTATCCCATTTTCTACCCTCTCACTTTCTTATTGTTTATCTCATAGCACAGTATGCTGATAGATGCCAATGTAGGGTACATTGTGATGCGGCTTGCCGACAAAGGGGACCTTGACGGGCATCTTGGTACCGGGCTCTTTTTCCAAGAGCACGAGGTCGCGGACGTCATGCTGGACGTGTTTACTGGGCTCCAGATTCTTCACGATGATCTGGGAATTGCTCATCTAGGTATGTTTTCTCCTTCTTTCATTCTTCCGTCCCTCACCTCTGATAATTTGCTCCTCATTTTTCTATTGATCGAAAGATCACTCTTTTTTTATTTCATTACATTTGCTTTTTGCTTTTTGGACGTACCTGATATATGGTATGAACAGACATCAAACCGGAAAACATCTTCATCCGCACCCCTGGCCCCAGCGGTACCTGCTCCCTCATCGGTGACTTCGGGCTCTCGAAGCCGATAGACCAGGACAGCCCGGCTACCTCCTTCGAATACTGGGTAGGGACACCGTGGTACTGGGCACCAGAGGTGTTTCGTACCCCCTTCGGACCTGCTGCGTACGTTCCGTTCTGCAACCTTCTCTCATCCTTTATAATATCCAATAGAGGAACTTCTACTAACAGATTAATAGAGACATCTGGGCCGCTGGCATGGTCATGTGGCGCCTGTTGATTGGAGACTATCCAGTCGCGGGCATCACTGACCACCCCACCTCCTTGAAAGACGCTCAGTACAAAGCGAACGTAACAGGGCTACAGGACAACTGGCTGGATGCACTGGCGGATAGCGCCATGTATGTGAGCGAAAATGGTGTGTTTTTCTTTCCCTCCCTTATTACTTCCAATTGTTAGTATGGAATATATGTTTGCTAACAGCCGACAGGGTGGGATTTTATAAAGGGAATCCTGCACATCGACCCCACGAAGCGGCTGACGGCGAAGCAGGCACTGGCACACGAGTTCCTCGTTGATGCCCGCACTACCCGCGCTGCTCGCTACAGGGCGCCATCGCCCTCATCACCTCCACACTCGGTCCAGGCCAGCCACACTGTCACCCCTCCCCTCGCCTCCTTCCCCTCTTCTCCACCATCCGCAGCAGCGTCAGTCTCTGAGTGCCCTCCTTACTCCCCTTCACCTATCCAGGAGCAGGTTCAGGAGGATGGGACGGAACAAGAGCAGGAGGAGATTTATCTCCCTGATACCCCCATGAGCCCATCAGTAGTGGCCGCGAGTGCCCTGCTACTCCTAGTAGGTGAAAGAGCCAACATCTCCCCTGCTCGCCATGCGGTTTCGCCAGCGCGTGGAAGAATGGACCTGGTAGCGCCTGTTCGCGATGACGGAACTGCCATCAGCAAGCGCAAGCGTATGCGACGCCAGGTGACACCAAAGGTGCATCGAACGCGAGCTGTGGCTGCAAGGGATGCGGGCACGGTGGTTCCTGCTTCGGTGGTTCCGACTGCGGTGGTCGTACCTTCTGCCCCAAAGAGTAAAAAGATGGCCAAGCGCAAGACTGCACCAAAGGGTAAGAAGGCTGTGCCTTCGGCCCCTCTGATGCAGGCGAAGTCAGCGAGGGAATTAAGGGCGGAGAGGAGGCAAGGCCGGGAGGCGGTCGTTGCGCCCAGAAGAAGTGGGGACAGGGTGGCCAAGCGGTGAGCTTGAGGCCCAGTATTATTATGTACAGTTTTTAACCCGATGGAATAACTTTTTAACTGTTTCATATTCTTTCTTCTCTTCTCGTCTTGTTCTTTTGTATATCTTTCTGAGTTCTCCTTTCTGGTATAGGTGTAGTTATTTCATCTTTCCTGTTTCTATTCTTCTTGTGATTAATATTCGGGTTTTGTTCTGGCTCATGATTAATAAGAACAGAAAATAATCGTTCGTAGTTGATTTCTGCTGCTTTGTGTTGGTCGGTGCAACAAAAATGGCTAGAAAATAACTTCCCCTGGCGTGGGAATCCGCTCTTCTTATACCACCAAGGCTTGGCAGCGACCACATCTCCGCCACGCCACCGATCTGCATCATCATGACCACTTCGCATCCTTCCTCCACGGGTTTTCCTGCAGGTTCTGTCATATCTTTTTTTCCTTCCTTTTCATTTGCTTCCTAACATGGGTTGTAGCGAGAGCAAAGAACATACAATCCCTCTACGTATTCTACGACTGGTAGAGCCACAATAAAGGGTGCCCATGGGTATGGTTCACGATGCCATCGGTTGTGGTCATCAATTGGTCATGTGAGCTCCTACCAATGGTAAGCCAACAAGGAAGGACAGCACACAACAGCATTCTCCATACCCCCCGCTATCAAGCCTTGTCATCGCCTCCCAGTAAAAGAAAAAATCATTTGAAGAGTATGCAGCTTGGATACCTGCGGATGGTATTGGAGTGCCGCCCTTGAGGCGGAGCCCTCGCCAATTTGGCCCACTTCCTACTGCCGAAGCCTGCATTGTGTTGCTGTGCTTGGGATTTAGTGTTCTACTAACTCTGTCAAAGCTAGGCAGTCACGCAGCTCATAATTCACAAGGTCATCCTCAACACGAAGGCTCTGTTAGGACGAACGCTTTAGAGCGAAACAGGAGTGCACTAGAGCTTTTCCTATCTAATGTGATTCTCGGTTGGCATAGTCTCACAGAACCAAGCTTTGACTATGATGATAGGATGATGAGACAAGCGTGGAGAAGAGTCGAGACATCATGAAGCTAGGTCCAACCAGAAGCCACATCGGACACAGTTCTCGCCTCTTAAAGGCACTCTATCATGTTGTTGTCTTCGGGCCTCGTCTCCTAGCATGCGCCGCAATGTGGTATTCAATACTGTGGTAGATTGGGTAGCGTGGTATCAAAACTACCACCTACGCCCGAACACCCACAACACACTTTTTCACAACTCTTTATTCGGAACAAGAAGCGTGCTGCTGACGCCGGTCCAAACAGAGCGTAAGGATTGACGCGTCTTTCAAAGTAAGAGCTCAATCCCCAGTTCCCTTAGGTACCTCGATGAAAGGCACAGGAGTTAAAAGGCAAGGTGTGTTCCAGGCCACTCTCACCGATTTCCATCTGCTGAGGGTCTTTGTAGTAATGGGTCAGGTGTGCTCTGTGATATGCATTTCCAACCACCGTTTACTGAGTGGTTGCTGTATGCGCTTCATAGCAGTGGAGATCATTACATGGGAGGCTGGCCATGAATAATGTGTAGATTTTGCGGCTGGGGAACTTCATGGAACATGTTTTGCCAATAGTTTGACGGCCCTACATATACATACATAACCTACCGTGGTTCCGAGGCATGTAGGGTAGAGGTTCCATACCGAGCACCATTGGGGCAGTATCTCAAAACAGGAGGAGCGTTGTACTTCCCATATAACTTATTTTAGTGTGTCCCCGTGTATCACCACGTACCCGTTCAATTTCTCATGCTCAGCCGCTGTCTCAGGTACTCTCCGGACCAGATTCAATGAACTATCTATTGTATAATATTGTTGTAAAGAGCCCCCAAATGCCAGTTACATATAAATATATACATATCTAAGCATATTTGGGTATGATTGTACCGTCTCATCCTCGATATCTGAGATACATATGTTTATTCCATTGCATGAGCTTTGAAGCTAAAGAGCCTAGCAGAACGAAGCTCTAGGTAGTAAGTTCAGCAAAATCAG
This sequence comes from Morchella sp. 2016-41, assembly GCA_024713855.1. NCBI lineage: Eukaryota > Fungi > Ascomycota > Pezizomycetes > Pezizales > Morchellaceae > Morchella > Morchella sp. 2016-41. Next base: position 1,429,004 of record JAMGZD010000021.1, read on the forward strand.
GTTGGGGGACATTGGCTTAACTCGAAGGACCTTCAAATATCAGCTCTATATATCATGACACTGGTTCCAAGCCCAATCCTCGGTATGCTTATAAACCTGAAACCTGTGGCGCGCGTACACGGTGATGCACGGGTACACGGTGAAATACGTCATGTCCTTCTTCTTTTGTTTCTCCGCATCATGCTGCACGTTCCACCTCTCTCTCCGACTCTGTGATACCCAACGCCTCACCCGCCGATAAAGACCTGCATGCATTTGTGCCATCATCCTAAACAGGTACCCTTTAGCGCCCCTTCTTATGTGTATCCCTTTTCCTTGACTTCCTTCCCACACAATGAGCTGGCGTATCCAGCGCTACATAGACGGACGATGTGGGACCAGCCAGCATGTATGTATAGTATAGACAGACCATGGTAGGGCTACCGCGGAGCTAAAACAGAGGATTTGTTCAAGATCATCTCTGCTTACCCGCCCGCCCGCCCGCAGGAAAAGAATGGAGAAGAAAGGTTCTCTTACGCCGCGCCGGGCCAATCTCAGAGCCATGACAGAGTAAGTACATAACCTGTATCATGTAGTCACTCGCTAACGTACGTGTTGAAAGCAAGAACCCCCCACTTGCGCAAACAAGGTTGCCAGGGACCGCGATGCAAGTATTCCGTGGTGTTGGTGTATTCAGTTGCACTGTCTGTAGTTGATAAGTCCATGTAGCCTGCATGGTTCATCTCTACATACATACGCACTAGACAGAAAGCTCCACCCCAACTGGAATCAAGAGCAGCAAAACCCCCGGAGCACATGTACGCCCCCGACGTTGCCCGCCGAGACGTGCGATATATATACATAGGGCATCTGCCTGCAGATTCGTATACATACATCCTCGCATCTCTCCTGACGTTTAATGTGGGCGCCGCGGCGCACATTGGTCCCTGGGATAGGTGAGAGGCCACCGCTGCGCATATGAGATACGCCGGTGTCTTCCCACATGCCCCCAACGTACCTTCAGCATGCCTACTTGTATCTACATACATACAGACAATACCAAAGGCGCCAGCCAAGCTGCTCATAGTTTCTTTCTTGGTGTACGCGATACGAGACGTGGGCCAATGGGAAAAGGAGGACAGGAAACGTCTGGATAATTCCACCCTCTCAGAATTCCATCCCTGGCAAGGTTCCAGCGGTTGGGGGGAACAATACCTGTAGATTGCTAGCAAGGAAATACTACTCTCCAATCCCATCCCCACCATATTTCCAGACAGATTCGGCCACCACGGGGGGTGGATTTATGATAGGTTTTGCTATATATGTGTGTGTGCATATCAGGAGAAGCCGGTTTCATTGCAATTGGCTACATACATGTGCGTTTTCATATCCCCATCTCACGCCGCCGGGCACGTACGCAGAACTATGCCATTTTCCAGACACGGTACTACACGCATAGTGCTCGCATTTCATATCTGCCTCCCCCCTTCTTCATGCCACCCTCACACCAAACAAGCAATATCGTAGACACACTACTAACCACCACGACCATGATCATAAACACACCACCCCCACACAGCACCAGACAGGACCGCCACCACCAACACCCCCACTCACACCGTCCCCTCCCTCACCCTCACACTCGCCCTCACCACCTTCGTCTCCACATCCAGCAGCGCATACACCGCTGCCAGCTGCGGCCACATACTCCTATTCAGCAGCATCTCCTCCTTATTCAGCACCAGTAGCTGGATGCGCTCCGTGCGCAGCGCCCGCCGCCGGATCATGTCGCACACCCGCCCCGGCGTGCCCGACACAATGTGCGGGCCCTCCGCGAGCGAGATCCTGTCGTCCTGGATCGCCGTGCCGCCGACGCACGCGTACGTCGTGATGCCAAACTTTGCGCAGCGCGGCGCGAGCAGCGTGTGCACCAGCAGCGCGAGGTCGCGCGTGGCCGAGAGCACAAGGACTATATGTGGCAAACCGTTAGTCGGGGGGGCCGCAACAAATCAACCAGAGGGGTGGGGAGGGGGGTGCATACACTGCGTCGCCTCCGCGTCAACGTCAATCTCCGCCAACATGGCGTCCGAGAAGTTGACCCTCTTTGTGCGCCCAATCTCCTCCGCAATCTTGTTGAGCGCCGCCTCGACCCTCGGGTCCTGGAGCGTCTCCTGGACGGCCTGGCGCGGGGGCTGCGGCGCCGGCGGCGGCGCCGACACCGGTTTTGCAGGCGCCCATCCCGCCGTCGGGAGTGCCTGCACCTCGGCGGGCGTCTTGATCCCGCGCGTGTGGTTGCCGTGGACGCCGTGCATGCGCAGCGCCAGCGCCGACTTGAACTTCTTTCCGTCGCAGAGCTCGCACACCCAGGTCTCGTCGCTGCCGGCCACACCGTCCTCGGCTGCGCTCGACGACCTCCGGCGGGCCTCCGCGGGGTGGTGGAACACGGATGCGAGGTGGTGGCGCAGCGCCAGCTCGGTGCTGAACGGGCGGTCGCACTTGTAGCAGACCGGCCACTCGGAGGTGTCCACCGGCTCGGGGGTCTCGAGTCTCTGGACGAGCTTTGGATGATTGATGGTGGGCGAGGAGGGGGTGGAGGATGCGACCCTCTCGGGGTGCGTCCGCTGGTCGAGTGGGAGCTCTGGGGGGCGGAGAGACATGGCGAGGATGACGAAGGGGTGAGACTCGAACGACATGGTGATTGCTCGCTTGCTTGCTTGGTCTGGTGGGCTGCCGTGGGAGGGATTCAAGACGGAGGACGAGGAGGGCAGGGGAGGAGTGATATAGGCAAAGGCCGTCACGGGGGTCAGTCCGGGGGAGGGGGCGGGGCATCCATCCAGCTCTCCATGCATGCGTGCATGTTCAGGCAACCACAGCGGTTGCTCCGAGGCGATGCATGCGGGGCGACCAATCAGCGCGCAAGGATCGCGAGCTTGTGCATGTTGGAGCGTGCATGACGTGCGCGATGAGCTACAACAGCTGCATCCATCGAGAGCTGTGCTGCATGCAGGTCTTTGCCATGCTGGTGGACAGATGGAGGGGACGCTGCGTCATGGGCGATCACTCGGCGCTTTGGGGGTTTTGGGAGGTTTGGGGGTTTGGGGATTCACAGGGCCGAGTGAGGATATCTTGCAGCTCATAAACAAGATAGAAGGGATGGGAACGCTGGACGAGGCACCAGTATCTGAGTATGTACATACACGCAATGCCCCCATGCTACTGTTGAGGTATTGAAGCCCGTTTCAGCCTGCTGTCCATCCTCGCTGATAAGGCCGAGTAATAGCCAGCCCGCCAGCCTAGTTCTGTTCCCAGGCTGGTTGGTGATGAAGATCCCTCTCTCTCTCTAAGGACCAGCGAGGCCGCGGGGCTATAGCACTACATGTACATATGCAGACACAAGAACAGCCGGCACAGCCCACCCCGCATACATCTAGAAACAACTGCCCCCGCGTACCATCCCCATTCACACCACAGCCCCCGCCGCGGCCAGGCCGCCATCCCGGCCCTCTCGGGATCGCACCAGCACTGTGGTAAGTACTCCTTCGCCACCCTGCACACTTATCTAGAAACTGCCGCTCTGGCAGCTTGCACCGCGGGATGGGCGCCCTGTTGAAGCAGCTGCAATAGCCTCAACCTGGACGCAAGGGCTATGACTTTGGAAGCTCGCAGGAACACTCCATATGCGAGTCTGCCACCACCTGCCACCAAGCACCAGCACCACTGCCTCCACCACACCCAACCGGTTGGTTTCAGCACGACAGGACTGGTGGAATATATATATCCAGCTTCTAGGGCGGACCACTTGCCTCACGAGAGATCGTTTAACCACATGGGCTTGGCCGCTATCACTAACATGATGTGGGTGTGTATCTACGCTACCTATAGTCAGATCTGCGAGTTGTTCTAACCATCCTGTGTAGATTCAAAGATGGCGATCCATACTGCCACCCAGGTCCCCGACACTTTGACCATCCCCCCGCCAGCCTGCAGGATTGACAGCCGCGGAGATACACACATCGCATGTCAAGGCATCAGAAGAGAGCGCTGGCTAGTTCAAAGAAAAATATATATTTCTTCTACTACTACATATGGGGATCCCAGCTGAGGACAGCGCCTATAAAATCAACTCTTAATATACTCCCCACCACCCAAACCCCCGCTAACTAAAACCACCAAGCAAAAGAGAACAGGAACACCTCCGGCTACCCAACACCCCCCCCTCAACACAAGCCCCAGCCAGGCCCAAACATACATACCAGCAGGTTAAAGCAGCCCCCCCCCCCTACAACAACGAAATAAAAAAACACAACAATGGAGCCACCCCAGTACTATACCAGCTCGCCATCACCACCTCAACTCCCCTCCCCCCGGCTCGGCAGCGGAAGCATTAAAGGTCCTCACACTGCATACACCGATGATGATGGCAGTCCTGGCAGCGCATCGGCCTCGTGCTTGTATACCCGTTGTGCTCATTGCACATGCAGCACTCCCAGCCCGTGCCCTGGCGGCTGGTGTCGGTGAGTTTGGCGCCGGTGGCGGGCGCGCATACTTGACTTGTGCATGCCATTATGTGGTGCGTGTTTTTGAAAGGCTGGTGGGGGGTAGTAAGCGATTGGTATGAACAAGTTAGTGTGCGAGTGGATGAGTGTGTGAGTGTGTGAGTGAATGAGTATGCGAGTGAGTGAGTGAGTGAGTGAGTGGGTTGGGAGGGGAGGGGGTGGTTTGAGCAGACATCCTAACACCGGGAGGTCGACGGTGGGTCCTAGAATTTACAGCGTCAAGACAGATACGGCTCATAGAATACACCGTTTAGCAACAACCCGCGGGTGATACAATGGCCACAAATATAGCTGAGCTCCACAATGCACCACGAGGAGGTACATGAAGGCCGAGTCTCGAACTCCGGCCAGGGTGCTTGTACAACGCCCGCCTAAGCCACGAGTGATAGCTCATGAGCTCACGCGTCACTAATCTCTAGACAACACCCCGTGGAATATGTCCCCAGGACCGCCAATAACCGGAGGCCTCAAACACCTGGGCAAAGAGAAACTATCTATAGTTTACAGTGACAATGGGGATGAAGGGCCAAGTATCAATAGGTTAGTAATGCAGCAATCCCGTTACTGTAGATTTCTTAGGGTGTCACAGCCGTGTGGAGGGGGTCGAAATTGTTGGTGAAGGGGAGGGGTGGGGCGTGTGCTTTCCTGAGCGGAGCACATACGTTTGTGGTATCGTATATCATTATCGTCAGGTTGTTAGCGGCGTGTTTGCTGCAGTTCCATCTAGGACCATTGCAGGTTATTTGGAATTCAACACTTTGAGATATCTATGATTGATTAACAGTTCAGGTAGAGACGGGAGTGGTAAGATACAATAGTCCTGAAGGATCTAGTAGTACTAGGCTCAAAGATTACTCTCAGAATCGGCCGGACAATCGGGTATCACAGCAAAGTTTCTCTCCGTTATTCTCCTCAAACTAATTAATCGGCCCTCATGATAAAGTAACACGAAACTGCCTTATGAAAGGATGTCAGCCCACCTCTTGCACACAGCTCCACAAGTTACATTCATTGAGCACGGAGTCCATTATCATAATCCTGGAGCTTTATCATAGCCCCTCGGAAAGTCACGCTCGTACTCCCGCTGCAGGGATCTACCTCGGTATGTGCTTCCCCAAAAATTCCAGAATATCCTCGCCGGCTAGCGTGCTATCTCTCATGCGTCGGAGCCTTCGGTGGATGCCTGGCTGATCAACCTCCACTCCTGGTGAAACCGTATTTATCATCTCTCTAAACAGATCAATAAAATCACGATACCCTTCCAGTTCCGCGTCCACGGATATGTCCCAATTCCTATCCTTCGCAAGGCACTCACAGGTCAGTCCTCTGTATTCTAGTGTTTCGTTGCTAAATTATCCACTACCTTTGGTATGTTGTCCTGATTGGATGGGCCATCCTCCCCCTCCTTCTCCTTCTCCTCCTTCTCCCTCTCCTTCTTTTTCTCTTTCCTTCTTCCCAGCTTCTTCACCTTATTCTGGTTTTCCTCTTTTTTTTTCAGCAGAGCCTCGAGTCTCTCCTCTTCCTCCACGAGTTCCTGATGCAGAGCCTTCAGTCTCTCCTCATGGCGTTTATTGATATCATCGCGGATACAGTCACTGTAGGGCTCATTGAAGATGTGCTCGTCGTAGAGGGGGCAACTGTCGGGGCTGTTGTTGCGGGCGAGAACTTCAGCGACGGTTGGTTTAGGATACTTTTCGGGGGTGAGTCTTTCGGCCATTGTGCGTTCTGGAATATGATTAGAAGTAAGACATTGGTTGTACTGAAGAGGACGTACATGGGGAGATAGCTATCAAGAGATGCTCCAGATTCCCCGTTTCTGTTGATGAAACGTGGTGGTTGGGGATGCAATGAGATGGGAATGGGGATGTAGATCGATGGCTTTCGTGTGAGGAAGAAGCAACGTATTCTTGTCGGCAGGAGTCGCACGGAGCCTCATCTTTTTAGAAGGCCACATCGCCATAGAGATTCGGCAATCCGTCATTGAACTCGACCGAGTCAGTTCTACGGTCTTCTGCTCAGCATGAAGTTCATAGGATGATGACTAAGGGTGCATAAAAGACAAGACGCAGCTATGCGTCTAGGATTGTATACGTTCAGCCCGGTGCGCTTTTTGCATCCAACCGGTCTTGGCTGATATAAGGCGTTAATTGAGAAGACGAAGAAGAATGCTCATACTGTGATCTTCATTATATTGTAGGTGTGCTTCATGGGCTCTCACTCAAACTCTGTTTTTTTTTCTTTTTTTTTGTTCAACTCATTAATTAGATTCTTTTGTTTACTCATTAATACTCGAACCCTGTTAACATTCAGCCGCATCACATAGGAACCCCAAAAGGGATCGTGTGGCACAGGATGTGCACGTTGCTAATTTGTGCTGATGCTGGATACTACATGTAGAGCAGCTTCTAGAAAGATTTGACTATCTTTACTCCTAGTTATTACTTCCTGGCACATCCCTTGAAGCTCTTTGTACGACAACAGCAAAGCAGTTTAGACCATAGTTATTTCACCTAATACATACGGACAGATATACTAGATACCGTATGACGATGCATCAGCAAAGCAAGCGCGTGTGTACTCCTTGCAAAGCTTGCCCCGGCAAGACTGTGGAAAAGAATGAGAAATGAAGTCATATTGGTAGATTATGGGTCTAACAGTATACCAATAGACGATACAGAAAACACCGTGTAAACCGGTATCTACCCCCCAGTAACACGCAAATAGAAGGAACACCTCGTTTCAATCTCCTCCAAACAAACAACAGGTCCTTACCTCCAACAACAACTCACAGAATCGGGCAGGTTGGCACACGCATAGCCCGGCTTTCCGTAAAATCTTACTGCTGTTTAGGCGTAGCTTTCTTAATCCAGCCCCCCACCGTCCGTCCAAGGCGTCGGCTCAGCTTGTATCTCTCGCACATCTTCAGCTGCGCATCAGCTCTCTCCCTCCCCTCCTTTATCATCTCAGTGGTCTTTTCTCTTTCACGCCTCTCTGATTCACTAACTCCTTCTGGGGCACCAGGGTTTTCAGAAGTGCGCCCCTTGGCTTTTTCCGTGGTGGTTGGGTGCTTGTTGCTCCGGGTCAATGATGAGATAAACTTGTTGGGAGGCATAGTGATTTTCGTACGAGTGCTGAATATATGAGTGCTCTTGGAGTGTTGGTTGGTACAGTTTATAAGTCTTATTTGCCTGGTGAGCGTATGTCGGAGGAGATATAAAACTATTACGTCCAGATGGTTCAATAGTATAGATTGTTGCTGAGTGCAGTCTCTCGCTCCTGAATCGTTCTACACGTTGTTTGGGAGGATAGAATTTGGGATGAGATCCCATATAACATTTCCGAAGACATCCATATAGAAATGTTGTGGTGTGTGAGCAAGAATGTTGACATGAAATTTTGTGTGGTTGGGATCAAGAGAAAAGCATCTGTTTGCCAGGATACTCATCAAGTAGGGGTGGAGCGGCCAATAACTGCTGATAGGTAAATGTGTATTATCATCACAAGGAATATTAAAAGCATAAGTGCCCATATATATACGATCCGTGAAAGATTAAATACCGCAGAAGGAAATAATGTATTCTAGCCACAAATAGTTTAATAAGCCTGCAATAACTACATGTATTCAATATGTATCTAAACAGAAGCTTCTTACCAAGACAACGACAGCATCGCACACCTCACTCCCTACAGCCCAGAGCAACACAGCACAGAACAACACAACACAACACACCACACCATACTCACCTCTGACCACCCTTGCCCCTCATCCACCTCCAGTGAGACCTTTCAATCCTCGAACTCTCCTTCCGAAACCACTTCAGGGAGAACATTGCACAGATCGCTCTGGTAACTCTGCTCCTCCTCCGTTCCATCCTTGCCCTTTTAGCAGCCTTTAGCTCCCGACTAATAGACTCCCGATACCGGATCTCAGCGATGGAGCATAGTGCGGTAGGAATAGTCTCCTCTTCCTCCTCAGCGTCTTTGTAGATAACCTTTGACTCGGTCAACAAAGCTTTACGCCTGGAGAACGAAGATCCGTGGGATGTTGGTGGACTGTCTTCAGAAGCCAGGGGGGCTCGCATTCGACATATTCTGAGATGGTCTTTGATTCATCTTCTACAGCATCCGCCTGAGTTGATGGAGACTCCTTGGGTGGTGCGATATCTCTCTTAGGGGTAGGGGGAAGGGGTAGCTGCAGAGGGCTGAATGTTAGTTGCAAAGAGAATGCGCAGCCCAGAGGGGATGCGAAATACCGAGTAGTTGGGGAGATGTTTGATCATTCTTTGGGATATCAAAGCTTGTTGCCGAAATAAATGCGATAGGGCGATCTGGTTCTTACCACCCCGAGAGGTGAAGTCTGTTTTATGGCAATGCGGACTGAGTTAGGGAATAGTAAGTGGGGTTAAGTACGGAACTAGAATTTTAGGGCATAGCCGTGGTGTTCGGCCGAGGGTTAGACGTATCTCATCGACTCTAACTGGCTGACATTGCTGCAATGGATTATGGATAGGAACTGTTCGTAGGACTTGCCCCTGAGCCTTGGGAATTCAACGAGTCGAAACGTCACGTCAATCCCAGGAACTTCCATTTCATTTCATCGATCATCATTTGATACGAACACTGAGTGGAGATTTATGGGGTAAAACATCCAGATTCTTTAATTCATGAAGAACTAGACTTAGCGATATTAATTAGGTACTACCTACAGCAAGAAAATCGACAATATTCTGCATCAGTACGCATCCCACTCTCGCTACCTGTAGTCTATCGCCCCCCCATAAGTGTCCGTGACTACAGGGAGTACTGATATCTCCACAGACATAGCTACTAATCTTGAGGCCAAGTGTTGTATTCTTGTGCTCCTTTCTCATATTCGAATCCCCAGCGTAGATCACTAACCTCCTATATAAACCTAGATCAAGTAACCTCTCCTTCAGTTCCTGCATTCCTCGGGATATTCACCGGTAGAGGGTTAAAACTCGACAATAGAAAGCTCTAGCTCTTTCGCCAATAGGATACGATTTAGAGCATAATCTTTGAGGATATCTCTCGGACTCTAGCAAGTGAAAATATTCAGTTCCAAAACCCGCCCACAAAGAAGCTGATAGGTTGACACTGTATTTATCTTATTCGGTACAACATAAATATACACAGTAACGTTTACACATTAAATGGAGTGACTAGCTACTGGTCGTTTTTAAGGCTTAACTTGCCCCCCAACCCAAAAGTCTTAAATCTCTCAACACGAGTAAACTAATACGATCAAGAAACAGTAAAGTGACACCACTCTTCCCAAGCACCCATGGCATCATCAAGTAGATCTTTAAGGGCACCAGATAGACAGGAGCAGGCGAGGAACCGTGAGGAAAAGGAAGATTTCTGCAATAGGCTTGTCTTTGATCTTGTCGAAAAACTGAAGAGCTTCAAGTCCGACGTTGGAGTGGATATCGACTACATGAAGGGACTGGATGTGGAAAATGTCAATTGGAAGGATGACCACTGTGCACAGTGCGTGATTTGGAGCCAGCTGACCGAAGAGGTAGGTGAGGTGCAGGAAACGCTTGCTGATATGGAGACAGCTGGGTATAAATCCCGTGAGAAGGATAGGAACAAGATAATAAAGAAGTACGAAGAGGCACTGAAAGCCCAGAAGAGATTTCTTAAGTTTTGTGAGAGGTATATGCCGCCTAGGCGCTAGGTTGTTCATGGATGTATATCTCTTTCCTTTGCGAGTGTACAATTACAAGCCGGGTCACTATGTTAGCATTTTCTTTTATTAATTATTTAATCTCAAGGTATCTTTTCTTAGACCCGGAATGAAGGAAATAAATTATTATTATTAGTTCTTTGATTCCCGAAGATATCAAAGGAGGTTGAACGTCCTTTTATTTTGTTTCCCTGAGCTTGTGCCTATGTCCTTTAGTGGTATAAGACTTTAGTCGAGTTCTTCGCCGTACCTAGATTCATTCCTTGTTCTTCAAGAGCTGTCCACATGCTATACGAGTGGCTCTCGTATCTTGGGTATGAAAACTCGGGCCCGATAATACTTGGGAGTCTCGAAGCACCTTTTGAAACACTTTTACCATATTTACCAAATACCTTGATGCTCTATCTAGATCTTAGCTTCCTTCTCCTACCCTACTGCTGCACAGAAAAGGAACACTACTTCCTTGAGACTCGCTATCGCATTAATCCTTTTTCTCCCTCCCAGGCTTCTTTCCTCTACCCACTATCCTCCCCCTTATCCTCCCCCTTATCCTCCCCCTTATCCTCCTCCTCCTCCTCCTCTTCCTCCTCCTCTTCCTTCTCAACTTCAATCCCCAAACGCCTTACTTTCCAAATATACCAGATCCGCGATGTTTTAAGCATGTCACGATTCCGAATCATTCTATTTCTCTCGACGCAGACCTCTATACTACGATATAGAGACATTAAATATAGTACGGTTTGCGTAACCAATCTTTATCTTGGGGATCATCGACGTTTTATTATAAATATCTTTCAAGATTTTGGCTTGGTTCCGAATGCTCCCCTGAACCTCTATTTGAAAGTTGACTTAGTGGTGAGACACGCACCACATGCCCCTAGTTATAAAGTGAACTGAAAGATTAATTCTCATAAGCTTCTAATTTTAAACCCTCTGAAAACAGCGTTTTCCACCTCTCGTTGGACGCCAACAACGCCCCCCCATGCCTTTTCCGATTTTTTCTTGGATGTGATGCTTGAAGCCTTTTCTTATGCCTTTTCTAATGTGTTTTTTTGTGCCTTCTCTTGTGTCGTTTTCTTGTCTTATGCAGGGCCATTAAACTTGTACCAGTGAGTACTTTGATGGTCGTAACCGGCTATTACCTTTTACTACTAAATACCTACGTGTATTTTACTTGCACATACATGTAAATCTCTCCGGCTGTTTATCATACCTTCCATCTCCGGTATCAAGCCGATTTGATATAAGAACCCCAAACAACCACTAGACACTTTAGTTCACATCCATTAGTAGCGTAGCTGGACAAATGTGGACCTTGCAATTGCAGCAACGCGCAATCGCAGCACGGCAGCTTCAACTCGCAAAACAAGGACCATATTCATCCTCAAAGGTTCAATTACCTATTTTTGAGTTGTGGATTCTTGCTCCAAATAATTAATTTTTATGAACAGAAGCTGATTCTCACATGTTTGCACAAGAGACTCCTGGTTGGTATAAGGAACGAATATCACCTTCGCTGAAATTCATGCGGGCCCTTTCAAAGAAATTTATTGTACATGAATCGGCGGACAATTTCATAGTATGAGTGTACCAGATCCCTCAAGCACCAAGGTATTTATAAATCGCCGCCCTCTATCTCCCCCCACATAACCTCACGTCATACATAAAGCTTCAAGGCCAGTAACTATATACCACAATCCCTCAATAACCAACCAATCACTCACAATGTTCAAATTTATTTTTATCCTCCTTCTCTCCGTCCTGCTCTTCACCTTCACTACAGCTACCACCGTCTACAAAGGCCAGACCATCTGTGAGACAAGCAAGGGCTCCCCCCTTGCCTCCGAACTAATTTTCCTGGCCGGCGACTTCGAAAACCGTATCGTCCCCGGTGGCCGCGGTCCATGCTTCCAACTCAACGACGATGCCAACGGCCGTCCCGGATGTACTGGGTGCTGGTACTTGGGCCGTGACTCTCTCCATGTTGCGATCTGTGGAGCTAAGGGCTCCTTCGTTGACTTGCTCGATGTTGCGGCGGGTCTTAGAAGACTGGAGCTCGTGTGCACCAAACTTATTGGTGACACTAGGAGGACTGGGGGGAAGTGGAGGGTTAAGGGAAGGAAGGGAGGGAACTTTGACATCCTTGTGCATGTCTAGATCGTGCTCAGCTGCTTAGGATAGTTTCGTTGGTTAATTAATATTAAGAATTGATATTGAATAAAATTAACCTCCAAATCGATATCTCACTAGCATGTTTTGTATAAGGTACATAATTTTGGTCGGCATAAGGAACAAAGGCAACATGCCCCAAACCGACGGGCAACCGCATAGTGAAAGTGTGCTCTGACCCAAATGCGAACGCTACCCAAACCCCTGGCGTTTACAGATGTCACGACCTGTTCACCGATGGGTATCAAAACCTGTATGGGTAGCACACTGATTCGTATTAATCTCTTACCACCATACGTTGATATTGAACTAGTCATGATGAGCGCAAGCCCGACCTGGAGCACATGCTGACTTGGTAGGTGGATGTAAAGGCTCTAGTTGTTCGAGCCTGGGCTTGAGCTGCCATTATTTTACATAAAGATAAACTTCCTAAGAAGCCGATATACAAAATATCTCTTAGGAAGAGTAATGGAGAATATAGTTTATATAGATTAGATAGCGATAATGTTCTACTAGGATTAGTAATATATTCCTAGGCTCAAGCTAGCTCAAGCTCTTCAGTAAGAGAGCTCGACCTATTTGATCCTAAAGCTTGAATTGAAGCTCGGGCTGGTCGGTTAGTGCCAATCACTATCAGGCATTCGTTGCCAGAATCATCAACGTCTTCCTATCTGAATTTGTCACTTAATTAATTTATTCTCAATCAAATATAAATACCACCTCATTGCATTGGTTCAAACATACAACTTCACGCTCAGGATGCGAACGCTTGTAAGTCCGGTTACATGTATATAATCAGGGTTTATCAATCTTGTACCAAATCACACTCTACCCGCGAAAATTTACCCCTCGAAAATCGCATAGTATGAGTGTGTAACTACCCCCTCAAAAAACGCGATATTTAGAAAGACATTTCCCTCAGCCTCAAAACTCTTCCCATCTCATCCACACCAAACAAAAATATCATCTATTCAAAGTCAGCTCTCTACCTGCGACAAATCTCATCGACCACAAACCAGTCGCCCAAAATGTTCAACTTCCTCCCCGCCCTCCTTCTAGCTATCCTTCTCACCTTCACCGTACCCACCGCCGCCATCGAAGGCATGACCATCTGCGAGACCAGCTCCGGCTCTCCCCTCGCCTCCGAGTTGATTTTAGTCGCCAAGGACTTCGAACTCCGTGTCGCCCCCGGAGGGCGCGGCCCTTGCATTCAGGGAAAGTTCAACGACATCAATGGCCGTCTTGGATGCTCCAAGTGCTGGGACTTGGGCGATGGCCATCTCACCGTCTCGATCTGCGGAATCAAGGGCTCTAAGCTCTCTTACAGCGATCTTGCGGTGTCTCTCAGGAGACTTGAGGGCGAGTGCACCAAGAGCTTTGGAGGTACTCGCAGGGCTGGGGGGAAGTGGAGGGTTTTAGGAGGGCAGTTCGAGATCCTTGTCCATTTCTAGACGATGTGGTCACTTGTCTTGGGCGCTCTTGTGGATTGAAACTGGAAACGGGTTTTAAATAGAGCTCACCGTGAAATTTCAATGGTTGCGCTTTAAAACCTCCTCTCTCGTAAATACCTAAATCGAGTGACAATGTGAGATCCCAATATAAAAAGTAAAACAACATGTAAGCCAACCGACAACCCACGTAATAGCCACTAGAAAAGGAATACCGGACTCGAGCATTAGACACCACTTGTGAAACTCTCTTCAGTTCAAAGGCAAAAAAGTACAAAGCAATGGCAAAGAATATATTTGGTTGTTGGGCTAAAAAGCCGGTCGCGGAGGATAGAACGAAAAAGAGAGTCGAGGTAGGGCTTGAATTGATGCCAGGTGTGACCCTTGTTTTGATCTTGGTCCAGCGTCTGGAATCTATAACCACCCAATCACCACAATGAATCAGAAAGATCAGCATGATCATAAGATGAACAACGCAGCTAGCACGCCTCGGCTTAATCACTGTGTGGTGAAGATTTAGTGAGCGTCTGGTAGCTCTCACCGAAATAAAGTACGCCTAGGAGAAGCAGAGTACAGAGTTAATAGACATCCAATTGCGTAGCATGTAACAAAGCACAAAATAGCGCCTTAAACCAAACAGCGATCTCGAGGGCTTTGACTGTTCTTATGATCAGATTCAATAGAATAAATCGCCAGCTAGGAAGAAATTCGCAATCTGAAATTGAAAAACGAGGCAGCCATGGGTTTATATTCGACACGGCGGTCTGGAGAACCCTGACAGCTCTCCTTTCTCATTATACGAACAATCTATGTCCCCCGATTTGAGAGTTTGATAAATTGAAACAGGATTTGGCATCTTGGTGATGTCTGAGTTATGTCTCTTATGTCTCTGGGCTCCGAAGTTCTAGACCAAAAGTTAAAAGGACGCTTGAATAAATTAATTCATCAGTAATCAAAATCCGAATCACAACTCTACCAATATTCTATACTCACTAGCGCCCCTCTTACAAGCCTACCATAGAAAAAGACAAGAGAGTAAGTTTCCGGCGGATGGTTGACCATAAAACAGCCATTATTCAATAACGCAATAATTGAAAGATATTTCTTTATAAACACCCATCGCATTACACCCTCGGTCAATCACACCTTCCTATTATCAAATTGACCAAAAAATACTCATTCATAGTTGCACCCCCCCCCCCCCCCATAATTACACCGACTTCACTCCCAACTTATCAATCCATCTAAACAGAATCTTCAAATCTACACCATGTCCAACCACATCAAAGACCTCTTTCGCACGTCCAAACTAGGCCCCGAAGATGGCACCACCCCTGCCACTATTCTCTCTCCCATCGACGAAGAACTCGACACTCTCTCCGACATCTATTATGAACTTATGAAGTCCCTGTCCGCACCCCACTCGACCGAGCAGCCTCTTGGCGTTGACGTGGAGCAGCACCTGTTTTTGGATGACATGTTCGATAAAGGTGTTTCCAGTCGCAATAAAATTCATCATATGATCGCGAACGGTGATATCAAGAGGGCAGATGTCAGGCGGTATGAGGAGAAGAAGAAGGAGTTTAACTACTTACTCCACGCATACAAACAGGGTAAGACAACAGCGGTGAAGGTGGAGGTGCCGAAGGTGGAGGAAAAGGCAGAACCAGAGGCAAAGAGTTTGTTAAAGAGGGCGGGAGATAGGTTGAGAAGAATGAAGAGCTCCAAGGGAGCTGATGGAGAGGCCTAGGCATAGATGCATGGGGCATGCATGGTACGTGACGACGGCCAGAGATGCTGAAATATTCTCGGAGAAAGAGTATACCCACACCAACGTGAGAGTTTCTTTTGGTCGCTTATTTTCTGTCATTTATTCGCTCTTTAAATTCCCTTTGTTTTTGATTTTGCTCTACCTACTTCCACTGTACTGTCATGTAACAATGATGAATAGATTCAACGTAACCATCCTCTCCATTAGTATTTGCCCAACTCTGTGATCAGATCTTATATGTATACGTCTTCCAACTGTAATCGCGGTACTCTAATAAGATAGTGAGTTTATAACCTCCACGGTATTTTTCCTGGTTATATTCTGCCCTAGGTTGCACCCTATAGACATAGGAACTTTGGACTTTGGGTTCCTCATGACCACATACAGAATCTCCCAAAAATACTTTCCTTTCTCCATCAAACTCCTACACACGCAATACTTACCTACTAAACTATGATGTATAGTATGGCATGATCAAGAATTCTATGTACAGCTGCAGGTAATAAGTGATGGAACACCCTGAGACAGAGTGATACCTGTTTTAAGTAAACGCCACCAACATACGGTGTTTTCAGGTATAACCGCATCCCGGGCGTTCCATCACTTATTACCCATCGCTGTATAAGTGGTAACCTCTAATCTCCGAAGTTGGGCTTTATAAACATTACTGATTACTTGTGCGCACCCAGCTATAGAAAACATTTTGAATTTCTCATCGAGTCACTAGAGCCTCTTTTCCGTACGTTCGAATCGATCTCTACCCTGGCGCTCATCTAAAGGACCCCATGCGGCTCCTATGCCTTCAGGGTATATTGTAATCTACTGTTATATACTAGTCAGTATCTTGCTCTTCTATTTTTACTTGGAAGTAGGTTAATATGGCCGTTAAAATCACTCCTCCGTGACTATGCTGGCGTAGCCGTAGGGGAAAAAAGTAAAAGAAGAGGAAAGAAAAAAAGGACATTCATCTCAGATTAATCACCACCTACTCAGTCTCCTCCTTGGAACTTCCCATACTATACAGAAAAGAACTAAAAGTACTGCGGATATTTCGCGGGGAAGAGCCCCCGCGAAATATGTGCTACAGTACTCCCACCCCGGGTTCGAACTCTCAACCTTCTGCGAGCCATGTGTTAGAGAAACACACGGTGTAATACATCTCGACGAGCTGTCAACCACCAGACCAAGCTCGCCATACTACATTTGTTCAGGGAGTAATAGTTAATCAGTAGTCTAGCATTATGGCCCGACTTAACTCACCTAACTCTAGCTCTCATAAATCTGCCTTTCGCGATCGACCTAACAATGGCGTTTTTCACATTGATGTAGGAAAGCTAGAAATTCTCCCTATGAAATTTGGGCTTCGTTTTTTTCTTTCTTTCTTTTTTACTGCCTTGGACAGGCTCGCACAGGACGCGGAACATCTTAATGGCAATTGAAGCTAGTCGCGATAGTCACCTCGAATACTGAATCAATATCGCTAAATTCAAGGATTCAAGGTTCAAGGCCCGCCCTAAACCCAAACTGTAAACCTACTTGAAAATATGTCACGATAGGAAAGTTTTCTAAAACGAAGTCCTGCTACAATTGCCTTAAACTCCAAACACCCACCCGACCTTACCTATCCATCCGCTGAACCTCAATCCAGCCAAATTCAAAGTCTCCGTAAGTTGTCTTTCAGTATATGTATTTCTCTGAGAAGAACACAGTCAAGGCATTATACGATGATTCCCCCACTCGTCCGCTTCTTGTACCTAGGATAATAACACCTCTGGTGATGTATGTACCAAACTTGAAAATCTAATTCAAGAGGCCTGTGCCCTCCAAATACTCCGTGCCAGAAGGTCAGCCTCGTAAAGTACCTCCTCCATCTCATTAGAGGGGAGGATTATTCTATACAAGAAGAATACTTACAAGGCTCTGCCAAATGATTGAAAACGTCAAGGTCTATAAAATCACGCCTCACTGAATCTCAGGCGGATACCTGCAAATGTAAACATTCTTTACCTATAGCTTAGAATTATAGTCTGAGCTTATCCCCCTAGCTTCAACATCATTATTATCAGAAACAACCTTAAGCCTCAGGACCCAAGGTGGGCTTCCTATAATAATTACCTGAGTCAACAGTATTGAACCCTCTATTTGTATCTACAGATCTTCCCCCATCTAAGCCAGAGTTATCAATCATAGCATAGTAAATATAAAACCTCCGACCTTGTCGAGACCGTCGAATATCAGACTTCTTTCGTGGTTGAATAAATCATCAATTTGTCAGAAACAAGATGATACCCACCTCTCAAACACAATTTCGATTATGATGACCTTCTGGGATTTCCGGTTCGATGATATACGGCTATCTATAGCTCTGTAAAATTAGCCGTGTTTATCGATCAGTTCGGAGGAAGTGGGCATACTGATCTAAGATGTCGCCCTACCAAAATCTCCACATGTTGGATACAATTCTGCCGAATGAGAGCATGTCTGCTGTTGTTCGGTCCCTATGAAAACCAAAGAAGTCATCCTGCCTCCCCGATCATGGCCCTATCCCTACCTTCACGTCACGCCGCGACAGACCCCCTCCCCCCCTCCCACACCACAGGCAGCCGACCCACGGTAGAAAGGAGATAACTAATACCACGCCTTTTATCAGGCTAAGCCTCAGATACCTCATATCCAGTCTACTAAATACTTCTAGTTAAATTGTATCTTTAGAGGCGTACTACCATGGCCATCGAGAAGCGTTTGGTGGAATGGGTCATGAGTTTTGGTTTCATCGAAGCATAGTAGATCGATAGTTGATGTAGTGGCTAGGTGGACTTATTCATTGGTACGGTGGTCTGTTAATCGGGGTGCATTTTCTGTCGGTGATGGATCATGGATTCTCACTCGTTCCTTTCGCTCCACTTCAACGCTAACGGAGCACGCTCATTGTCTTCAACAAACCTTCACACGTCCTCTTCAAGCAACACCGTTCCATCTTTTACCCAGCAACATGTATCAGCTCCGCTCTACCGTGTCTAAACCACACCTGTGTATCCTTCTTTCGACCAGCAACCATCAACCATTGTCCATCACAGCTAGAATTGCTCTCTCCTGTCATCTGCACGCTCATTTTCACAGATACGTTTTTACCAGCCAACCATTACGATCAAAGCAACTGTCTCATCGTCAATCTCATCCCTCCTTTGCTACTCTACCGCTGTACCTTATCTCCAAACGCCAGGGGTTTCACCATTTCAAAGCCTATAGCAGTGGTAACATCTGGTGGTCTAGCTAGATGCACGGCTAATGCAAGTAATTAACAGTGACTATCACTACCTGGCGTGCTGGGAATCTTCCCTATATGCACGAGGGAGATATGTAGGCCAATCACCCCCGGACAATACGCTGGCCTATCTCACCTCCGCATATGGTTTGCTCCTCTTTCCTGCCCCGCGCACCTGTTTTTTATACCCCATATTCTCTCTACATTCGTACAGAGAACTAAATACCAGCAGTTACCCTCCAAATTACTCCTCTTCACACAGAGATTGCCTATCACACCCGGCCCAGCCCACTCCTTTTCTACCCGCCTCGCAGATGAAAACGATTATCCTACCAGGGCAATGCAGCCGACGATTTAGTCCTGACCCAAGATGTCGAAGGAGCGGTGCCCATGCATGCACATTGACTGACAACGGAGACCCAAGTGGGAATTGCGTAGAGGCGACGGCCATGTCTGGGGATTAGCTTTTGTTTCCGAATTGCAATTATTGCGTCCCATCTCCAAGTGTTCTTTCCTTGTACTTTCTAGTGTCGACTGATGCAACTAGTATCTGTCGGTTGCGTTGGCTTGGACGCCGGGCACGCCGCCCCCACCCTCGGGTAAATCTTTGACAGTTGGCAGACATTATCTCCGATTCATGTGAAATTGCCTTATACTCAGGCGTTCTGGATTTGGCTGGGCCCCCGGCTTTAGTAGAACTCCGGGTACGCTATTGTGCGGCAAGATGCTCGAGCATTTTCGCTGTCTGCCTGTGAGGGAGCAATAGTAAAGGTAGTCCAGTAGATCCACCATGGGTGGCAGGCCCCTTGATCTGTGCTTCTCTTAATTACTCCCTACCGATTTCCCCCCATGTTAGTGTTGTTCCGGTCCCTGATCACTAATGAATACTCCAAAACTTCCGTTCTCTCCACACATCGAACTTTCTATTTGAGAGATCTGAAATATGAGTAACGCGCTATCCTACATTCTCCCGGAAACACCATATAGAGCAGCAGTGAAGATGACTACCCCTTCAGGTTAAGTATACCTCAATACACTCACTTTCAGCTTTTGCCGCTCACCTGCAAAATCTTTTCTCCGGGATCTACTCCTGCATGAGTCGGAACATGTGTTGAATATGGCTTTCAAGCGTTGGATGAGGCTTTGTCCTAGCTTGATCACGGGTTGGATTACTGGAGGCCAGAGTTAGACTACACCATAAGCCCGGCTAGTCTCCGTCGTTGCTCGCTATTTCGCTTGATCGGGAGTGGTGGCTACTGAAAACCTTCTACTATGCGTGCCGGGGGCGATAGGAGAAACACAGGATTCACTCCCCAGAGAGAATAATCCGGAGGAAATTGCGATTGACTAGTAGCGGTGACCGCTCACCTTCATGAGCTATTAGTTTCTCTTCCTTACTCTCGGTTTACTTTCTCTATTTCTTCTTTAGATCTCATTTATTCTTCATTAGCGGGTCATAAGCCCTATCCCCCGGATCCGTCTCAATATAAGTACTCTATATACAAATCTCTGTCGTTGAAGAATTCTGTCAACGAGTCGAAGTGTGCACTTTGAATCCTACTAGTATACTCTTATCCCGAAACGTAATGAAACGGCTTGGGATGAGGTCTTATAATTAGTGAATTCGCAACCATTTAAATGCAATTGATGAAATCTTCATACTCTCTTTACTTCATATACCATATCTTCTTTCTTCATTGTGCCCTTTGCGCAAAAGCCTCCAGCTCCAAACCCCGGTAACCTGATTGGCGCCGATCCTCTAATCAACCAATCATACAAGTAGAATTTAGCGCCAGCTCTACCCGCGTCAAGGAACTTTTAAGGCCAAAATTGGGTCGCATGTGGTCGATTGAAATCGTGAGTGGTAAATTGATTCGTTGCATCACTTTGCGGCACCCCGGGTACTACTAGGGGTTAGTGTTTGGTCATAGGTCATCACTCGATTACTACCCCACTTTCATTCTTTTCTTTTACTCAGCCGAGAACTAAATATGTCGGCCCAGAAAAACTTACTACAGAATTAATGTGTATCAGGCCTGATTTCCTCTATCGATTTATCGCATGCTGCCGTCTATTCATTCTAATGTTTTGATGGGGACCGGCTGTCTGCTCACACAAACCTTCTTAAAGTCAAGACTTAATTTTACTACTTAGGCTTTTGGGCTACACTAAAACTATAGATATTCTATTACAGCCTCTACCTCTCTCCGTTGTGACACCTGGGTTGCTTTTGGTGTTTATAGAATAGCTCTCTGAAAGCTTAATGAATGCTGTGTAAGGTTAAGACCCCTTGGCTCACATCGGAGGTTTCGTATCAATTGATACTACCTTATACTCTGAACTATTTTACAAAAATGAGCCATATATGCTAGGCTTTGACAATCCGCGCCCTCTTAGAATGTCCAGTTTGATATTTTGACTAGCTCGCACAAACATCCTTGGGTGCCAAGGCCGAGTGAGTGCTTGTGATTCAATTCCTGGAATCCTTTTTTTTTTGTTCAACTCATTAATTGTATGCAGACCATAGTCAATGGAAATGCCACAACCCCAGAACTACCCTGCTATCTTCTGGCTACACTCAATAAAGGGCATTCAGCAAGCTGGCACTCATCCGCCGCCGCTACCTTACTGAAGGAAAAGAAATAAAAACGCAACTGAGCTGCCCTCTACCCGTTCCTAATTACGATTCGTGCAGTTCCAGAAATCTTGGATGGTGGGGAGGGAGTTCATATTTTTTAGGGTACATATGAGGTTTCAATGTACGTATTAGATGTGACTCAAGTATCTGACAATTGTTTATGGGAAATTATTTACGAAGGATGAATAACGCGTATCATCATTACCTAGCTAGAGATATAGAGGTGAAACTGCAATTGGCCTGGTGGCGGGGTTTGATTGATTGATCGATTGATCGATTACTTCATTAATTATATGCCCCCAGATTCTATGATAATATCGAGCCTACATAGATTTCTACTCCATTTCTTCTCAAAAAACCTTCTCACGCACGGGTCTATACTAGCTTCCAGAGAAGATAGCGTCTTTAGTATGAAAATAAAATCGAATTTTAAGACTATGTAAGGATATAGGTTTAAAAAAGGATCTACTCCAAAACCTTCCTGCCTTGAACTGATCGTAGTAATGGTTCGTTCCAATAACCGCTAAACCTGAGGAAGATTTCCCATTTCCACCACAGCTGATTGCAGGGTTTCTGCGTCGGTCTGTGGGTATTGTTTCCTGGAGGCCAAAAACAATGAATCATATACTAAGCTCACTATAAATCCGAATGTTAGTAGTGCATTCAGTGTAAGATTTCGATAAGATATATTTGCCTTACTTGAGATAGTATAGTACACGTTCCTTGTAAATCAGTGTGCAGCGATGCTTTAAATCTTTACTCCACACATATTTATGCTCAACAGCAGCATTGTCGATGATCTTATTAAGCTCTTCCCAGATTTTCACCACCTCCCTCACGGCTTTTGGTGTCTTATTCTTCAAGATGGGATTAAGGTAATCAAGTATATCATTAACTGATTGCTCAACCTCTACCAGAGTGTAACCAGCTTTAACACGGTGCCTCAAACAAGAGATCGTTGAGTTGATGTTTTCTTTGGTTACCAAAAGAACTTTTGGGAGGTAACCCCCTTCAAGAGTGAGAGTAGCGAAGATCCAACCGGCAGGGACGAAGATTGTTTCGCCGGGGTTGACTATAATCATCCTTCCACTAGTGAGAGTTGGAGCGATACGACGAAATATGGTACCCGGTTGCTCGTGGTGGATCTCATTCGTGGAGTTCCTGGGGCGATAAAAGACCCTTTCGTTAGACTCCGTAGGAGGCCAGAGTACCCACAAGTTACGGATAGTGCCCTCGTGCAAGGCCATTATCGGAAGTCCCCCCTCTATATTTGTTAGTAAGCTCACCCCCCTGATCCTGACCAGAATTATACAAATATACCAACGCGGAGATCCGTAAACGAATATTTCGGGGTGGCATCGAAAAGGGTATAAGCGTGAACAGCTGTGCACACCCTTCCTAGCTGAGGCGGGATAACTATTGTGTACTTGGTCTGGTCTGAGCCAAGAGGTGAAGTTGAAGTATGAATGTTTTGTATAGATTGCACATCTTGAACAAGGTGATCACCAAGCATTAACTGCTCAACAACAGTCGCGAACTGCGCATTACTAGGAACCTTCTGGATAATAACCTAAAATAAGTTAGCATGATTGATGAGACCAAAGTGATAGGAAATATACATGATCTTGCGCATTGAGTATTGCTTCAAACATGTCGCCCGGGGGAGGTGGCCCGTTTTTCCAGCACTGCTCTCCCTTGAAAATAACCGGTCTCGATGGCATAAATTGCAGAACGAGACCAGTCTTTAGGGTTTCGACGGGTTTCATTTTGTGGATGCATCCAGGATTCAAAATATGGTCGATATTGGGTATCTTTTGACCATTGTTTTCCTGAAATTCGCCCACAGTCTGACATGTGCGCTCAATAATCGAGTTACACTTATACTCACAAGAAGCCTGATGACCGACCAGATCAGTACCATCGGGGTATGGCAGCTTTATTGAGACCTTGCAGCCATATTTTCTCCATTTACAACAATGTCTGCCATCTATATTAGTGATACTCAAACCAAGTAACATGGTTTAGAACTGGGGACTTACTCCTCCGCTCTCATTAAAGCTTTTTTTTTTCTACGTTCAGATTTGAGTTGGACTCTTTCTTTACGGGTCTGACCAGCACTGCCGGAATCCTTTCTTGATCTGTGGAGGGTTGGGCTCATTTGTGCTTATGGGTTTTAAGATGAACGAGCTTGATAATAACCTTGTGATAGTGTTAGTTTTTTGTCGGTGGGCTGTAGATGAGGATTGTTGATCGGCGGGGGTTAAGAGATATAGCTACCGTGTGGAGTTATTGCGTTGTGAAATGACCAAGAGTGTAAGTGGTCGGGAGTGAATATTGAGAGTATTGAGGTGTGAAGTGGAGGTGCGAAGTGATGTGGTTGGGGGGATAAAATAGTCGATGTAAGAAGAGCGAAGGTAGGTAATATCCGGGAGATAATGGATTCTTTGGGGACGGCGGGCGGGAATGACGCCAATTTCACTAATGCACCGTACCTATAGTATATGTCTAACCCCTTAAGTTAAAGTGACTTAGTCGGTACATGTAGTCAGCTAGGATATGCAGGACGCTAGAGTTATACAGACGCTAGAGTTTAAATCTCGATCACAATTACATGTATATAGATTTTAGAATTATAGTTTGCGTTCAATCCTACGATATTGTTTGGAACGTTTTTTTGCTATTCATTCTTCTTCTGATTTTACATTCACCCTCCTCCGGATCTCCTGAAACACTTGCATAGCCTTGTATCTTGATTGTCGTGCCAAATCATTTGCCAAAACCGCCCGCTTTTGGCCTAATCCATCTCATATCAACTCTTCGCTACAATGCTTAGAAAATGTTTCAACCAGTTCCTATAACAACCTATCAGCACATGCCTCACTCCAATGAAGGGAGAAACTCACTTCAAAATTACAACAAGCCATACTTCCAAACACTGGGCTTCTGGACCCGCACTTTTCTGTTACTACTCTCGGGCTTGATATCCCAAATGCAATCCTAGCTAAAAACCGCGGATCGTCCCTGCTGGCTGTGGCTGCTAATACCGCCCTTATCTTATTTGGATCGATTGGTATGTCGAAAGAACTATTATCTTCATCCATCTCCACCCTCACACCAGTTTTGCACCACTGGCATTTACCACATTTACCGTGGGGAATCGTATCCCCGAAATGGTCGGCAAGGGCAGCAGCGAAGCACTTCTGGTCAGTAATGAGGTTAATAACCTCTTGACCTTTTCTCAGGTCCGCCGTTTCCCGGAGTTCCATTTGCTTGTATATAGAGCTAATTAAGGGCTCCCTATCTTCCCTTTGCCTCGGAAATTGCCTCATCATGCGGTACCTATTCACCACGCCAGAGGGCTTGAGTTCGACGTAACCTTTGTCGCTCCAGTCCTGAAGTTTGCGAACAACCTCTTCTCGTAAACACCCTAGGCGATCACTGATCAAGTCGACGTCTACCACTCTCATGGTTTTGCCGCCGCCAGAGGCGGTGATTATAGCGGTGCTAATCAAACAATCTTCGGACATGGCCATGTCAAATCGGAATGAAGGTTTGAAGGTATACTTGGAGTACTTGGGTGTGATTGCTCTCAGAAGCTCGAAACGAAGCTCTAGTTGGGAGTAAAGCAGGCCTAGGGTGGTAATCTTTTGCAAGTCAGAATATTGCAACTCAGCAAACCTCAAGTGCCTTACCTTAATATCCCATTTTTTACTCTGCTGATAAAGATTTGCCTCTATGACGTCGTCTTTTCTTGCTGTAGCGTTGAGATCGAAGAGCTCGTTCAGAAGACCATCAATGCTCTTCTTACTAGGCAGATCGGCTCGGCAGAATATCTCTCGTTTCCGCCAATCTTTGCTGCAGAGGTACAGTGCGCATTTACTGGGCAGGCCATCACGGCCTGCACGACCGATTTCTTGGCTATATCCTTCTAAACTGCGTGGGAAATCGTAATGGACGACGTTCCGGATATCCGCTTTATCGATGCCCATACCAAACGCAATTGTGGCGACAATCTAGAACGTTGCGAATATTAGGAATATACGCATCTAAGTCAGGATTTATCCCATTCGAATACCGTTATGTTTTTTTCGGTCATGAATTTCTCCTGCACCACTAATCGCTGTCCCGTCTCCATCCCGGCATGATATGACAAACTGAGAATACCACTCTTCACTAACTCTTGGGAAACATCTTGCGTTTGCTGTTTCAGATACGTCAGTGACTAACTTACCTCGATAATAGCACCCTTAAAAACTATACCTGCTGGCTGGTCACATAGACGATGGTTGACCCAGGATTTTCCCCCAGAAATTGTTTGAGTTTAGGCATTTTATCTTCAATTGTCGTGAAGGACTCTGCCAACATTTCAAGACTATTAAAGCTTATCAGCCACCTTCAAAAAGTACATAATATGGGTTTTAAGCATCAAGACGTACTTCTCTCTATAGGTAGTTGTCCTAAATAACCCGTCCTCCGGGATATCAAATCCTTTGCAAATGTCTGCAGCAACACGCGGTGTAGCCTTGATGGTGTTCGGAATCAGCAAGCTACAGCATATAGAATTATCGCAAATCCAATTTTAACAACTCACTGTAGCGGTCAAACATAAGACCCGCTCTGCCTCGATTTCCTTCACAAATCGCGCAACTAAAATCAAGTAAGCTGTCAAAGCTAATCACCATGAACAACACTTCCAAACCTTTGAGATAATCGGGGCGGAACGCTTGCCCCCACTCAGAGATACAATGTGCTTCGTCCACTGCAATAAGTCGAATTCGAAGGTGTTTGACAGAGGCTACGAAACCTTCGTTATTGAGCCTTTCTGGAGCGCAATAGCTAACGTAGATGTGATAAGTAGAAGCATAGATAGATAATTTATAGGTGTACTTACAGAAGCTTTAGTTCACCCCTTCGGAGAAGGTCATACGTTTCTAGAACAGATTCCCGGGTTTGTGAGGAATCGATGGCCGCTGCTTTGACGCCCCTGGCTTTTAAAGCGTCGACCTGGTCCTATTATTTGACATATATAAGTCAGCAATGTGTCCCCCTAACGATCCATAGAAATCAGTGCCTGCCTGAGCTAGCAAGCACCCTATGAGATACCGGGCAACAAACCTTCATCAATGCAATCAACGGGCTGATCACTAACGTCAAGCCACTTTTCACTTCTCCGCCTTGATCGTCTTCATATTGGTCAAGCGCTAGAGCTGGAACTTGATAAACCAAACTCTTTCCACCTCCAGTGGGGAATATAACGACTGCACTCCCACCAGCAATCAATCTTGATATAGCTTCTTCCTGCTTCAAACGAAATGCCGGATATCCCCAGGTTGCCTGAAGCACCTTCCTCGCAAGGGGAGATGTACTTGGGTACGTTTGTTTAATCTTTTTGGGGGATGGCAGCTCCGTAAGCTCAAGCTCAATGGGGCGCTTTTGATTAGCAGTTAGGTCTCCCTCTATAGTCGATGCAAGCTCGACCATATCTGCCTCGTCATCGCTAGACAAGCCAAAGTCTTCGTCGTCTGATTTGCTCATCTCGGTAGAGTGTTGAGGCTTTGAAAGATTGGTGAAACTTGTTACTAACTAGGATATGTATTTCGACGATGTCGTTACTGTTTTGACTTACGCGTTGCAATGCACGTGCTAACGCACCAACAGGGACTTCACGACGCGATTGTTCATTATCTGCATCTACTAACTAAAAGGGGACTGGTCGGGTAATCCAGGCCAAGACCTCCAGTCACATATTAAAGGATCTAAGCCACAACCGCAGTACCGGATACATACATGTAGTGCTAAGAATCAGAAAACACAACTGATACCCCCCTAAATAAATAAAAAATAAAAGAGGAGTATGAATGATTTTAATCAGAACAAGGGAATTGAGTAGTTGTATTTGCATAAAGAGACTTACAAGAAGATCTTCACACTTGTATGGTGCACACATCCTTAAAGGTAACACGAGAAAAATGCCAAGGCTCTAATAACTTTTCAACCACGATTGATATTGAAAGTCCATCATGATAGAACTCTTTTCCGTCACGGTATCCAGCCTTCTATCATGACGGATTTTCAATATCAATCGTGGTTGAAAAGTTATTAGAGCCTTGGCATTTTTCTCGTGTTACCTTTAAGGATGTGGGCACCATATCTAAGAGTACTGTGGCACGAGTGACAGACCTAGAAGCAATTATATACCGTAGTAATTCTTCTTAGCGGACGGGTTACATAGACGTCGAAGCTGCCTTTTATAGCGCGTATTAAGGGGCCCCCCCGGGACAAACGACTAGATCAAAGAATTTCAACGTCAATATGAGCGTCCGCTGAGACGAATTACTGCTAGGCACCTAGCACGGGATGGGTCGATCGCGAAATGTGATCTTTTACACCTTGTTCAAGACGCTGCGAAATACCAAATTCATTATTACACATACATATACGTATGGGGGAGCTTGCTTGCTATCTGATTGTACATTATCGAGAAAAAAACCGCATTGAAAGCCATCCCCCCCCCCTTCAACCCCATCCTTCATATACCAGAAATATTTGCACTATTTTATCGCCAGCGCTACATATAACTATTTCAACCTCGGAACTAAATCACCGAAGAGGGACCTTGGGTCCCACTCTTTCTTCAGTCCTTGTAATCTGGCTACCCTTTCCTCGGTTCCGTATGTGTCCATAAGACTTTCATCTCCTCTATTAAAGTTCACATAAGCCGAGGCTTTATGACCACTACCAAACTCCTCATCCTGGAGCATTTTCCGGACCTCGCTCCCGAACTTTGTAGCCGCCGGCTCAGTGTTGAGGTCATTGTACCATGCCATTGGGAAACTGTCTCGGCAAATCCTATCAGAATGTACAACAGTAAAGAAGCGTGGATTGATAGGAACTTACGCCCATATGTTGACATCCCTATGCCCGAACGCCGTGTCATCCTTTCTCCCGGCTTCACGAACCTTTTCCATCGAGAACAGCTCCACGAGAACTACGCTCCGGAAAGCGTCAGGGTGTGCGCTTACGAACTGGGTATACGTCTCCCAGATCCTACGCATACCCGGGACACTTAGCTTTTGCACACCCGCTCCGAACAGCGACTTGAACCCGCCATGATCTTGGTGCGGGGCTTGCATGGCGTCAATGCGGCTATAGGGGACGCGACCTGGTTGTGCTTGGAGCGGGGGGCTGAGGGCATGAAATGGGTTTAGAGAAAGAAGTCGTTGAAAATATGCTTCAGCGGCTGAGGTTGGGCCGAAATAATGGAGCATCGCCACGCATACTGGTGAAATCTAGATCCTGTCAGCATATCCTTCAAAAGGTATAGGAACAAGACAACCGGTTGGGGAGGCTACCTTATCACTTTCCTTCACATGCACAAAGCCAACATATGCCGCTGCCTTCCCATTTGTCCAGCTCATCCCATTTAGAGCTTTCACCAGAGCCTCGAGCTGCTCCTCGCCCCACATCAATGTCATCTCCCAAATACTTCCATCGTCACTGCCTAACGTCGCCAATGGATAAGTACGAAACGTCAGATCGACCACCAGCCCAAATTTCATCCCCGCTCCTCTCAACGCCCAGAAAAGATCCGGGTTCTTCGTTTTCGAGACTTCGATCAGCTCTCCAGCAGCGGTGATCACCCGAGCACTCAGAAGGTTATCGCTTATGAGCCCATGCAGGCCTATGAGGGGTCCCAGACCACCTCCAAGACAGGAGCCAGATACCCCGACTCCACCGCAGCCACCGGAAACTATAGGGGATAAATTTAGTTTACATTGGAATACAAGAAGAGTCCGTAATACATACCAACACAACGTCCTTGGGCGTATACGGCGGAGATCAACTCCCCCGTCTGGGTCCCAGCTTGCACAGTAACACTGTCCTCATAGAGGGTGATCTCCTTCAAGTTGGAAAGATCGATAATTATGCCTTCTTTCCCGATAGTGCAGAAGTTGCCATGACCACCTGCTCTGACAGCAAAAGGGACTGAGTGTAAGGTTACCCAGAGAATCTGCTCCGAGGTTAGCATTGGTTTCCGGTATGAGGGAGAGGGGCCACTGACGGTTTCGAGTGCATCGCCCACTGTGTGGATCTTGACGACCGCAGAAGGCTCCTTCTTGTTGAAGTCGGACCAGGAAGTGAACGTCTCAGAGAAGATTTTGGCATCAGAGATGAGGTGAATTTTAGCTTTAGAGCTCAGTCTTGGGCCCAAACTCCCAACAATATCTTCGAGGGGTGTCTTTGGTGCTACTGCCATCATGAATACTTTAATCACCGGTCTGACAATGATGAACAGTGACCAGTGGGCATTTTCTGTTTCTTATATCTTGAATTGATTCCATATACCCCTGCTGGTATTCCCTGGAAGTGAAAGGGCATGTGGCTATAACTTCTTTGTTGGTACAGCTCTAGATGCTCTTTGTCTTCGATGCGACTGTGGAATGTGAAACAGGGCAGCTCCCGCGGACACAAACCTTATTGGTTCATCGATCGTAAGTAAACCGTTTACATCCACACACTTGTTTGCTTTCTTACCGAGACCCCGAAAACTGTTGGTGTGTGCAAGATTCTTGGCTGTCTCAACCGCTGCGGTTAGTAGAATTATCTCACCTCAATCAATAGGCTGAGACAGTAGTTTAATTCCATGGTCGATGACAAATTGAGTACCCTCAAACTAGCTAACAGAACGTGGCGCGAATCTAGAGTAATCTAGAAACTGGTGATTATAGTTATGGTAAAAGTTAACATGAATAGTATAGCTTCTCTTTTTATTACTGTATCTTGTAATAATTGTCCTTTTGCGGGCTAAAGACTCCAAATCAATGACCTAAAAAATGCAGACTCTATCCTAGAGACACATGTATCATGTGTATGACTTGAACAGGATGAAAAGCTTTACTGTTAAAAATTGAGGTTCTGAGTGCCCTTTCTGGCTTGCTAGGCCAAACGTTGCATCGCTTTCTGGCACCCCTAGTGGGTACATACAAGATGTCCATCCTTAGGCGCCCAGACCGAGTATGATAAGGATTCTAATCAGTGCGCGGCCGAAAAGAGAAATAAAGTAAGGGGTATATACATGTACATACCGCCAAAACTCGAAATTCTGACTATCTCCGCCCAGTGATTATCTCTAAAACAATTGGCTGAAGGGTATCGACCAGCATTAGAAGTATCTGTTTGTGGCAGGTTTGATCTTGTATGCATAGCCAATTTTCGAGTCTTGGCGGTACTCTTCTACCATAGAGTGTAGTAATGAAGAAATTGATAAGATGAAGTCTCGCCCTATAAGAATGCATGTAGAGAGCTGCAGTTGTTTCACTGCTTCCCTCATGGTGGTTACACATGCACTTAAGGTTTCCGAACGTTAACCACCACGTGAAATACTAGACATATAACAACCATCATTAAATACGCAGCCAGAACTTCTGCGTTAAAGGTTACTATACATGCGCTTAGTTTTACGTGTTTGGCGGTAAAATCCTTACTTCGTTTGACCATTAATCGGAAGTGGGAGTAATTAAAAAGTACTGGTAGTCGGGGAGCCTAAGGACGGACAAGGCGGTGAAAGATCGTCATTGATCGATACCTGTTCAAACAATATGAACTGTATTCCTATATACATGGAGTTATATCTGATTTATCAAGAAGATGTATGTAGCAATACCTTAGGTGATTATCGAAAACCTGATCAGGTAATACCCATCTTAACACTCTCGCAATGGTCTAGATTAATCTCCAAAAAGCCACAAAGTTAGTTCCAACAAGATGCTGTGCCATTCATGTCTTTGGTGCATCACCGGGAGACGCGATGCGTCAAACGAGGGCGTTCTAAGACCATCTCGAAGCTCTCCTAGCTCCTCGATTGGCCCATCGCAACTCTATCCGAGCGCGGTCTCATGTTCAGTCTAGGCCCTGCTAGCTGTTTGAGTCTAGGCTCTGCCAGCTGTTTGGCCAATCCCCCGTTCATATAAAGTCCTTATGCCTTGTCTGAT
This sequence comes from Morchella sp. 2016-41, assembly GCA_024713855.1. NCBI lineage: Eukaryota > Fungi > Ascomycota > Pezizomycetes > Pezizales > Morchellaceae > Morchella > Morchella sp. 2016-41. The sequence goes on from JAMGZD010000021.1 coordinate 1,460,529, forward strand.
CCTTATGAACCCCCACGGTGATAGCTGCGAGTCCGCATCTCTTTCCTCTCCAATTCCCCTTAGGATCCTGGTTGAAAATGGAAGGTGTCTTGAGTGCAAAAAGAAAAACATTCCGTCACCGTCCTATCTCCATCTTTTCTTGCTAGACAACTGTGATGGTTTCAACTTGATACACCGGGCGACGTCCAACATTTCAATGGTCATGACAAGAGATCACTGGATGTCGAAGTAGATCTCTCTATAGCGTTGAGCTCCAGCAAATTGAGCTGCGGCTCTGACGTTGTGTCGCACAGGCCCTTGTACGCCCGCCCACAGGAACTGGCCTGTGCATGGATGTAGGGACATGTAGGCATATGCAGGTACATACATACATCGAGTACTCTACATACATGTAGTCTCAAAAAGTGCATAAGCGAGGAGAAAAAACCCCAAACATTCCCACACGCTCATCTGACCACTGTTTGGCCACAGCTGCAGTTACTCAGGCGCGATGCGCATCCTCCTATGCGAGGCGCCTAAATTACCAACAGTTCCCCCGGCCTTCGGAAAGCTACATACATGTAGCTACATGTATGTACAAGGAGTCCGAAAGCAACTTACACCTCCTCCTCCTCCTCCCTCTCCACACGAGTGCATACATGTGGTCGACTCCACTTCACCACTATCTCCTGTTCTCCGCCGTCTCCAACACAAACTACTTGCAATGATTCCCAATGTTCCACCATGATCCTTCTGGTATACCCTGCGCGTCCCCCCGGTCACCGAGAATGCGGCATTCCCAACTGCATGGCCTCTGGGGGTTGATGTCTATCCGTTACTCTAGATACGGGGGGGGGGCATGTTGGAAGGCGAATCATCCCCAGGAGCGAGTGAGAACGTCATTTCTCAGTTGTGATTACTGCTCGCAGCGCAGATATACCAGCCCCTGAGGAGCCGCGTACGGTGGTGCCGAAACTTCCTCACAGGGGGGGTTATATCAACCCGTCATTACCAATATAATATACTATCAGGTGGTTTTTTCTGCATGACGTCGGTGGTGTTTACTTCCACATTAGAAATACAAGCTCGGCCAATGGCGAGGAAACACTCTCGCCCTGGAGTTGTTCGGGAGAAGAGCCGGCATTTGTAGAGTACTTGTCTGTTTTAATTACAGCTTGTTTCGGTACACGAAAGGGATCCCGCCATTCTTTACAATTTAGGCATATACCTACATAAGCCATGTGCACAGAAGTAAGAAGTTGGGGAATAATGCATCACACCTGAGGTGTTGTTCGGGGAGACCTCCATGAATGTGGGTCCTCCAATAGTCACCAAAGAATTGGGAGGTGTAAACAATCATAGAACTTTTTCCAACTTTTCTTTCCGGATCTTTTACGAAGAATATCTATCTTTGCATATACAATCACTCTCGTCTCTCTATCCTAAGATACTTGACCCGCTTGCAGTCCCCTACGGCGGATATCACGTTCAAGCGACGATTTCTCCCCGCTTTCTCACTTGCAATGACTATCCCCCCCACAACGCTGAGACATCTCGAAGTCATCTTCACTACTCGCCTCGAATGGCTATATACAACACACACACCTGGCGGCTCCACTGCCAAAGCACCCCCACTCAACGAAATCTAACGCTCATTGCTTCCCAACTTCGACCGCTGTATATCAGCTCCTGGATGTCCGGAACAGACAATGTTTTTCTAGTAACTAGCTTTCTATGGTTCTAGAAGACAACAGATATGCGCAATTATGGAAACCATTACACAAAGTTCGTATTCTCCTAAGAGCAGCTCATCCCCCTAGCCCAGATTACCCCGTCCCCCATTTATGCGCCTTGAAAGATGGCAAAGAAGTTGCGAAATTATTGAAGTTGAGATGACGTACTACGCAAGAAATTAATACAACACTCCTCAGGCTCCACCTCTACTACTCACCCCAATCTGCTCTACCATCATCCTGCGGCAACAACCCCTCCCCCGCCTGCAAAGCCACCCTCAGGACCGCTCCCCCCCCTTCCGAAGCGCACCCCCTTCCGGGGTCTTCCCCCCTTCTTGGACCTTCCCCCCACCACCGCCCGCCGCCCCGGTAGCCTTCCCCCTCTCCGCATCCCACTCAAGCAACTCCTGCGCCGCCCCCGCCGCAAGCAGCCTGTTCCCCGTCCTGCACGCGGGGCAGATCTCGCCCGTCTTTTTGGCCTTGAAGTAGCTCAGCACCCCGCGGTGCTCGGCGCAGCTGCGCGTGCACGGCGGATCGTCGGGCGAGGGGAGCAGACTGTGGCCGCACGTGTAGCGGGTCGTGATGTGGTGGCACATGGGTGGCATGGTGTGTGTTTTGCGTTTTTCTTTTCTTTGCAATCTTCTTGGTTTGGAGCTTGGTTGGTTGGTGGGTGTGTAGCGTGTGGCGAGTAGGAGGGGGGTGATGGCGATGGGGTGTTGGAGTGTTGGAGTGATGGAAGTGATGGAAGTGATGGCGGTGGTGGAAGAGCGGGCTATTCTACGTCCTATGCGGTTCGGCAATGCACATGTAACAGGCTCAGAGCTACTGCGCTGTGCTGCGTAGCTCAGCGCAGTGCTTAGAGCTTTCCCACCCAGTCTGCGTTGTGATGGCGCGGACGAGGGTTCCACATACCAAAGCCCCTCCGTTTTGCGCCATGCACACCAATAGCAATGACCATAGCAATGGCAGTGGATAGAAGCGTGACCGAGCCCGCCTGCGAGATATGTTGCATGTGGCTGTCTGTGGGGGCTGTATGTATTCAAGTGAAATGCGTAGCTAGACGCCTATATAGCAATTATGTATTTTACCCTTTGTTTCAGCTTTGCTTTACCCTTTCTTTCCACTGTCTTCTCACAAGTGCAGTACATCTATATATATATATATTGTACATAGAGCAACATGTGCTCCGGACCGCCCCTACACGAGTATCCATAGCTACATGTATGCCCGCGATAAAGCAAAGCAGCGGCAGAGACCTTCCCAAGCGCTGCCAGTACGTACATAGCTCTGGTGCATGGTGGGAGCTCCACATCCACCGACCACCAACCAACCAACCAATCAGCCACCGAATCTACCAAGAGCAGAATACATGTAGTTCGCGTCACACGGTATCACTCGGGCGTCACGTGACCTGGCACTTGAGATTTCCACCACCACCACCATAACCATTAAATGCAGATACGTGTGATCCCACACTACACTACACTATATAGCGACCGACACAGATCCCGTGTGGTCTCGTCTGGAAAGGGTGTATGTCACCACTGACTGGCCCCCCCAAAAAAAAAAGCACTAGAATGCAGAAGAGGGCAAGCACTCGGCGAGACCCCCTAACAAGCAAGCAAACAAGCAAACAAACAAGTTTCTATTCCTCACCGGTGCATGATATCCCCCCCTAACGTACAGAAAATCAAAACCTAAATGCTTGACACACACAGAGAAGTAAAGTTTGGAGATTACAAGTACTGAACCTGGAGGGTTTCGTTGAACGAGACCCTCCTCCTCTTCCTGCGCTGGGCTTCCGCTGGGTCCACCCCTTCTCCATCTTCGCCGTGGGCCCTCTTCTTCCTACTCGGCCTGAGCAGCCCATTGCCAGCGGGAGAGCCGGTGACCTCCTCATACCCAGTCTTATTGTCGGCCCCCACCACGTCCTGCCGAACCACGCTCACCACCACCACCACCTCTTCCCCATCCCCCTCCCCCTCCCCCTCCCCCTCCCCATCCTCCTCCTCCTCCTCCTCCTCCTCGTCGTCGTCGTCGTCGTCGTCGTCGTCGTCATCGCTCTCCCACCCACTCCCGCCCCCGCCCTCGTCCCCGCTCGTCATGTCCCACTGCAGGTTCTTCGCGTCGTCACACATGTCGCAGTCGCCCATCTGCCGCCAGTTATTGATGACGCCGTCCGCGCAGAGGTCGACATTCCGACAGATGCGGCCAACGCTGGACTCGGTGTGTGTGCACCCCGAGTGGGAGACGTGCGTGTGGCAGCAGACGGCCAATGCCGGCGCGGGCTTCAGCCGCCGGGGGTGGCGAGAGTGCTGGGCGCGGGCGGGCAGCGGTGGCGAGGGAAGCGTAGAGCGGGGGTCTTCTGGGCTTGGGGACAGTCTGGGAGCCGTGGGAGCCGTGGCGGGTTCTGGTTCTGCGCCCCATTCATCGTGGTGCTGTGTCTCGTTGAATCCAGATTCGGCCAACGGGTAGACATCGGCCCTTGGGGTTCTTGGTTTCTTTGGTGTCTCTGGCTGCTGAGGTGCTGGGTGTTCTGGCTCCTCTGGCGTTTTTGCTCCCTCCTGCTCCTCCTCCTCCTCCTCCTGGTCTTTACATTTTTCCCCCGGGGTGGTTGGTTCCCCCGGGGTGGTTGGTTCCCCCGCGGTTCTGGCTGTTGGCCCCTGGCGTGGTTCTGGCCCCTCTTGCTCCTCGTCTGAGCTTTCAGGGACCTCTGAGGCTTCGAGCCTCCCGAGGGCTGCTGCTGCTGGGGCTCCGAGGGTCTCCAGCATGTTCCTAGACGGTAGTGGTTGTGGCGGATGCTGGATGCTGGATGCTGGATGCTGGCGGCAAGATGGATGGTTGTTGTAGTGGGTGGGAAACGATGGCGGGAGAGTGTTCTTGGCCAGGCTGCTGGCTCGCACGGCGAGGCCATGTCAGGGTGCTGTTTTGGGCGTTTGACGGAAGGTTGCCTTTTCTATGTGCGTGGATGGGACAGCGGCGGTCACAGGCACCGCCAACTCGTCCTCCACACTCAGGCCTTCGCGGCGGCTCAGGTGATGGGTGCAGGGAATGCAGGCAAGGAGGAGGAGTGTGGGGCGCTTCACCGGGCCATCACTCGGCTTCACCCACGCTGGCCGTGTATCAGTCCTCATCTCTAGATCTCGCAGGTTCCGTATCCAGCGATGGATTACATGTGTCCCCCCCCGGTCTGCGCTTGTGCATCTTACTGCCCAATCAGAGGTCAGCCAGCGCGTCACAACCGGTCACTCGCACCCCCCCTCCCCCTCCCCCCAGCATAGTAGACACATCGCAGAGAACGGAGATCCAGTCGTTACGTGCACCTCTCTACACGCCCATTGACCAACCCCCACCAGGGCACGAGCCACACCGGGCAAAGACGAAAATGAAGAAAAAAGTGAACAAGGAAGATTTCGCGTATATATGAGTGATCGTCTATGATCCACCCATCCATCCATCCATCCATCCATGCATCCACGGCACCAGCGCCGCCGCCGGCAGTCAACTGGGAGAGAAAAAAAGGTCACGATAGGATGCAAGAAAAAACACAATTACACCTCCCCCCAGCAAAAGAGGGAATTCCGAGAGCCATGGAAAGGAAAAAAAAAAAGGTCTCCAGATCTTGCAGAGCCTGGCCAGCTAGCTAGCATCGCGCCATCTACACTACACTACACCAGTTCTCACCATCTCGGTTTCCTTCTGCAGGCGTTCCATGTACTCGATACCATCCGCCCACTTCCACATGTGCAGTACAGCGCACCACCACCGCCGTCACAATATCATCCAAAAAACAAATCCAAATCCAAACCACCCGCAGCTGCCCCACCAACGCCTCCAAGCTGTCGGAAGAAACCATCCCCAGACAACTCTTCAAAGAGCCAAGAAACGCGACATCCCGCAATACAAGACGAACCTGCACACCGCCAGTACAGTCGCCCACACCCCGACGGCAGACCCTATCTAATAGCCGTCCCAAACTCAACTCTGCTGCCACCAGCCTCAAATCCCCACCCCATCCCTGACCGCTACCAGACCGGGTCTGCCTCCACTCCTGGGGTGGCTGCGCGCTGCCTGCGCATGACATTGGGCGCCGAGGCTGTACCTACTCTACGTCTTGATGTTTTTTCAGCACCTACCACCTACCACCTACCACCACCACCAACAACCCCACCCACCGAAACGAAACGAAACGAAACGAAAAAAAAAGAAGAAAAGAAAAAAGCAGCCCTCCCCCTCCACCACAAGACAACCGCTCCACCACCGCGCGCGCCCATGACCAGGTTGCGGCCACCCCCCCTCCAGCGCACGTCCTCCTCGTTTATCCGTCCGCATTTTTTTTCTTGGCCCAGTGTGCCAATGCCCCTCCCCACCCCCCAGCCAGCCAAGGGATGCCACGGATGCACGATCGATCTCGCCTAAACGGTTGTCCCCCCCCTTCGCCTCACATACTTGGCGATGGGTGACAGTTGCGCCTTCCCAGCTAGCGGCTAGTGCGCTGGCCAAGGCGATGGCGACACAACGTGGGTGGGCTCGCTCGCGTGGGCTGGGAGGGAGGCGGTGGCAGATGCGGAGGTGGTGATGTCGAGGGTGCCGGAGGATGGAGAGGGGGGGGAGATGACGGATGGATGGATGTTAGAGGATGAAGCTCAGAGCTAGGGATGCATGGCAGAGCTAGAGGCGGGGCGGGGGGGGCGACTGTTAGTATCCTGTCGGGGTCGGAGGAGAATTGATGAATGGAATCAAGTCAACACCACGCAATCTACTCACCCCACCCATCCGCCCACCGAACGAACAGATCACAAGCAGGAGGAGACACCCGAACGTTATGGGAATGGAATAGAGTTTTTTTTGTTTTATAAAAATTATGATCGGGTTGAAAATAATATCCATCTACCAGACAGCAACAGCACCGCCAGCCCACCAACCCCGTCGGTCTCCGAAAAGAAGAAGAAAAAAATGCGTCCGTGGACCCGACTGGCTCGCCTATGTAGTATGTAGTTTTTTGGCTTTGTATTGGATGGATTAACGCATCCCCTCCTCCCAATTGGCACTCTCCATTCCATCCCATCATGCCACCCTCGCACGATACGATACGGCCCTTCGTTCGTTGGTTCGTTCGTTCGTTCGCTGTGCTGCACCCTGCACGGTGACCCCCCCCCCCTCCTCTACCTCCACTCGCCTCCTCATTACATATTGCCGTTGAAGCACGCATCCATCATCGTCCCCCCATATCGACATGAAAAAAGAAAAGAAACCACAAAGGAAAAAGGACAAAAAAAAAAGAAAAAGAAAACAATAATCCACATCAAAAAAATCTTACAAGGAACCAACCCGCCGTCCCACCATACATCACATCACATCGCATCACACCACACCACACACCACACCATTGTCTATTTCCCAGCCTGGAAGTCCGCCTCGGCCTGTCTCTTCTTTCGCGCGGTGAGCTTCTTGTGCAGCATGAGGGCAATGACCATGAGGACGAGTACGGCAATGATGCAGAACACGACCATGACACCTCGGTTCTTGGATGGCCAGTTGGTGCCGCGCTTCATGAGGGCGGAGTAGTGGGCTTCGAGGGCAGGCATCTTTGCTTGTTGATTTGTTTGTATGTTTGGTTTGGAGGTAGGTGGAATGTGGTTTTCTTCTTCTAAAAGTGAGGGAATTCTTGTTAGTGGGTGGATAAGAAAGAAGAAGAGAAGGCGCGGGGGGGTGGGAGTTGGGTGGGGAGCTCGGTTGTGTGAGTGGAGGACAAGTGTGTCTCAGTGGACTGCTTGCTGCTCGGGGAGCTATGAGGTAATGTAGATCTACGCACTTGGATACACACCTCGACTTGACAAATTGTCCACAACCGTGTTTGTCTTTCTTCGATAAACGCTTGAGGTTTGTAGGTGGTTGACGAGGAGGAGGAGGAGGAGGAGGAGGAGGAGAGCAATCAACAGCGACTCTACTCAATCGATCGAATGCAGCAAATAAATGGCACGCGACGGCAGCAATTGGCGGAGATGGAAGGAATTGAGCTGAGTTGAGTAAGGCAGGGTGAGAGGGAAGAGGAATGGGAAGCAAGAGGGGGGCGGACAAGAGGGGGATAAAGAAGGGAAAAATTCTCGGCGGTTCCTCAAAATACTCTAGAGCTATGTAGCATCTACCCCCCCCCCCCCCCCCCCTCCCTTGTCTGTTGCTGCTTCAAGCTCTGAGGCATTTTGTGAGTTCATAGCGGCTTCGGGGGAGGGGGGCCCACTGCTGGCCGGTTGGTTGGCTGGTTGGTTGTAAAATGCCTCCGCATCTTTGGAGAGATTTGCGTTAGATAATCGCGGTGTGCTTCATTAGGCACAATCTACGCCAATATGGATATGGGCACCGGGGGAGGAGGGGGGCAGATATCTACTGGTAAATTGCAGTTCACGAATGGGGAGATATTGGGGGGGCACCTGCAAGAGGGAAAGCCACATTCTCCATGATAGAATAGACCCTCTTCTGGCACTTTTCGTCCATTAATATTGCCAGCCATCCAGCCATGGTGTGTGTTGTGCAGCAGCGTTCTTTGTGCAGCGAGTTTTCGCACTCGAGACAAGTGCATGAGGCAGCATGACCACAATGTGGAGATGGCATATGATGAATGCCGAGACTTCCGTAATGAGACACAAAAGTGACCGATGCGGCGCGAAGGCGCCTGCTAAGCTTTTGGGGAAGCTCTTGGCGAGCCCATGACAGCTGCAACCAACATGCACCACCAGTTGAGTCCCGCAACACCAGTTGAGTCCCCTCTCCCCCCCCCCACCGCCGACGAATTAACCATACATACATGCAATACATACATGTACACATACATACGATATTCACTACCCATCATGCAACCTATTGTTTGATAACATAAAAGAAACAGTCTCCCCCCCTCATGGTGGGCATGAGGGCCTCAACACTTTCTTTTTTTTCTTTCGTGCAAACACCTATCGTGTACGCAAGCCGCTGCTTGCTTTGTTTTTTCTTTCCCCCGCGGCAGCGTTCGTTGCCATCGCAATGATTACTATTCTCGGAGTTCGGCTTCGACCCGGCCTAACCTAACCCTGACGCCCCTCTTCCTCTTTCTCTCACTCACTCTACTCTTTCTCTCGATACCGGCAATGGCGGAAGCCGTCTTACTATTTTGCGCGAATACCACCACCGCTGAAACTCAAATTTCCGGATTGGCCTGGGGAAAAAGAATGAGACGCGGTTGCGGGAATAACGCCGAGAAAAAATCCCTTTCGCTTCCGATAGATGGATATCGGCTGGATGATGAGTTACGTCAGGCTGTGAGACTCGCAATGGCAGATAAACATATGGGGGATTAACAGCATCATTGCCAGTGCGTGCTCGACCAGATGGGGATTGGTGGACTTTACTCTTGGAGACGTGATGTGGGGAGTGAAGGATAAGTATGAAACAAGCGCATCGCTGTGTAGATGTAGTACCCCCACCCCCACAAGCGCTTATCTGTCTGTCGGTCCCATAATTTAACAGCTCACCGACCGACCCCCCCATCTATTCCAACCCTCTCGCCGTTAGGGAAATTCCCGTTAAAATAAAATAAAAAAAAAAAAAAAAGAAGATGGCAAAGAAAACTGCTGCGCGATATATCCCCTACTCCTACCGGGTAGAAAGAAAAATATGTAACTGGAAAAACAAAACCGGGTCTAGGTGAGGACGTGAGGGAATAATCCCGGTTCGGGCCGCACGGCATCATGCCATGTTTGTTGTCATCGCTCTTCTTGTGCTGTTGTTGTCGGACAAGGGTCTGTTCAGGTTCCCCAGGGGTGGAGGGGTGAGGCTCTAGCTACCAAGATAAGCGGCGAGTGGATTGGAATTTCGTATCCATGATTGGTCCCACTGGTCCCATTGGTCCCCTGGGTTGGAGTAGTTACTACTCTACATATAGTAGAGTGCTGCTAGCGGGGAGTGGAGAAGCTTGAGTTTCTAGAGTAAGGTACATACTCCAGAATCTAGATCTGAATGAAATATGGGTGGGACCTGCATAACGGAGATTCAAGGTACTTTGTAGTCGCACATGAATGATCACTCGATCCGAGAGAATTTACAAATGCTACGACACCCAATACCGTCTTGATTTCGTGGTTCCCAAACGGCAAGCCTTGTTGAAACGCTATTCCGGAACCTGTCTTTTCTCGTTATATAGTGACATTCTCGCCACAATGACACTCTCATTACAGTCATTAGGATAGCAGTTTATTGTCCACAAATTCTTTTTACGTACCTGTTCTTGCTTCTTATCCCATCGTCTGTCGATCCTGCCCCCCTAGAACAGAGGAGTTAAATTTGTATGGGAGATCTGTTAGTAAAGCCGCACTAGATTTGCTTTTTCTTAGGTGGGCAGCATTTTGTCGACAGACGAAGGGATAGCGATGCTCGCCTCAAGGATACAGACCCCCAGTCCCAACAGTACTTTTATATCAGGGGTCGACCATATACGGTAATAGAGGCAGTCTTAGAAACGGAGGATTCATTTTCAGCCGATCAATTAATGAATACCGATGTTGTTTTCTATTCACGTCAGTGTTAGTAAGATTTCCAAGTCACAGGGGAGTGGGAGGGAGTAATTGAGAAACCTAGCGACCATTTCTCGTCCGCGCCTATATAGGGCTCCACTAAAGTACTGTGTGTCCTCGTCTCGAAAGCATAACTTTAAAGCTGACTTGAACTATGGGTCATCAAGTAAACCCAATCCTTGCGCGACGAGTCAAGCATCGCTGAATATGCGAGTGATAAAGTATGTCTGGTCCAAGGGTATCACGGTTCCATGGCTCAGTTGGTTAGCGCGTGGTGCTAATATCACACCTCGTCAGGGGTAATATGTTAACGCCAAGGTCGAGGGTTCGACCCCCTCTGGAACCAGTTATAGCTCTCTTTCGGTCTATTCCATCTCGGTGGGTACCGTTGGTTATCTTTTTCTTCTTTCGTCAGTAGTCCTTTGAAATCGTGTTTTGCCAACTGATCTAAGCTTGGCTGACGGCAATTGTTCGAGGTCTTGGCGGGTTTTTCACACCAAAATCTGTAGCCAAGAACTAAACTACATCTAGTCATCACCATTATTAGAGATGCTCTATCGAGACTGCAGAGTATAAAACCAACCTTTTGCTTTTCTCCACCCTCAGTCAGACCCGCTTGAACGTCCGGGGCAAAACTCCTATTTACTTCATCAATTGTCACTCGTTTAATTGGCTCGATGATTCACGTGACCCACTCGGCCATATCCCCCCCCGTAACTCTTCTTGAGTGTTCCATAGTATTTACCCATTTTTAGTGGAAAATACCTTGGGTATGGCCTATCCGGCCATTGAAAGAATCGAAGGCAAAGACTTCCGTACCATGATGAAACACGACTCGGGTACCAGGAAAAGGGTCCTGAACTGTCAACGTCGCACACTATAAGCGAGCAGAGCTATTAATTGCTTTTACTATGAAGGTAGGGGCTCTATATTCTACAGAAAATTGTCTGCCATACCTCCTCATAAGCAACGATCTCAGCTTTCGGTGCTTTCAAAAAAAACCGCCAAGGACTGGTGTATGAAAGATTAGGCACCTTGTCTAAGTACCGTAAGGGGGGGTTATTGGCTAAGTTCAACTTGCGTGCTGGCAGGTTGTAAGAAGCGACAAGTTATTAACCGCATGTGCATGTATAGGGAGTGAGAGCAGTCTAAGTACAGGATTACTTGGATGTAGTACTGCTTGGAGTCTGTACTTGTAGTCTGTACTTGTAGTATCCGAGTCTTGTAAACTATCTCTAGTACGTCGGGAAATGTGTAGTGATAATGCAGCCTCATCATGCCCCCGTATAATGCATCGGTATAATGCATCGGCGAATTCATCCCCAGTCCCACTTTACGATTTTACTGCTGACATTGCTTGAGAGTCAGAGATAGAATTCAAAAAAACTACACTGTCGGGATCGAACCTTGGGCATTAAGCTTGAGGGTCCCACATTTTACCATATAAGCCATCAGTGGATATAATTCAATAGTAAATTGAGACATAACGAATTGAAGTATAAAGATTGCGTGTAGGGATAAGTCAATAATGCATCGACCGTACGAGTTTACACAACTCACGACAGCTTATGCGTCAATTGATGCATTTACTTGACTCGTGTACGTGGGCAATGCATCAGTTGATGCATTTCCCGCCGTGGTAGAGTATGTCATAAGACCTGGGCCTATTAATGGTATATGAGTCCTTTATCACTGAACTTAATGCTATATAGGGTCGATCTGTGGCTCTACTAGCGAAGTAAATTCATTTCACATACAAAGAATTGGGGGAAATGCATTAAAAGATGCAATTAACTGACGATGCTATGTGGGAATGCATCCCGTGATGCAGCTTCCTACCTCGCATTTCCGCACATATTTCCGTACACATTTTCAACTGGAAAGTCGTCAGTAAAGTCAGCTAATGGATGTACTAGGGTTCGAATCCTACTAAACGTACTAATTTTTATATTATACTTTTGGAGGGAAAGTCGTCTGGAAAGTCGTCTATTTGCACTCGGGATGCATTTCCTGATTTGTTCCCAGATTTATTCCTAGGTGCGTTTTCTGGTGCCTTTCCCCATACTAAATTAACTCAGTTCCTGATTCATTACCAGATGTATTTCCGGATGAATTTACTTTTCCACTAGAATGGCATCAGGAATTTTAATAATAACATAACATTCGTGGTATGGAAGTGCTTTGCCCAACAATTGAATACTATACCCTTAGTCCGAGAGGCCCTGAAAAGCTGTTGTGTTTCAGTACTTGCGATTATAAACAGAGCAAGAAATTAATGTAATAGATGGAGTAACTTGTACCTAGTAGCATCATATGATTCCAGTAGCAGTTGCGATGGGCGGATCATATCTGTGTATAGGATCTAGTGATATGTAGGGGGAGGGGATATTTGAAGACAGTGAACCGAAGCGGGCATGAGTCTAATTTAGAATATTTCTTTTTGTTAGCAAACGGAGATTCCCATGTGCTTAGTGGCGGTTTGAGCGGTATATATAGCTAGCTGATGTTCCTAGAAACCCTAGGCCTGCTTCACGCAATTTTAGTAGAAAAATGTCAAAGGGAGAAGGAAGGGTAGAAGGGATTAAAAAGATACCTGCTTAAATGTGCTGTGTTAGGTTTTCGGACCTACCGCTCTCTCTGTTAAAATAGATACATGTGTTTATATATATTATGGACTTTAGGCACGCTACTAGAGCCCTCTCCCATTGGCTAAGGCCTACATATTCCTTACCTAGCGCCATCGTCGTTGGATGAGCTAGCTAGTGTACGTATAAAATTGTTTGAAGGGGGGTGGGGGGGGGGGGGAGGGAAATCTTCTATGGCTAACTGAAGGTAGATTAATCCGCTGGGAGCAAGAAGAAAGTTATTTTTACATATTAAAACGAAATTCTAAAGTCGCTAGAATTAGAGTATGCACAAGGACCGATGAGTTCGCTAGAGGTACATGCGTAAAGGTGGGGGGGAGGGGGCATGAGCTACGAATTGGAATACCCCCACTCGGGCCCTCCCGTGTACTTACATAAAATCTTCGATCAGGGTCACCGAAAAAACCGGCTCCAACGACAAAGGCCCATTGATTGGCTAGTTCCCAAGATATATATGTAGGTGGTAAATCCGCTGCGTACTGCCATATCGAGAAATATATGTCAACTTTACAAAAAAAGATGGTGTGCGACGGATGGAATTGAGATCCATACCGGTCTGGAGGATCGGGCTGAGTTGTCAGGGATATTATCTACATGTATGCACAGTCTAGATGTAGATTTCAGGGTCCAGGTGGATTATAAAGTCGCACGAGAAAACCGCTCGTGGTTTATAGAATCTAAACCCAGTTCTGACTTAGGTATGAGTAATGGTAATGGTAGCGGTGTAAGTGGACATTTAAGCTTTATGCAGAGCGGCTATTCGAATGAACCTATTAACTGGCCTACATGTTGCTCTTGCAAACACCTTTGACCTTTTCGGTTTGTTTGTCATGATCCACGCCCAACATTCAGCTCCATCCGAGATCATCATCAAGACACGACGCCTAAGCATAAGACCTATAGCTAAGATATGTTGGCCGATGATTATTACTCTCCTCCGGTCAGCCTTATCCTTAATATATATACGAATCAATGAGGGTAATAGGGGGCCTCCATCCTACACGGCACTACTGCATTCTCGATACCCAAGAGTTGAAGTATATCAGCACTATAAGGAATGCTCACTGCACAGGAGTCCTGATGTCACTCGTTTTTCGGTAATTCAATACACCTTCGCCAGGTCAATCGATCGATGTGTGCTCAATTATTTAACGATGCTACTCGGCGAAGAAACGCCGAGTAGTATTTCTCAGCAGAAAACGCGTCATCCTGCTGGTTTATAAGCCGTCTAAAACCACACATTTTATCTCATTGGATGGAACTTGAAGCCTGCTTCATGCACCATATGCATGTATAAACTGATACTTTCCCGAGATGTGCGGGTATATACCGAGGTAGGATCCTAGGAACTGATCTTCAATTGATTACAAACAGCCATAACAGACATACCGCTGTCATTGGGAAGATCGGCGGCGTAGATCAACGGACAAACTTATGCTTATTTACTTCAACCAGCTCAAACCTTGTGGGTGGTTACCATAGTGCCACGAGTGAGAATGGATGACTGTCCGCTTAGAGAGAGAAAAGGGTCACTGTTCTAACAAAGAATGGCTTATATCATGGAATTATTAAGTTCCACTATGCGATCTCGGGTTATGGGTTGGTAAGCAATCTTTCTCCGCGGTTTAGTATATAAATTACATATAGTACATGTACCGCTAGTAGTACCATCATCGAATTCCACGCTCTGCATAAAGACTGTATCCCCCGATTGGATCCGGCAGTTTCAGATTCACCGGTTGGGCTTATGGCGTACTATGCATGGAGGTTAATGTGCCACATCATGGTAACTTATTCTGGCATTGGCGTTGCCTATTTCACAATTAGCGCAGATGGAGGAGCACCATAATCCCCCATGATTACCTCAGACTCGCATGACCAAGATTTGATAACAATTGGCTTAACAGAGTATAGGAGACACAAAATCCTCTTAGAAGGGAGGCTACTGGATAACAGTCCATGTTTCGTTATTCTCGACGCTGAAGCTTTTGAAACCTAGGTTTCCTTTTTCTTAGGCGTTAGATGAAGATGCGATTGCCGACACAAGCACGCCATCCTTCATCGTACCAAAACCTCGGAGTTTAGGTAGGTACGATCAACGGGGTAGGGATCTTGGATTTCCTGGTATCAAGTTGGTTCCCCCACTCCAAATCGAACATGTGTTGCGTTAGCTCAATTCCGGCCGGGGAAGCAGCCTGGGTTTAGGGTCGCCAATCTTTATAATAAGACACCCCCTCCGCTTCTTCCTCTGCTTATTGGGTGTATGTGTGAATACAACGAGCGGTGTGTTCCAGTCGGATAGTTTATGCTGTACGCATGGGTTGACTTTGTGCATGCAGCACCACACAGGCAGGCTAAACTGACCTTCGCGAAAGAGGTAGGGATTAAGGCGCGATTTTTCGCTAACAGCAGTGGTCAACGTCAATGACACTTTTCGCCTGCTCCCCGAATAGCATACGCCCCGTCTTTATTAGTCACGTCTCCCGTCCATAGAACATCATGGCAACACCGACTTCTAAACACTTACCCGCCAACTGCAAGCTATCTCCGGCATAGCTAGACAGCTTGTACTAATGTCAGGCACGAATCTCCCGGTAATAATGCGAGTACATATGTACATACATAGTACCTACATACACATAACACGACATGAGGTTGCCATGTCTTTTTCTCGGGCGAAAAACGAGAACAGCACAACGATTGTGCTGCACTCGCCCATTATGCTCATCAAAGCAATGAGATGCGGACAAGTCTTTCTTCTCCCTGTCCAGCACTGTGCTGAGAGGTAACAGCTAGAGCTGTAGCATCATCCTCGCCTAAATGATGTGATCTAATGAAGGAGTCACGCTGTTCTGGAATTGTTGATAAACATTGAGATAATGCTCTAGTTTTGTTTTATTCTCCATCCTGATATCTGACTGCAGAACAGCACTTCTTAGTATTGACACTATTACTACTACCTCGGGTTACCAATTGAAACAGCTCACCATATACAGGAGGAACACCCCTCCTCCGCAACCTTTAAAATGCCTACCGCCACACCCATCCAGACTCCCAAAGTCAAAGCCATGACACCCGCCCAGATTGATCACGTCGTGGTGCTAGTCCCATACCAGGACCTCATCGAGCCTCCAAGATGGGTGACTGAGAACTTTACCCTCACCCCCGGCGGCCGCCACTCGGACGGCAAGACTGAAAACAAGCTCATCGTCTTCTCAGACGGCACATACATCGAGCTGATCGCATTCATCAACGACAACCCCAGCCTTCGCCGCAGTCACCCCTGGGGAAACAAGAGCTATGGCTTCATTGACTTCGCGCTCACAACCCCCGCCGGGAGCAACTTCGACTACGCCGGTCTCCGCGGGCGAATCAACCAGAAGAGTGGGAGCCTAGGAATCGACTATGACCAACCCATCGAGGGCGGCCGGAAGCGCGACGACGGGGTAGACGTTCGCTGGAAAGTCACATTCCCAAAGAACGTTGTTGGCGCGGGAGTCCCAGGGTCGGATATCAGCCGAAGAGGGGAGATCCCGTTTTGGTGCCACGACATTGCCGGAAGAGAGCTGAGGGTTGACACTGCTGCTGCAAACGTCACGCACCCAAGTGGTGTCAAGGGCATTGCGCAGTTCACGATACTGGTCCCGGACGGGAAGATGGACTCGTATGTGGACCTCTACTCGTCCATCATGGACAGCAAGCCCGTCAGGGTGTTCGGCACAACACGGTTGCCGCTAGAGACCCCCATCAATGTTCCGGGACTGGTAAAGCCGTGGGTGTTTGTGGAGCCGCCAACACTGGATGTTGAGAAGAGGCGGTTGCTGGAGAGGGGTCCTGGCATCATTGAGATTGCGCTGAGGTTGGGCGTGGAGGGGAAGGTGGGGGTGGGGAGACCTTCAATTGATGAGAATGGGGTTTGGATACATTTCTTGAAGTGAGGAAGGCAGTTTAGGTGTTTTTTCTTTTTCTTGCTTCTTTTAGCAGTGGTGGTCATCTTCAGGCTCAGAGAGTTGGGGGATTTCGCACGTGGTAGTTAGTTTTGCTTTTCAATAGGATGGAATGGAGTATGCGGTTTAAACTTAAATTACCTCTTCTCGATTCGTGACTGGTTGATGAAGTTCCATGACTGCCATGGAGGCCGGGTTTGTATTTTTGGGTCCTGCCGCCTCACGATATATTTGACGGGTCAAATCTCGGTGGATATAGAAACCCTAACCCTACGCATTGCGGTTGCAAGAAATGACAAACAGATGGAATTGAGCTACAAACAAATGGTATACACAAGAACGCCTCCAACAAATAAAAGAAAAGAAATATAGCAATGACTGGAGATCAATAACCAAAACCCAACAATAAAAGAATCACAGTTTCCACTTATCCATCCATCACATCACATCAGGCACTTGCGCGCTGGTACAGCACCTGCAAAACCCCCGCAAACACGACCGTCGCCACACCAAAGAGCACACCCCGAGCCTCAGACCCGAGACTGGCACACTTGGTAGACTTGGAAGGTGAGTCTTCGCTTGGGATAAAGTGGCGGGAGAACAGGTCGTTCTGGATCCAGAGGACCTTGTTTAATGCGCGGAGGACGGCGGATTTGGTCTTGTCGTCGAGGTCGGGATGCTCAACCACGGCGCCGAGGAGGAGGTCGATTACGTAGGCTGTTTGCGGGGGTTGTGGGTTAGAGACTGTACGGCTGTATGGAGTGGGGGAATGTATGGAGAGAGGGAGGGAGGGATGGAGAGGGCGTACCCAACAACAGGGCCATGTGGATGTACTCCACACGCAAGCCGGGTTTCTTAGCGCGGTGGGCGAATCCTGCTACTCCGGTGTGCATAAGAGCTACTTTATCCAGGTATTCCTGCGCCCTCTGTCAGCTTGAAACCACAATTCCCAGCATGGGGCTTGAAAAACACCTACCCAAGTCGACGCCTGGTCGTAGTCCATGGTAACAAGCTTCACCAGATATCCCTTCAAGAAGCCCATCCGAAACTTGATTTGCGGGTGCTCGAGGGAGAGGTCCTCCAGCGCGGTTGGCGCTTCACCTTCATAACCTGTCTGCCGGGGGACGAAGGACTTTGCGGTGATGTCGAAGGACAGGAGTTTTTTGTAGACGGCATCTACGACGGCGGGGACCAGGGTTGCTACAACGGGCTTTGAGGCGTAGATTGCTTGTGCGTCTTCGGCGGTGAAGCCGACGAAGGCTTTTGCGTATGCAATTCTGGACTCGAGGTTGTCGAGGGACGCTGGGTCGATATGTTGCATATTTGGTAGATGTGTTTGGAGGATCTGTTTTGAACGTTTGAGATTGGGGTGTGATGATTTGACTTTTGGAAGGGGAGTGTGTTCAGTGATATGGTATGTATAGAGAGTATAAGAAAGTGACTTGGTATGAGGTGGGTTAATTACCTTTTATAAAAATTTGCAGTCTATGCAGGGTCCTGTGGCGTATAGCTCAGGGTCTATTGGAGTATTTCTCCGTGTCTCGTCAGGCCAGTTAGTAAAGTAGGTACAACCACCACCGTAAGCTACAATGCTTCCCGGCGAAGCCCGACCCAATCGTAGAGGATGCTTTTCAAGCTCAGCAAGCGAGAGTCGGCCCATAAGCACTGATAGCACTCTAATTTTGACTCAGGAAGCACAGCGCTATGATACTCCAGTGTATGTATGTATCAGTAACAATAATTGAGCCACTTTGTTGTCAATGTAGATAGAATATACATACCTACAGCCTGTGGCTGTCTCGGCCAAGAAAACCGTTTAACCCAGTCGCGGGAGAACCCGCTTTCAATTTTTCTTTTTTTCCTCTCCCTCTAACCACCCGGTATCGAAAAACTAGAATCGCATGATCTTGGAGCTTAGGAGTCAGGTACGGGTGACATGACGTTGCGTTGATCGCAAAAGAAAAAAAAAAAAAAAAAAAATCGCAAAAAGCCAGAACTCCATCTCGGATGGTTCGATAATAGTTTTTTCGAGCGCCGACCTGTAGAACTCCGCGGACCGCCGCGGAGATCCACTCCGAACGGTGATTTAAAGAAGCCGAAAGCCGGGTCCACCTGGCCGTTGAGATGCCTCATGGCATGACAACGCCTCTTCTACGTAAAAGTTACCCCAGCTTTCCAGGATGCAGGAATACGATTAGTCACGAGTTCGGAGAGGAACGGAATCAGCTTACCTACTCTACTGTTTCTTGAAGAATCCCACAGTCATAGTGGAACGAGACGAGTGGAAAAACCGTTGATTTGGAATAGAAAGTAGTTTCTTTCCCCGCGGAGCCCAAACAGTAGGGTTCTTCGCTTGATACACGACAGTAAGTACATGTATGTACCGAACCTTTCACCGTGGGATGATGACCTGTTCTGATGCTTGCAGAGTATTATTATTATATCCATACCATACGTGAGGGACTACTTCTCGCCAGGTCATATTGATTAGTAGACAGGACGTACTGCGGTGTTTAATAATCGCCGGTACACCCGCACTGCAGTCCAGTAAGCGGACAACAACAACAATTAAATGAATTACTACTCACCCCTGGACATATCAGCACTGATTGCCAGTAACGCTGCCAAGGCCTGTTTCCATTGGTTCCGTCCAACCTTAACACAGACAGACTAGTTCCCAATTGATCTCCTAGCTAGCACTGACCTGTGAGTGGGGGGGTGTGGGGGAGGTCGGGGAGTTACTATTCAGATATATACGGATTAGGGGGGGGGGCGCTGCTGCAGTCTCACCGCACCCAGAAAAGAACAAAATACAGAAGAGAAAGTGGATCTGAGATGACTGGACTGCTGGAATGATTGTCAATGACATTTCTGAGAAGTGTGTGGTGTTTAGAGATGACTGGGCAGTGGCTCAAATGTGTATTTAACACGCCTATGCCCCACCATCACTTGTTACCTGCCTTAAAGCCCCCACGAAATCCCCCCCTTCCTTGATATCAACCTACTATACAAACGGACAAGGTGCTCAACGTAAAATAGGGAGTCCTAACGACAAATCATAGACCAGCCTTCTATCGTGGAGTTGTCTCCGGCACTGAATCGAGCATAATCTTACTAGTGATAAGATAACCACAATGGCTCTGTCCAAGAGCGAGGGCAAGAACACAAGAACGGTAATATCTGCGACGGTCTTGGCTAGTAACGAGCATTAAGTAACAAAGGGATCGTGTAGGTAAGGTTAACTAATAGTTGGGGTTAAAATCACCAGCTATAACTGAGAGAGGATATCAATGTAGATTTCGTCCAAGAGCAACGCTTACATACAGCCTAATCATCTATCGCATCCATTACACAGGGAGATATCCCAAGACGCAGGCTGCAATTCAATGACACCTAACCGCTAGCCCAATGCGCTCCAATCGACGCTCGAAACCATTTCCAGGTACTACAAATCAAAAAAAAATAAGAAGAAAATAAGCATATGCACAACCCCTCTCCCTCACATATAATCCTTGCACTCGCCCTCACAGTACTCCCACAGCTTCTTTCCGTTCTCTTCCAATCCCCTCGTAATATCCGCTCTCGGCGCCCCAAACCTTCCCCATGGGATGACATACGCGCCATTATTCTCCTCCGTAATTTTCGGCGACAGCCCCGCCCACATCTCCGTCAAACCCCCGTAATATGCCGGATAGGATACTACTGTATGAAGGACGAACTGTACTATCCGCGGTGAGGTGCGATCTAGCTTTGACTTCAGGTTCCCAGGGTTAAGCGACTACCGTACCATCCAGCATTAGTTCCCTGCACACGAGACAAGATACCATCGATTGATGAGTAGTACTTACAAGAGACAAAATACCCGTTCCCTGCAGCCTCTTTGCTAGCTCTGCAGCCATGATAATGTTTGCAGCTTTGCTCTGGCCGTACTTGAGGATCCTCCCTTCCATTGGTATTATCATGGGTTTGAACCCCGTCAGTGGCTTCTTAAAATTGATGTCATCCCAATTGATACCCCCAGGGTACGGCGCGCTGTTGTTTGCGAGCGAGGCAACCCAAAGTACACGGACACTGTTCTTTGGTGTGTCTGGCAGTGCCGCCGTCTTCACCATGAGCGGTGTGAGGAACGACTGGAACAGCCATGGAGCAATCACATTTGTCCCCATCTGTATCTCATGTCCCTGAACGCCGATTACCGTGAGAAAGTGCCCATCTGATATATAGCGGGGTATGTGGGGGGGGAGGGGTGGGATTGCTCACATGTTTATCGACTGTTCCATCCGGTGGCAACATGATCCCCGCATTGTGCCAGACCACATCCAGCCGACTCTCCTGGCGCAAGAACTCCTCCGCCGCAGGCTTCACCGTGGCTAGATCCGACAGGTCGATGTGCAGGAACTTGAGCGTGCCCGTTGAGGTTGGGTGCTCCTTCTTGATTGCCTCGATTGCGGTCTCGCCATTGGTGGCGCTACGGCCAGCGACATAGACGATTGAGTTTTTGAGGTAGAGGATCTGTGTGCTCGCACATTACGTTAGGGCACGGGCACACGAAAGAGAGAGCGGGGGGGGGGGGGGATGGCACATACCTTACAGAGCTCGAATCCCACACCTGAAGCACCGCCTGTGACGATATAGACCTTTCCTGAGAGGTCTGGGAGCGACGTCTCTGTGAGTTCTGGCGTCGGGGGGAGGATCTCGGTGTATGTCTGGTACAGTGCAGCAGCCATTGCGACGTTCTAGACCCAGTTGTGGTTATGGTGGGAGGGGAACCAACTCGTCCAATGAGAGACTCTACTTATACTAGACCCAGCCCCCCCCCCCCCAAAGCACATGCCACGGTTGTATGTGTGTAGGCAGGCCTGAACTGCCCTTGCCCCTGGCCAGGTCAAGGATGGTTGGTGGAGTGTGCGTATCGATCTCTCCTCCCCGCGCAACAATCAAAAATCAATATATATGCATATGTACCCAGCTGTTTGTCCACAGGGTAAGCTTATCTCGCGGCGAGATTCCGCAGCCCGCCGCCTGTCCTTCTTCTCCGTGGATACATGTAGGGTACCTAGACCACCACACTCAATAGCTTCATGAGGCTGTTACGGAAGCCCGTTGCAAGCCCGCCGGAGGTCCATGTTCGGCATCCCTGCACATCCCGGATCTCCCTGTCTGCCACGGCGGCCGGTCGCTTCTATATCCGGTCCCGCGCAATCCACGGATAGAAGAAACTGCGAGATCCCTTTGCATGTAGAGTAGAACACAGACATGGACATGAAATCTCACTCTTTTCGCTAACGCCGACCGATCGTTGTGGTGGTGGTGGTGGTTGCCGTAGTTAACCGAGAGATAAGATAAGACGATCGTCAATGTCTAAGCGAGACTGGGGTTAGTGAAGAAGCTATGCGGCTATTCGGGCAGGCGCCGCGGTGCCAGACTCAAGACGAGTTGCCCAAGCGCCTCTTCCGCGCAGTTGTTATCTGCGGAGTGAGGATGTGTGAAGGCGCATGTAGCTGAGCTGTTTGTGCTGGCCATGCAACATGTCAATAGTAGTGAATTTCTCTGAGCAGGCTTGGTAGCATATATGCACATTGACATTAGGGAGCTCTTATTTTTTTAGGGTACATACATGTATATTCCTAGATAACAAATATATACATCTAAATATTCCATGTGCCTTCAGCTGGATCTGTTTGTAATGCAGCTCTTCACTCCGGGCAGTTCTAGCGTCGAGCCAGAGGGAGGGTCGGAGGGACAACGCGATTTTGCAGATGTGAACACAAAACAAACTATTGCAGTTATCTGGCCAGTATAAACTGTATAATATCAACGAGTGCAAAAAAAAACCAACGATACCAAACCATGGCGCGCTCTTTGAACTGCCCCCCACCCGCTTGCTGTCGAGTGTGCTATATATAACACACACGAAAGACTTGATGAATATGGTGGAGGCGAAAACAAGGGGTTGAGACCAAAGACATGGGCTGGAAGCCTGAGTGGTGACGGGTGGGAAGCATGGTTTTGGCGACCAAGGATCGATTGGTAACCTTCTTCTGACGAATATTAAAGGTCTTAGACAGACAAGTAGATGTGGTTTGAGTGAAGTTGGTCTGCGGCCCGGGTGTCTGACTATATGTAGTTACATCGGGATGAGGGAGCTGAGGATGCATACATACATGTACGCACTCTCTAACAACCCAGTAAATACATCAATGATCCATTCCCCCATACAGCTAAAAATGGTGAAAGGCACAAAGGGCACGAAAAAAGTACATTTACAGCCAATGTCTTGTAAATGTGTCTGCGGATGCTATTACCTGCCCCCCGGACCCTTTCTTTTTCCGATGAAGCTTTTGTTAGAATTTCAGGATAATTGATCTCTGAAACAAAGTATGTACACAGGTCCACCAAATGTTCTTCCATGTCGATGGGGTTGTAACATTTGGGGAATACAATTGAAATTCAGGTTCGATTGGGATGTAGGGGCAGTTCTGCGATTGTAACTCTGGGCCTTCATGGGCTCCCCTTAAATCGATATGATCGATTGTGTTCCTAATTCAGCGTGTCCATGGAGCGATCACAGTAGAGCCTACCAATTGCAAATCGAGTGATATCATATGAGCGCACGCGCACGGACATCGGATAAATACATGCATCCTTAAACCGGCGGGTTGTGCGTGGACATGCCTGTTAAATCTGACAGCAATTAACATCAAAAAAAACTACATGTAATAAACCAGGTAGAGCTTACCTAGCTACATATCATGGGGTAGAATAGGTATCGGTAGTTAACAGAAAACGATTCGCCGTTCGCGCCGCATTGCTGTGCCTTACCCTATATATTTAACCCCCTACTCGGTCATCAATTGATCTCTATTAATCTCTGGGAGTCAAAAGCCCTGTCTCTCTTCGATACCTACCACATAACTCATAACGTATATCTATCGATGTTTGGAACTCGTGCTCCTAAGTTCACCCAGAAAGATGTCGTTAGTCTTGTGGGTAAGGTGTATCTGGTTACCGGAGGCGCGTCCGGAATCGGTTTGGAGCTCTGTAAGGTTGGTATTCGTGTTTCTTTTTGGATGACCGGTTCACTAAAGAAAGCTTTGTAGGTTCTGTACTCAAAACATGCGACTGTCTTTCTCGCTGGTCGAAACCATCAGGATGGCGAAAAGGCAATATCCGAGATGCAGTCAGCTTCTCTGAACTCAAAGGGCGCACTAAAGTTCATCTATGTGGATCTTTCAGATCTATCAACGATAAGACCTGCCGCCGAAGAAATTCTGGCGCAGACAGAGCGATTGGACGTTGTCTGGCACAATGCCGGCGTTTCTAGAACCAAAGCAGACCAAACAAAGCAGGTATGACTCATCTTCTAACCCAGTATCAGGGATGTGTGATAACTTGGAGCTAAATAAAGAAAGGGTCTGGAGTTGAATTTGTGTGTCAATACAATCGCACCATGGCTATTGCAGTCATTTCTGACTCCATTAATGTCAAAAACCGCTGAGATGCCTTCTACCCGAAAGGATAGTGTGCGTGTAATCTGGGTGAGAATCTTGCGACCTAGATTAGTGTTCTGCGCATTCTAATGTATCCCAGGTTGGTTCGTCGGGGCATAGAAACTCACCTTACAATGGTGGAATTTTGTGGGAGGATATCAACTTCAAACACGGTTGGCATGGTAATCAAGTGGAAGCTCTGATAGGACAGGAAGGCACATTCTGGAAGTATGGGCAAAGCAAAACAGCGAATATTGCCGTGGGTCTCGAGGCAGCAAAGCGGTGGTCTGGGAAAGGTGTCCTGAGTCTGGTAAATTCAATGAGAGTAACAACGGATTCGGTTTGGATATTATTACTGATGACCTATATGTAGACTGCTGACCCGGGCTGGATAACCGACACTAATATACAGCGAGATCAACCACCATGGGTGGTATATTGCACTGTGAGTCGAGCGTCTTTTATATATTCCGGTATACGATTCTAATCTCTAGGTAGCGGTTATTCATGCATCCTATTGAGTGGGGATCGATAAATTATCTCTTTGCTGGAATTTCTCCCGAGATCAGTAAAGAGAGATATAACGGCAAATATATAATCCCTTGGTGCCGGATAGGAACATCTCCACGAGATGATATAAACAGAATGCTACCAGAGAACGGGAAGAGGTTGTGGGAGTACTGCGAAGCAGTGTGTAAGGATTATATGTGATTGGGATCTGTCTTTTCGGTGTTTCGTCGAAATGTAAAATTGTCATACAAGGCAGAGAGACGTCCGGTTCGAGCGGAATTCGGGCAGAAAGTGGCGGAATGAACAGATTGTCTTGGGAGGGAGGATACAGAGGTCTGACGAAAATTTGATGAATTACACGGGGCCAGGCGGACCGGCAATAGTGCGATTGCATATATATATGTGGTTTCTCTTATTAGTATTCTATTCATTAACTATTAAGAGAGTGAGCATAATTAAAAGAACACATGCATAACTTATAATTACTTATACGTGTATGTAGACTACATGTATGCATGCACCCTGGATAAAGATGTTATCTGGCACATGTACCTAGGTACATGTACTGCGATGACTTAGTGTAGCCTACCTCTTGTGTCTAGATCTTCTGAATAGCATAGGCCGCGGGGGGTGTCCAGCATGATCGAACAAGGATGTCGCTGTTGGGCCAGGTCTGATACAGAGACAAACATATGCCCCGATTTGACCGGTCCAGACTTTAGAATTAGAGCACACAGTACTTCTAATTAATCCTATTGTTAATTAAGTTAATTATGTTCAATTTACGCAGCAAAAAAATAATTCGTCATAGGGAAATTACCGATATCTCCTGAATGACCCATAGGGAATGATATCCAAGTCTATGATTCTTTTACCGTATCCATCATGATCACTCTGGTGCCCATTCACACTTTCAATTATCTATAATCTGCACGGACAGGCACGAGACTACAACTCGCGGCTAGAGGGACGAGGATGAAATACACTCGATCTACCACCCCTGGAAAAAAAGAAGGTCCACAGACACAGAGGCTTCCTTCAACATAAATACCCCCAGTTAATTATTAACTGACTTCTTCTTTATGAAATGCCAAGTGCTCCCTTGCATACAGATACATGTACCTACATACTCTATAATCCCCAGAAATGAGCAAGAGAGTCAGATGCACTCCCACGCACCCGGTCCTCCCGGATCCCCGTCTCCGCAATTGATAGCCAGGAACCACACTCCGTCGAATTTAAGTATAAGCTTAAGTTTAATGTACTCCGCGCATAGATGAATGCGCCCCAAGCCAAGGGCTTGGAAGCGACATGTTCGGGAAAACATCCCGACAACCCCTGCGGAAAGTGCTTATTTAGGCAGCTCCCTCCCCACAATCAGCACCGCCGGATCCACCACAGAGTCGGTCCGGAAGCTTTAATATCAACATTTCTCGGCGCTGATGTGTGGGCATTGCGAAGAGTGAAAAAAAAACAGAGTGGGTCAAGTGCGGCTATTCCACCGAGCCAATGACACTGGTGAATAGAGATATGAAGACTTCCGACCTGGCTGTACGTGATGGAAGGTGCAAAAGACGTTTTTAATAACAAGTCTCTTGGCTCATTACTTTCCCTATCTAAAGTTATTCACAACTACGGGTTTGCGGCCCGTTCAGTTTGGAGTATAATATAATGAGTTTTAAGTTTTTCGCTCTGCCAGAAAAACATAAAAGCCCCCGAGATTCTTGCAAACTTCTGAACAGCTCAAGCGCAATCGTGTCTATTCGATAATTGTATATCTCGATACCAGTGCCTCAATATGCAGCTCTCCGCCCTTCTCTCTCTGCTCGTCGCAGCTACAGCTGTCCAGGCGCATGCCACCTTCGTAAGTGCTCCATCAACAGATATATTTCTATATGGATGTACTCGTGGGACTCCAGAATTTATTTTACCTCATATTCCTATGAGAATACTCCAAGGAATCGGGTTCTATATATACTTCTGGGCTCTTTGAGTGCCTCCATATTTCCTAATATCCTAATATAAATCTCAGCTAACCCACCAACCAGCAATACCTCAACGACAACTCCGCGTACCTCCCCTCTCTTGTCTCCTCCGAACTCCCAAACTGACCTGCCACAGCGTGATCCGCAAACCTCCAAGTAACAGCCCGGTCCAAGACGTCACCTCCACCGACCTCGCCTGTAACGTCAATGGCGGTACCCCCGTCGCCAGCAAGCTTACTGTCGCTGGTACGCAATATATCCCTCCCTCCTAGTCCTTCATAGTCCGCCCTCTAAACCCGTTCTCACGTTTATCCTCACAGCCGGTTCTACCATAACCCTTGAATGGCACCACGGCGACCGCACCACGCAGGCCATCGATCCATCACACAAGGGCCCCATCTTAACTTATCTTGCCAAAGTCCCCGATGCCACGACCGCAACCAGCCCATCGAGCTTGAAATGGTTCAAGATGTAACTCTTCCCCTCTTCCTCGTCGGTATATAGAGACCTCTAGCTAACATAAACATAGCTACCACGATGGCCTCACGCTCAGCGGCACCACCGAGACTTGGGCTGTCGACAAGCTCGTCGCCAACGCTGGGAAATACAGCCACACAATCCCCAGCAGCATCCCCTCCGGAGACTACGTACCCTCTCCCCTCTCCCCCTTTCTGCATTGCACTACCAGCTACTAACAGTGGCTACAGCTGCTAAGGTCTGAGATTATTGCGCTTCACGGAGCCGGCAGCACGGGCGGTGCGCAGCTCTACATGGGATGCGCCCAGATCACTGTTACTGGTGGTGGGTCTGCGTCGCCAGCGACAGTCAGCTTGCCTGGGTAAGTCGTCGAATCTGGAGGGGGGTGTAAATCTGTGGATATGTGCTAATGAATGGTCTCTAGTGCATATTCCGCATCGGACCCGGGTATTTTGATCGGCATTTACTGGCCCAAGTTGACGGGCTATACCATTCCGGGACCGGCGGTGTTCTCGGGATAGATATTGGTTTTCATTTGATGAATATATGGGGGGAAACCGAGTGTGGGCGGATTATTTCTGGTATATATATGTAGTAGTGATGCAAAAAAGTTGTGTGTATCAAGCTGTATTGCGCGTTACGTTGATGACAATATCGAGAGCTCGAGAGAAAGCGCAAATCTTACATTGCTCATAGTTTCAGTGCCATTTAGCATGCCAAACCACTTGTATCATTTTGGAAAAAGGAGTTTGAACAACGTACCTTAACCCAATCACAATATATATTTGAGTCTAGCAATCTGTACCTCTTACTCTTACTACTCATAATATATTATACTAATTTTGTGTCGGTTTCTCCTATTTATATACCGCTGCGCTCTCTATTCGGTTTTTGTATAAGGCAGGTTTTTGTAGTATCAGTAAAGGTAGCTTAGGGTATGAGGATTGGCCAAGACTCCATGCCAAGCCACGTCACAACATATCGAAGCTTCATGGGCAAGAACACTTCATGAAATACCTGACCCAAACAAACCCCAAGATTATATTAGATGAGCTGACTTTTCTTCCATTACACCATGTATCTAGCCCAGTTCTAGGTGTTCGGGTCTAATGGAGCTTTACCGGGCACGCCATTCATGGTCTCTCACTCGATTACATCTAGATCTAAGAATAGCACAGAAGTATTAGTTGGTTACAGTTGTCTTGGGGGCAACGACGAAACTGGTTTAACGACGAACAGGGGTCTTTGTCAGTCAAGACAATGGCGCTCAGGCTGGTAAACAACCACTTGTTTGCTGAAACCTGTGTTTTCGTTGTTGTCCCAGGTTCGTCGTTGCTCCAAAGTTGACTGTACTTCGGTACTCGTGCCAATTCTAGTTCATCAAGGCTTTTATCTTCGCTCGAAAAGTTAGACAATTAATTAAATTCGCTACACTGAGCCTCCGGCACATAATTGAACAAGTAAACCGCTTTAGGGGTCCATAAAACTCGATATATTTTTTTTGGCTTAGCTCAGTATAAAACTCGATAGGGCTATAAAGATAAAAATAAAATAAAAAGGCCAAATCCTATTTCTAAGGCGCCGTGATCCCGGCAGAATGTACGTACATCCTTACCAGTTAACATAATGCCTATTTGAGGACGCGAACGCAGACCCGATGAGTTCTGCAAAGCAGCTATTACATGTATCTATTAGCATCGCTTAGGGCGGAGAGTTAAATAAGAAAGCACACTAACCCAGGTCTACACCGCACATACTGATCAGACTATTTACATGTTCTTTGCATGAGAATGTCTCTATAGCCGCAGACACCACCGCAGACACCACCATGCGGGCGCGAACAGGCAGACTCAATGGAGTCTGTGAAGAAGCTATTACATATCTATTAGCACTGGTTGAGAGAAAGAGATGATTAGGAGGGATATACTAACTCCGGCCGCCCCAACATCTAGAACTGTTACTATTGCTGAGTCTACACCTCCACGCGCAGTCAGGCGCAGGCCCAATGGAGTCTGCGAAGAAACTGTGATATATTAGCACTGCTTGAGATAAAGATCAGGAAGAGTGTACTAACCCCGGCCGCACTACCATGCATCGGTAGGAGTGTCACCATTACCGCATCTTAACCTCTACGCACAGGTAGGTGTAGGGAGGCATGCAAGTACAAAAGCTGGGAAAATTAATTATATTCTTGACTAGTGAGGGAATTCGATTTCAGTTACCATAAATTGTGACAGTAAATGTCATGATTACAATCTAAAGAGCCCCCAGAAGGATGCAATAAGTCCTCAATACTATCGAATGGAGTCTGCAAAGAAGCTGTGATCTATTAGTACCGCTTGAGAGAAAACTACAATCAGGGAGAATATACTAACCTCGGCTTCATCCCCATATAACATCGCAACCGCGGTGGTAAGCAGGCATAGGCACAGGCACCATGGAGTCTGCGAAGAAGCTGTGTTGACAGTGTGGCTTATTAGTAACTTTCAAAACGATTAAAGAAGAAAGCAAAACACTCACCTCGGCCTTCCCTCTGATATCGGCTCTCGGGGTATTCACCTGCCCCCGCCAGCACCGCCGGCACATCTATGCAGACGCAGGCGGGCACTGACCAAATGAGTCTGTGAAGAAGCTGTGTTGATAGTGTGGCTTATTAGTAACGTTCAAAACGATTAAAGAAGAGAGCAAAACACTCACCTCGGCCTTCCCTCTGATATCGGCTCTCGGGGTATTCACCTGCCCCCACCGGTACCACCGGCACATCTATGCAGACGCAGGCGGGCACTAGCCCAATGAGTCTGTGAAGAATCTGCGGTGACAGTGTGATCTATTAGCAACGTTCAAGATAAATATAGCGAGAAGAAAAATATTAACCTCGACCTCCACCGCCCATATCTGCTTATCGACGTATTCTCGTCTGCATACAAATATCCCACCACCGACATCTATGCAGGTCTGGGCCAGCACTGGCCCAATGAGTCTGCGAAGAAGCTGTGGTCTATTAGCACCGCGCGGCATAAGTACTTAAGGAGAAGAAAAATACTAACCTCGGCCTGCACCCCATATTCTTACTGTGTGGAGGACAGCGAGGAGAAATCATACTCTCCATCCTCCCCCCCTTTGGCAGGGTAGAGGCTTCCCCGGGAAGGAACCAGAGCATGCGGCAGCTGTAAAGAGTGGCCTCCGTCTACCTATCTGCACTTTATATCTGCGGATAGGATAGCTGCAGATGTGTTATGTGTTCGATTTTGTTGATTCGCTCGATGGGCTTTACTTATGGCCTCTGGATATATAACCAGGGAAGGCCAAGCAAGCAAATAAACCTGCTCGCTAGGTAACTCCCCTGTTTAGGCTGTTGCTAACAGGAACAGTTACGTTAGCAGCTAAATATAAAAGGAACTGGCTAATAGGAACGCTCACACGCAAAGGAATGATGGAGAGTTCGATCTGCTTTTCAAGTCACGCAGCCACTGTCACTATACCAATCAGCAATGAAACAGACATAAGTGGAGTCAGTACTTACCACACCCAAGTCATTGAGAGGTTTGTCTTGGTCCCAGACCCACAATCCTTCTCCTCTACCGCCCAGTTAGCCCACCCAGGGATACATTCCCAATACGCATCCCATTCGATCCTGGGTATTACAGCCCCCAAAATAACTGGTGGCTTAGCATACAAAGTCCTACCCCCTCTAGAGATATGCAGCTTTTCGACCCTGTTGGTTCGCTCGGGTGAACGGAGTTTCGTTACGTTCAGTCCCTTCTCCTTCCCCTAGGCTGCCTCTGCACAGGCAAAAACACAGGCAGTCGGTTGTCAAATTCCTCATCACGAGGAAGGGGGCGGAAATGTCGAAGAATTGGATTCGATTCTGTTGATTCGATCGAGAGTAAGAGGCTTGAAGCATTCGTAGAGATTATCTCAAAGAGATACAGATAGTAGGGGCCTGGGATGAAGGCTTGATGGGAGGGAAGAGAAGCCGGGAAAGGAGAGATAGCGAGAGGGGAAGGATGGAGAAAGAGAGTGCTAGGATTTGATGTGGTGCGTAATTTCAACTTAGAAGGGCTTGTGTGCCGTCACTGATGAGTGTAGAGGGGACATGTAACGTTGTGGACGGAAAAATGTATTATATAAACCCCGCCTAAGAAAATCCGACTATCTCCGGAAGGCCAGGTCCCAGGGGTATTCTCGCGTTTGAATGCAATAGCGTATCCAGAGTTTTCTCGACTACGCATGCGCAGTCTGCTACAGTATTGAGTACATCCAAACCAAGCAGAACCGGCCATGATGCCCTCCCTATAATACTTATTAATTTTCTAATGCCCTTGAGACTATTGATAAGTTTTGTGAGATAAAATAAGATATTTAATTCTGCTAGAGCCCTCGACTATTACTCGAGTATCATATGAATAGACCGGACAATAAAAGATTCATCTTCACTACGTTATGGTTTTGTTGTTTGACGATCATTGGTCTGAATCTTCATGAAGTATCACTCGGTTGGGAACACACCTAAAGTACCTGAATGGAGTAAGTTGAAATGCATAGAACGAACTACAAGCAAATTCCAAATGAATATTTATGTATTGGATAATCTATATTACTCGACGAAAGTTCTACCCGTTTTTGTTTCTGCTGTGCAATGGATAAGACGGTTCTTCATTTAATGAGTTAAACAAAAAAAAGCGGTTCTTCATAGAATATCACTCGGCTTGAGCTAGCGCAGAGTTTAATTTATTATCAATTGATAACTCATTTGTGTTAGCACAAGATTCTTATCTAATGAAATATATAGAATTACATGTAATGATCCTCTCACCCCAGGGATGTGTGTAAATACATGTATATACGTCTCGTGTGTCCTATGACACGTAATGCATTAGCAATCACATCACTGATATAAATTGATATAAATTCTTTCCCCGCGATCTGTCCGTGTGAGAAAAAAAGAAAGAACACTAATATAAATAATTGATAACCACTTTTGAAAATTCGCAGAATTGATTTAAGTTTATATTATCTAAGTTTTCCGATGTAATATCACGTTGCCTCCCCTCCCCTCCATTCCCCAGCGCCAACGCACCTCTCAGAGTATATACATGGTCATCCTCTTTATCGAAAATCCCTCCCCCTCACAGAAACCAAATACCGTTCACCAGACGGCAATGACTCCACGTGCAAACACAGCCCCACCACACAATACTGCCAATGCCTGCTTCATTTACCAAAGTCCCAGCAAAGCTTATCATATCAAAACCAGCAAGCTAAACAGTATATTTACCAGATCAGTACATTTCGAGGGCGGGCTGAAGAGATGTAAATATTAAAGATTTTCACTACACTCCCCACAAACTCCAGGTCTATAAAGAGTGTAGCCCGGCCCTTATCCTCGCCAAGGTACAGGAACACCTTTCCACCCACGGCCAGTCCCGTATGGACAATGTATCCTGGCAACTATCTATACACAGTCCATTATATTAGTAATAATCACACGAGAAACCACGGTAGATGGAATTAATAGTTTGGATTCTACTTACCGACGGACGCATACATTGGGCGTCTCGTCGGTGCACGTCTGTAAGTAGCCTCCTGTGAACCTGAGCATCCCTGCAGCCCTACACAACCTGTGTATGGAATGTGCTTTTATTACAACCAGAGATTAGCCCATCAGAATAAACACGATACACAATGTGGTAGAGCCCTCGCTTACCTTAGGTCCCGGAATATATCTCCCAGTGCTGCGAGGGCTGTAGGCGCATATGAAGGGCGAGGTGAGGACGAACCGACCCAGCCCCCCAGTCCAGAAACATAAGTCTTGCTGCTCTTGTATTTGCTAGTATATCAGAAGGCCTTGACTGGTGGGCCTCGGGGATGAGCCTTGCTCCAGGTTCTTCTAACTTGGATGAGTGAGTTGATAATTCTCACACAAAACTAGGAAGTAAATAACCCACCTGAACAGATAAAAAGAATGCTGGCCGAAAGTTCGAAGGAATAATTGCCTCATACGGCTTTTCAATTCCAATAGTCTATTCAAAAAATCGATGAGCTACAACCTCTACCAAAACATCCCCAACTAAATTACTTACTGGAAAAGCCGGAATAGGACCGGGGAACTACACATAAGTGTGGGGGACGGATTCGATACTGTTGATTCGCTCGATCAGAGGCTAATAAATTAAGACCCGTTGGGGAAGAGGCTATTTCTGATAGATAATGGCGATAAAGATAAATAGTAATAGAGATTTCTAGATTGTGAATGTGGAAAGGAGAAGGACGGAAACAAATTAGGAAGAGTACGGCATTTGGTAGTGTTCGCTTACGTAATGATAAGTGCAGACATGGACAGAGGTAGGGGCTTCAATCATCTTTCTTCTAGCTTCTCCTCATGGCTTTACTCTACTCTCTTATAATTATGACTCCATGTGATATGGTCGACGAGCGGGCCTAATTCGAGACATTGCGATAGTTCGAGCCAAGTTGTCTCGTATCAGGTTACATCTAGGCTCGCGCTCGTGAGAAAAAAGTTAAACCTCTCAAGCTACACTCAGGCTAAAATAGTAGACTTATCAATAGAAAAGAAGTCATTCTATATATCTATAAAGCTATCCCCACTCTGAAGAAGCTAGATGACAAGAAAAGCCTGCCAAAAGGAACCACCCCCGCTGAGCCTGAATACCCAACAGAAACATAAATAGCTCAACTGATCATGGTCGGGCTATGATCCTGAGTGGATCAATCAAGAAAACTCAAGCCAACTCTACTCATGACCTACCTAAGCCCATAGGGCTTGAAAGAAATGCTCAAGTCAACGTGTTTAGATAACTCGACTCGTTCACTGCGCTAATTATAGTCTCATGACTCTATACTACATGTAAACTGCCGGATTCCCTATTGAACAGCATACCGTCACTTAAGACCCAAATATAATCTCCTCACCACAACCGTAAGTTGCTTGGTAGGGCCTGTGTTCCATTAACGCCTGAGAGACTGCATGTAGGCTTTGATCTCATACTCATCCAGTAGTGTGTCTAGCCGCTGGAATTTATTCATGCCGATACATAAAACCAACGGTTAGCTGCGTACTAGCTAGGTTCATGCCCAGCCCTCCATGCATGCGTTTCCGCATCCCCACATCCCTCCCGTAACGCACTGGCTCTCCCGGTAAGCACATGAGCTATCGGGCTGCAAACAATTCAGACTTTTTATCTCATCCAGACCTCTACTCTACATGTACATGTAGGTACATGACCAACATCTACCCATACAACTACCAATCCTGATACATTTACAATTCCAATATCCCTTTGTATGGCGAGCCATCTGTGTCGAACGAGTCACTTTCACGTATTCTAGGAAGTGCTTAATTAAACTCACGGGTCTATGGCATATATAACCCAGAGGAGAAAATATCAAATAATAAATTATTTCGAGACTTTGGTAAGTCCCTGACCCTGAGTTGTAACGCTTACAAACCATTTCATGCATCATGCAGAAACTCTGAGCCTTGATTTCTCAGGACGCCGCGACCACTCAATCTGTTATGCAGTTTTAGACAGATCTAGAACCTTGTGGTTCCTTGCAGATGGTTGCGTACATCTTTAGATGCGATAGATCTGACCCAAAGGCACCTTCGAAGTTAGTGGCCACAAACGAAGGCATCAGGGCGTGGAACCAGAAATAAAAATACATTTTCCAACAGAAAGCACGGGTATTAGTACCGCAGGCGAGCTGATATAGCTAGTCACGCACCTGGGTCAGTTACGCGAGATTCCTGGGTACGCCACGTGCACCGTTTGTGTGACTACATGTATGTACAGCGATGGGTAATAAGTGATGGAACGCCCGGGATGCGGTTATACCTGAAAACACCGTATGTTGGTGGCGTTTACTTAAAACAGGTATCACTCTGTCTCAGGGTTTTCCATCACTTATTACCTGCAGCTGTACATATGTACATACCTGCAATACTTGGATAAAAGCAGAAAGGATGATAATTCCCGCCGTATAAAACCAGATTATGCCGATGGGCCCTATAGTACTTTTAGTACTTGAGGCGAAGGTAGCAGGTAACACTCGAGTCGCATGGCTTCGCAACCACTGTCCTAGGTAGGATTATTCCGTTAGTTCAGCTCTTGTTCACACTCTCGATATTGCACTATGCTTTTTTCTTACTACGTACGTCATTAGGAACTATCGGCGATAAATAGACCCTTTGCGCAAAAGACCCCAGCTCCAAATTCTGGTAACCTGATTGGCGTCGATCCCCTTATCAACCAATCATACAAGTAGAATTTAGAGCCAGCTCTATCTGCGCAAAGGGTCTAATATGTCAGATGAATCTACGATTCACCTGTGGCTTTATCTGGCCTCGATATGCGTAGTTAGGGGTGCCTCAAGACAGTCCATTACTTAATTCCTTTCATTTATGCTGCGCCAGCACCTCATTAGCATAAACTCGACCAGAACTAAGCTTGTTTCAGGATACTCCCGCACGTCGTACCTGATTGCATATTTATTTCCGAATTTTTGGCTTCACTTGGCCTCGCTCCGTTAAAACCCAGTAACAATGCTTCTCAACCATTAGCCTTGAAAGCATTGCCGATCCTTCTTAGCTGTGAGCTGACCTCGTCTATTCTGGAAGATATGGTCTCAAGCCCGCATTGCCGTTCGACCCTACTCTACACTACATTCATGTACCTACATGTATGCACAGGCTACATGCATTTATGCATGTGCATATGCGCCGCAGTGCGCCGACCTGCGAGCTTGATAATTTCGTCATCGTACTACTCCAGATATAACCAAGTCAGATTTTAAATATTTCTCCAGATCGATCTTTATGCTGTTATTGATCCTGGAGAACATCCAGGATCAAACTCGCGGGAAAAGTTACCGTGAGATCTATCTCAGCTGTTTCGGCATCCCCGAGATTTGCAGTGAATGTTAGCTGGACTGCGACGCTACTAATGGCCGGGGGCAAGGGGGGTGCAACCGGGGAGCTTTGAACGCAGTGATAAAGATAATCTAAGTATGTACAATTATAGATACTTCAAAAGTACTGTGCCCCGTACTGCACTATTCCAACCTCCGATCTTGAGCCAGGTCCTGGGGATCGGGCACGCGCTCTCTAGCCTGGCGAGAGGTTTCAGTGCATTTCCCACTAGATCACTCGCCTATGATTTAAAGATGCGGGAAGCGATACTTGAGGGCGGTTGGTGATGTGACTAATACAGGCCCCAGCAATAGCAGTATCAGGATAATTGAACCTCCCCATAAGAGTACTCTCTGGCCGGTGGAACAGTACATAGTAATTATAAGGATATGAAAATGCGAGAAATATTTGACACAACACTAACACCGAAGAAACTACATATGGAGTGAGGCAAAGACACGTTTAGTTTTGACCGGGTGTTTAGCGATGACTTTTTTTTTTGTTTAACTCATGTTTAGCAATGACTTAGCTTCCCACATGATCTGGTCTCATCTTTTGTATCAACAGAATCTTGGTCTTGGATAGTTTGTTCCACAAAGCAGATCTAGAGGTACTTCACGGCGGCCGGAGGAGTATTCTCCCACGAGAACCACAAGGCCTGATACAACATATCCTACTCTGGTCGTAGTTCTAAGTCTCGCATTATCTAAATGTTGAGTAACAAACGGGGTTTGAGATCGAACGATTACCTAACTAAACATATCACCTCACTAGAAGTTTCATAATGGTTGTCAAAATCTCAGGAGGGAGCTTGAGACATATAGGTGGACGGCTCAAGGCGATCTGAGATAGCCTCCCTCTATCTACCCTGGTGTCTTAGACAAAACTTAACAGACAACGATATATAACCGATCGCGAACGGAGCCTAATACCACAGGGATACCCCAGT
The DNA here is from genome assembly GCA_024713855.1 of Morchella sp. 2016-41. Classification (NCBI taxonomy): domain Eukaryota; kingdom Fungi; phylum Ascomycota; class Pezizomycetes; order Pezizales; family Morchellaceae; genus Morchella; species Morchella sp. 2016-41. Next base: position 1,497,719 of record JAMGZD010000021.1, read on the forward strand.
ATTCTGACCAAAGTTAAAGTTGAGTCCTCATCTATGGCATTGTTTTCACTACTCTCTATGCTATCAGAATAGATTCAGAAGGCTTACCATCTAGCTTTCCGCTTCGTCAGTCGTCGCCAATATCGATCGACTTACTACTTCATACCAACCTCCACGTGATCTTGCCGAGTGATTTCCCATGATACTAAAACCACACCACACCACCCCACACCACACCACCCCACCCCACCCCACTCCAAACCTAAGCCATCAATACCCGGTAAGGTATTTCTTCAAGCACGAAATCCACCTCCCGAAGACCCCTAGCTACGGCTAAATCGATCATGTACAATCAGGGTAAAATTACCCCGACAAGAGAGCACCCCTGTCTATCACAAATATGACATGAGAGATCGTGTACCCATGTCATCCTCGGTTCCCGATGTTCCTCTCTCTACCTCCCCACGAAATTGATGGCGAATTAGCTTGTTTAATGATCATCGTTGCCTGTGGTGGGTATTTTAAGTGGATTATTTTGCTCCTGCTGGAGCTCGAGCAGTAGGTTTATCAGTGCAACTTGACATGCCGGAACTGGGTGTACCGGATCTCGATCACATGTTGGGAAACCTTTTCCGCTTCGGTATACAATTATCTGATCTGGGAATAGATATCTGCATGCAGATTATGGTATTCTTCAGGGCTTTTCGGTACTTTTGGTTATTTCGTATCAAATACCCAGGGTTTTGGCTACCAAATGTCAAGTCCAGAATTAGAATCTCCTCAAATACCTAGTCCAAATTGCGATTATGAGACAAAGCCATATCCATATATAGCAGACTTTCTCTAATAAATTTTCTAAATATTCCGTCTCATTAAGATGTTTATGGCACGATGCTGGAGAGGCATAACTCTCGTATGAGAGAATCCGGCGTTCATTAGAACGCAGTACAAGTTCTTCTCGGTCTCAGTATTCTAATTCGGACTGGCTATCTAATTGATACGCTCTGTTTTTAGTTTAGCGCGGGATGCACGATTGCCTGATCTACTGAGGAAATATCGTAAGATATTTTCCTTTGCTGGACAGCATACATATGCCCATACTCATCCTTCCATACGTGGCTACCCCGATGATGTTTATGCACCTCCCAATTCCCAATCTTGATCAATGATAGAATGCAGGAACACAAGAAAAGGAATCAAGCTTATTCCAACTCTTCGAATCTTCTTAAGATCTTCTCGCCCCCCTAGATTTCATCTGCCGACACCATACTACATGTCAAATAGATGGCAATTCTCGTATTCGATACCCCCCTGGTCATGCATTAGTAACTCGACCTTGATTTTGCTCAGTAAATTACATTTTGTGGCTACACCGCAGTTATTCCGGAAGACATGGACCGTCGCTAGTTAGTGGTCTAGTTAGTGGCGAAAAACCAGTTCTGAATGGACGCGTGTCAATTCCGCGCACTGATTACATGTAACTATCACTCACAGTTGGTGGTTAGTCCTGTGCCCGAGCTGTTTTAATTTGAGGGTGTGTCTCCACAAAGTGCGACAACAAAACCAGGCCCCTTTGATAGTATCGATAGTGATAGATACATCCTATTCTCCACCCCTCCTCTCCGCCCCACGATAATTAGCATAGTTATTCCTGTCGTTTAGCGAGTTTCATCTATACGAATGGTTTTGACCGATCTCTGGTCGCACCTAAACAATTATTTAGGCTTGAATTCCCGGCTATCAATTGGTCAACCAGGTAGGTACTTTCAAATAAATTGTGCACGATGTATGACGTCTTTAGTTTCTACAAGTGAGCTAGATCCTACAGGACATTTTTGATCTTGGGTGTCAAGGTGAGCGGTTTTCGACCTTGCCGCAGATAGTTCTCGATCCGGATAGAGAGATCCCGGATAGATACATTGAAAGAGAATACTAGGATAATGACTGGCCCTGTAACTTTTAAATAAAATTTTAGCAGAGACCTGATGATATGAAAGCACCGCGTGTGCTTAAAATATTCTACTTTAGTACCTACATGTACTCAGACCGACTTTAATACAACCTTAGGAAATGCGGATTGACCTTCCATAACATCCGGACAGATCATAACCTCTCTCAGATATTAAATGAATAAAAATCAGGGTTTAGAAAATCCCCCACTCCGGCTCCGATGCAGAGGCAGTAACAAGCATTGATTTATAGGCATCGTAATATATAATGTAGTTTCAAGCAGGGACACCTTCATTCAGTCAAGAGAAGCCGTACTTATTGGGGTCTAGATTCTTTCTGCACCCCTCATCTCAAAATTAAACAAGACTCCCCCAAAACGCAAATTCTAGCTGGCTTGTTGAGAACAAGTACAAAGTGGCCATGAAGGAGGCATATGACATCCGAATTCTTGATTTAAAGCTGGGTGTACGGAAGGTAACGTCTATGCATTTGATCATGGTTGGAAGCACTCGATTTTGAGGAAGGTTTCTCCTATAAAACATTTGTAATTTTGCGTGGAGGTGATTTTCGATGGGTAGTAATTATTAAATGCTTTGCAGCACAAAAGACCAGGTTTGCCATGTTGTCTGTGCCCAACTCATTATCTATTGAAGTTATGATCGACAACCGGGAATTCGAAGATACGCATGAATCCTTGTGTTTGTCGTTTGTATTTAATTGACCCTTTGAATAATCGTCGGAGTATCCCCAAAGGTTGGGCACACTACGCATCGAGTGCCCCGAAAGGAGAATGTGTAATTGCACTAGCATCTGACAGGTGTCCAACGCTTGTCAAACCTAGTGCTATACTAGCGCAAATTAAGCCCCGTTAAGTTCCGTTCCCGTTGTCCGATGAGCATCCGCGGAATCAATAGTATCAGTGCCAATGATTTCAGAGAAGGAATTCTACCGTAAATCTCGAATGTCTGTCTGTCTCTGTTGTGATAAAATGTTGTTTATGTCTTTTGGAATGTTAACTTGACTACATGTAATCTCGTCGCCGGTGAAATCGACCCACTTACCCGGGTTTGGTTCAACTGCTCAGTTGGGAGATAACCTGCCGAAGATATTAAAATTTCTACTAGTCTAAATTAAGATTTAATATTATCTATTTTTCGGGGCTCGCTTCATGTCCCAATAATGACAATCATTTGGTAGATGGTTAGAATCCTTGCTTGTTCATATATGCATGAGAGCTAGAGGGACGGATGAAAAGTACAGAGAATAACAATGGCCTACGTAGCTTTAACGCCGCGGAGGCCGAGCGTAGTTACTCTCTGAAGAGGCTGTAGGTGTGTATAAGGATACATATACCTTTGGTCTTTACAACCTTCTCTAATTAAACATCTTCATTTGTGGTCTGCACGTATTCTGCATTGCAACATGCATTTCTCCGGTCTTTTCCTCTCGTTACTTCCCTTCATACCCCTCATCACAGCTCTTCCTCAGCCAGAGACAAGCCTCGAGGATAGACAGCTACTTGATATTCCGATCATTAGTGATGTTCTCGTAGTCCTCAGCGATCTCGTTGGAGGGAAGATTCTTGGCGATATTGTCTCATACCTTCTTCTAAATCCTGTCACCAGTGCTAAATTCCCCGGCCTCGCCTCAGTCCTCCAAGGTGCTGAGGATAAAAATGTCACTTCTGAAGAATTTAATCGGGGCTTGCTCTCGGCAATTCAGCTGCATCCTGCTTTCATAACTGCTTATAATGAGCTGGACGCGGATCTACAAGGCAAAGTTACTGATTTTATCGGTGGAAAATCGGCCTCTAGTATCATAGGGAAGAGGGGTTTCTACATTCCTCCTAGCCCAGCTGCGAAACAACATTTCAAAAGAATGGAGGAATCTGGAACCACGCCAATCTCAAGGCGGTGGTTGAATGCAAAGAGAGATACAAGTCCTGTTATCTATGAAGACACAAGCAACTCAACATCTCCCATGACTGTAAGTCACTTCAAACCTCTAAATATCAGCACAAATCGAATACTAACCTTTCAGGTGTATGTCTCTGCCGAGTTCGAGAACTGGGGTCTCACAGTTTCCAACACCCCCGCATATACCTTTGTCCCTACCAAGGTTACGGGACTAAAGAACCTAATAATCTGGGCAAAAACCCAAGGTCTTAGGGTACGTGCTGCTGGGTATAGACATACCTGGGGTGATATGTATTCCGAAACTGGTCATATATTCGTATCCATGCTAGATACGAAGACTGCAACTACTGTCCCCGATCCTTCAGCTATTCTCCCCAACGCCGCCACAAATGCTGCAAATGAATTCAAGCAGATTGAACTAGCATCAGAAGATGTGTCAGGCTCTGGTGGGAAGAAACGACTTGTGAGACTCGGAGCCGCAGTAACAAACGAAGAGTTTAGAAGATGGGCTATTGCGAATAATGCTTGGACGGTACCCCTTAATGTTGTCATGGTTGAGTAAGTCAATTCTTTCCCGGAGGAAATGGGTTAATTGGTTGAAACTAATCTGATGTCCAAACAGAATCACATATGGGGGTTCAAATGCGCCTATATGCCATGGAGGAGGAATTGAGCATAAAACACTCAGTGACCTTGTTCGTCAAGTTGAATATGTTGATGTCAATGGCGTGCATCAAACTGTATCCGACCCAGATCAGCTGAAGGCTGCCGCTGGTGCCTTCGGGCTTTTGGGTAAGCCTAGTATTATACACTGTACGCTATGAGATATTGTATTGACTTCGGCAGGTGTCGTTACCCACATCACACTCGAGTTAGATTCTATGACATACGCCAACATGCAACCAGCCAAGACCGAAATTGGCCTTACAATTCCACCACCCGCGGGATATACTGTTCCAAAGGCAATCAGAAAAACCTACACTGATGCGCAACTCGAGGAAGCAAGACTAGACTTTATCTCCAAGGCTGAGAACTCATACTACGCGGAATATTTCTGGTTCCCTTATCAGGATAGAAGCTTTGTCAACGTCTGGTTAGTATATATATTACCAAGAGGGAAGGAAACATACTGATCTTTACATCTTAATATAGGAATAATACCGAGGACTCTACAGGAGCCATCGATTATCCTTCTGCTCCCGACCAGTTCAACCAATGGATTCAAGGATGGCTTGGGGGCGTCATTAATGATGATCCACTTTTCCGAGCGTTCCCAGGGCACTGGCAGGCCACTATACTCTGTAAGTCCTTCTCTATCTTATAATTAATTAACTCTAATTAAATTTCTTTGTAGCTACCGCTGCAATGCTCGGTCTTCCGGACTCAGATGTCAAAACATACCTAATAGACGCCATCCACTTCCGTCGTGGCGTCCAAAACATGCGAGTCCGAGATATTGAGCTTCAAATCCCAATCCCAGCACTTGCAGATGACCCAACCAAGCCTGATTGGACAGTCGTACAAAAAGCATGGTGGGACGCAATAGCAATTGTCTACGCCGATGACAGTGCGCCTATGAGAATCGCGCTTGAATTGAGAATTATGGGCGACAGTGATATGATAATGGCACCGCAAACCGGAAACAACTTTGGGACGGCTAGTATTGAAGTGTTGACTACCATGCCGGCTGCGGATGATGGATCATGGGCTCCATTTGCTCAAAAGATTGCAGACAAATGGATGAGCTATACCGGACCAGATGGAGCGTTGATCAATACTCGCCCGCATTGGGCTAAGGAATGGTATGTATTTCCGCGGTGAGGGCTTGTTCTTTTTACTAACCGAATATTACCAATAGGCAAGGAATGACAATCAACGGCGCTGATTGGAAGCAATATCTGAAGGACATTTCATACAAGGATGAGATTCCACAGTTCCTGAATGTGCTTAGTGAGATTGGAGCTGAACAGGGCTGGGAATTGAAGGACTTGAAGGAGCGCTTCTCCAACCCTTTCTTGGATGATATGTTCTTCGAGTAAGATGCTTTTTCTTTAATTGGCTTGAGAATTTTATAATATAATGTCGAGGTTAGAGGTTTTATAATGGCAGAAATTAGCTCATTATTATTCTCGTATACCCCAAATCATAAATTTATAAACACATCCATCATGGGATATAAAAATTGCTTACAAACTATATTGAAATGCCATTAAATACCTACAAGTAGTGTAACCTAAACCCGGGGAGGAAACTTGAATATTCTCCAACCTCTCTTAGCATTAATGAACTACCTTACCGTCAAACTACATAGCTACAATTTCAAAGCTTATAGAGCAGCCACCCCCATAAATTAAATACCACATTCCCGGACAGGGACCCAGCAACACCGTCAAAGGTTGATATGAACTTACAATCGACAAAGCAGTAAATATCAGATTGGGACGATTCATAGTCTAGAAGTATGTACATGTAGTATTAGTATAGGCAGATCGGTAGGTCCATTTACCGAAACCAAGAAACTGACCTTAGTTTATCACCTTGAAGGTCGAGATAGAGGGATCCAGGAGCTGTTGCCTCTGTAGACCGGCAACTTGTCGTAAACTATATTACTTGTATTTTATTACTGCACGTTACGTACATGCCCATTCCCGCCGGATTCCATTTGCTATGGGTCGGGAGACGATAAGAACAGGGCTGCGCCCGGATTACAGTAAGATATGCGTCACCAGGAAATTTTTATTTTACGCTCCAAAAATCATTGACTAAACTTTGTACAGCGAAAGCTAAAATTATTGTAGAAACAGGGGATGCCACCCCACATGTATGTGCCAGGGTACCGTGAAAGTTCGATAGGTCTGAGCCTGGCTGGGCCCAAACCAAAAAATGCAGGGCGAAAAACAGTGGAGAAACATAAAGCAACCAATCAGAGATCTCATGTTCGATAGATGAGCGTTCGCCGCCACCTGCCTACAAACTTACCCTGGCACGCGTAGTACTTCTACAATATTGAGGTAAGCCGTACTTGATTTGTAAGCGACCCAGCTTCCAAAATATAAATCTAATAATTGATTGCAAATCGCTACTATTGTAATAATGATAATGGATGGATGGGATTTGCGCTTTACCATAACAATCGTCCCTCATCTACATGCCTCTCGAAACTCAATCGATATAAGCCTATTTGAGTTGTTCCCGACCCCCTGTACCGGGTACAGCACCTAGATATAGAACAGATAAGGTCCCAAGTGATGTAATGTCACTCGCCGCAACTTACACCAACTGGAACAAAACAAAGCCGACACAGGATCATCATCTAGGATTGAGTTATATCATTAAGCCTACATCACAAGTTTTACAATTCAAAACCAGAATAAGAAAGAATAATCTTGGAGAATTGAGCATGGAGTGGTGGGCTGCACTTTCCCCCTTATTCCGGTCCGCAAGTAGCTTTATCGATTTGTAATCGCTTCCTTGCAATTGACATGGCGCGGGAAGACATAAGTGGTGGGTGGGTCAACTTGAGAGGAACTTTTTTTTGGAGGATATTCCACCGTTAGGCCAGCTGCCAGGTGCTAGTACCACAATATTCCGATTTCTATAGATTGGTTGGCTGCAAACGCCGAAGTTTACACACCTACCCATCATTCCTTCTCGAGCCATACATGTCAGAAGAACATACCCAAGCACTCCCTTTCCCCCTATCGGCATGGAAACATCCTCGATTAGAGCTTGTAGATCAGTAATCACCTGGAATGCCTTATGATCGTCTGTTTTGCGGGTCGATGCACCACATGCGGTATTCGCCGGTCGGTCGGTTAGTTGCACGGCGTCATGCGTCCTCACTCGACCCGGGCACAGAGACTCGCTTCAAATAATAGTCTGTTGTCCCTACATTGAGGAAGGTGTAATTCCTCAACGTCGTTGCGAACTTTAGTAGTTAGCCTGATGGAGGCAGAGTATGCACATGTAAATACATGTACCTACTTTTGGGTACAAGGGAATTCAATTATGGATGACGCTTATTATGTTACGTATTCCGCACAGATACCCTGGAGAGACATGTGTGTGTACCGTGCGTTGGGCCTTTTCTCTCGTGTTGATTGGAGCTTAGTATGTAGAACAGACTTACTGGGTTGTGTGCAAGGTGCAGATGTTGTGGGAAAGCTGCAGTGCACTGGCGTACATGTAGGTACCTATCGTAGGACGGACAGAATTGGGTGGTTTGGAGCAATACTTCTTGAAGAGGTTATCTATAGGTCGGCCACAGGGGGAAGTCGAATTTCATGCCCCTCATTGAGCATAGTTCAGAGATGTGAAATATGCATGTTTTGATTGGAAGGAGAGGTTACATGTGGGTACCTAACAACGAACATGGAAAATCTGCGGCGTTTATTGCAGTACCTGGGATGAGAACGCATTGCACGAGTACATATAGTCGCCCAAGTCATTACTAATGGCGAGATAAGTTTGGTAAATACCTTTATCAATCACCACTTGAATTGAACATCCTCCTAAACCTGACTTCGACTCAGTCTATTCACCAATCCCGCAGTATACAGCAACTAAGAGGCAATGCACATGTCTGAATATATATGTCCTTCATTGGCGGTTAGTATGAACATAAGCAAAAGAGATCGCCAAGATACCAAACGAAAAATAATCACTTTTTCTTTTTTCTTTCCCTCGTCGTTAGTATGTATGTACACACCCCCAGATACTTCTACGTCAAAGACCTCATCCCAGGGCTTGTTAGAGCACCAATGCACCCCAAAGATTTACAACATCATTATGGCTTCTGGTACTTTGAGCCGCACAAGTACAGAAAACCACTCAAGACTAAGTCAGGAGTGGGAATGGCAAACCGATGGTATCACAGAGATTCATGATTGCCAGCCTCACCAATGTGATATGAGATGAGACCTTGCCACGATATGAATGCAGGAAAGGCAGCCTTCGGAATTTACTGTTCCCCGACTACTCTATTGTGGGTTAACCGTTTCGGGGCGTGATCACAAAATTAAAATGAGAGACAGCTCGAGAGATCCCCCGCGGCTGGCTACCCACCACGGGAGGAGTTCAAGACCGTCTCAAGCGAGTACTATCTTTGTACTGAGAGGGATATCGTACGGTTATACAGATCATAGATGAAATTTCAACATGATCCAGTGGACCTAACAATTGTGGTAGCAATTGCACCTTGAAATGGGTAAAACTACCATACCCATACACACCCGAATGCATGAAAATACCATACGAAGCTCTGTGAGTAGGTGCCTTACGGTGCACTTCACCTTTTTTCAGTAGATGCTTTCAAAGGACCGCGTACCGTCTGATGCTCTATAGCTAGGCTGTGTCGATCACTCACTATTGCCGAGTCCGTTGGAGCATCTACCACAGTCTTTTTTTTTTTTTGTTTAACCCATTAATTGCATGCAGACCATAGTCTATGGCAATACCACAACCCGAGAACTACCCTGCTAACTCCTGGCCACACCCAATAAAGGGCATTCAGCGCCACTACCTAACTAAAAAGTAACTACAATTTGTTTCTTCTGTCCTTCTAGCCCCACCAGGTACTTCCCTAATCTCTTCCTATCTACTGCTTTTACTTTTCCCGGGCCGCGCCGTCTCCCTGAGTTTTCCTTTTCCTTTTCCTCCTCCCCTTCATATCTCTCCATTTTTAAAACCCCGTTTTTTTCCTTTCGTACAACCATGTAGCATTCCTCTGAGTCTTCCCTTCCGACCAGGACTGCCTTGCCTCCCATCATCATTTTCGTATCCTTATACCATGCCCAGCCTCTGATCGTCAACTTGGCTTTCCTCCGTTGTGCCCTATTATATTCGTCTAATTGTACCTGAAGCCTTTTGAATATCCTATGTTGTTGGCCCACAATCCAGAAGTATGTTTCTTCTTCCTCTTCTTGCTCGTCTGGGGGAGAGTGGTCCAGTACGAGTACATCCGCTAGGGGAGTATTATCTAGGCGGATTTCTTCTGGAGGGGTTTCTTGTCTTTCAGGTATGGTAGGGTTTACTTTGTCTATTATCATCGGCTCTGGTGTTGCTTCCGGTGTTGGCAGTGTTGGTGGTGGTAGTGGTGTTATATCTACCACAGTCTTTCTATACCAAGCTTGGCTGTCAAGCATTGGCACTAGAGCAAGGCGTTCGGTTACCATTTAGTGCCCACCTAGTTTGAATATTATGAGTACCATGATGGACTTTGTTCTAGAACAGCACTAGGAATGACAGGTGTTGTAATTGTATGATTAGATATACATCAACTCTCCTTCCACGTACATACATCAAATCAAGGGCAGTTTTACTCAGCTGTGCTGAACTTATCCCTCCAAAATGTGGAACCCCAAGATGCTGCTCTCCGAGTGGCCGTTACACACTCCTAAACTAAGATCCACAAGAAGCCACACGCCACAAGCCCGCCTATGTATTTAGTTATCTGCACAAATTCAACTCGTGCACTTTCACGCGAATCGCAACCCTGCTTCCCCATCAATTCAGCAGCTAGCCACGTCGAGTATACCGCAGTAATTTGAAATTCCTTCCCGGGCTTGATGATTGGGAGACAGCTTATAAGTAGGGGGCAGGATATTCTAGTGAGGCAAGTAACGATTTTGCACTCAGGTGAGTAACGATTTGGGGACAGTGGGATAATCTGGGGGGAAGATATTTCCAATTTTTGCGGTAGGGAAAGGAAAAATTAGGAGTGCGTAAAACTAGCTATATATATGTCAGCATCGATCCCGTGCAACAACCCCTTCCAATTCCAAGCCCCACACACTCAGGGCAAGATCAACCCAATGAAACTTCTAAACTGTACTCGTCCCCGAGCCAACCGCGTTTATGACACCTAACCACCATCGACTAAGGGGCGATAAAGTGGGCGCGAAGCGTAATCTTCTTCGCTCCCCCAGTTACCCCCGCTTTTACATAAATCAGCCACGGTTCCGGTCTCTCGGTAACTACTGAACTAACCCCTGGCAAAAATATTCTTCTACCCAACATACCGGTATTCCAATAGGGTAGTCGGGCCATAATATCGTTTCCAATTGCACATTTATATTTGTTACTATATTGTCTGAAGAAATGTCAAACGTTACCCCCGACCCTTTGATGTACTGGGACTATGAGGCCGATGGAAACGACATTATTGCGGCTGATGTAAGCTTTGACTTGGGTATACTTTCAGAGTGGCCTTATTGACTTTTCGCTTTCTTCTCACCTGGAAAAGTGATAGACTAAAGGCTAACTATGTTTTTGTGACTGAGATAAATAGTCTTTTGACAGCGACTCGGCATACGAGGATGGGGGGTATTTGATAAACCCCTACCGTTCCTTTTGGAACTCACTATTGGACTATAAATTAGCTGACACATACTAGTGATAGGTCAGTCGAAGATTTGACGCTCCTCTCCCATGAGAGAGAAAATATATGCAAGTATGAGAACGGGAGAAGATATCATAGGTATCATGAAGGACGTATGTATCCGCACCTCAAATATCAGCCAACCTACAATGGCCTTTATTAACGCTTTCGGTATATAGAATACATCTTCCCGAACGACAACGTACGATTCAATCAATTCACTGGTCTTTTAGTGAACAAGAGTTACGAGATTGCTAACCTTCTTGATAGCAAGAGCTCGAACGAATGGACCTACAACATCATATATCGACCTTGACCTTTGGAGGCAAATTGCATTTTTCGCCCATTACCACCGGCGAGGGAGATCCTTCACCGATCCTAGATCTTGGCTTTGGGTCTGGTATGATGATTCCTCAAAAGCCCAACTCCTTACGAAATAAAGCTAACAAACAGATTACTAGGAATTTGGGCTACTAGTATGGGTAAAAAAAAAAAACATGTCTTTGACTAGTTTATATTCGCTGTTGAAACTTATAGCTAACCGACCGACAAAGCCGAGATGTATCCTCACTCGCAAGTGATCGGAGTAGACCTCAGCTGGACGGAGCCAATCTGGTGACTACAAAATCTACACTTCCAATTTCCGGCATAAAACTCGTTCTTACGCATTCCAGGTGTCCGCCTAATTGCAGACTAGAGATCGATGATTGTGAGCATGACTGGCTTTACAAAAATAATTGTTTTGAACTTGTACACCTCCGGTATCTCAATGGGTCAATACGTGATTGGGACCGTTTATTCCAACAGGCATACCGGTATATATTGTCTTAAACATTAATCCTTTACTATTGTATCCTGTTTTACTTATTCTTTTTAGACATACCCGCCCCGGGGGCTGGATCGAACTACAAGAATCTGATGTCGAGCTCTACTGCGATGACAACACGCTCCCCCCTGACAGCATTCTTTTGGACTGGTTCGCCCTGATGAACAAAGCCGCCACCGCCAGCGAGAGACCCTTCATCAAAACGCAATCTTTCAAGTCATGGGTTGAGCGCGCAGGCTATGTGGATGTGAAGGACAAGTTATTTAAAGTGCCAATAAACCGGTGGCCAAAAGATAGGAAGATGAAGGAAATGGGCCACTATGAGATAATGAATATTGCTGAAGGGCTGGAGGGCTGGAGTATGGCGTTGTTTACGAGAGTATTGGGGTGGGAAAAGGACGATGTGCTCGTATATTTAGAAAAAATCAAAAAGGAGTTTAGGAATAGGAAGGTACACGCGTATTGGTCATTGTAAGACACACCTCTCACCAAGTTTCATGCTTGAATAAATACTAATGGGATTATAGAAGAGTTACCTACGGGCAGAAACCCATGGACATTAGTACCTAATCGTGGCCGGCGTGAGCGTCTCCTTTCTTCCATAATCTTAAAAACTGTAAATATCAAAGCCGCTACTCTGCTAGCGCTGCTTTATGAAAACACCATAACAACGAGATTTAGTTTCATATTGGGGGGTGGGCGCCGGTGGTTGTCCAAACATAGAGCCATGCATGCATATGAGTTATAGTTCCTTTGAGACCTGTTAATATTCTACATAAGTTAGTGGGTTACTGTGCGGTGTTTTACATGGGGTGGTGTCGAATTTGGTATATATTTCAATTTAATTATTAATTCAATTTAGTGTTTTTTGTTTTTTCCAACTTAAAACCTCTGAGCATCCAACCATAGCTTCAGATACCGCGCGTGAACACTCACTCTCGCAGACCAACCAGCACTAGTCGCACATCGTAACCAGATAAGCCTAGCGCGGCTGACGGGTCTGCGCGAGTGAGCGCCCACGCGCGGTACCTATTATATTCGGTCCGGCTGATGAACTCGGCATGTTTTTTTATGTGGTTTTCAGTACGTACTCTACCTGTCGGCTCACGGCATGGGTGTTCGGGTTGGTGATCGGCATAAGCTTCTTCGGAGGGCGCTATTATATCATTGAATATGATAGTAGAATTTACGAACCACTAACGCAGCGCCGGGAATCTCCGACCTGCTGGCCGCCTGTCTGTCCCCACAGGTAACAGCTAGTCTCATAGGGCTCTTCAACGAACGAAAGGTGACGAAGATGGAACCTCCCAATGCATTGTTGAGATGTTAGGAAAAAGAATCCCTGCCAAGAAGGAGGCGTTAAAGTGCAAAAACGTATGGCCATCATCATGCTCAAGTGTGGCTTGGGCGGATTGCGGAAGTTGGAAGGGTTGCCTGCAGATGGACCTAACAGGATCCCGTCTGCCAGAAATACCATATAAACACCAGACCCAAAGCCCCAACAGAAGGTTGCTGCGAGTCTCCCAGTCCAATCGTTCGGGGTCTATGGAATAGAGAGCTAACAAGCTTCTCCCACCCCTCCCATGACGCTTGCAACCCCGACACCAGCTTTTCCAAAAGAAAGAAAAGAGCCAACAAGTACTTACCACGAAGGACGATCTAGGCCACATGTAGTGATTTGGCCCCCTACCCATTCACCCGGTACACTGGCTCGCTGTACCAGGTCCTCGGACTCGGGCCGGCACATGCCGCTGGCGGGAGCACGTCCGTGCATAGGTGGATGGGTATAAAATGTTGTTGATATGTATACGCGGAAGTAGGTGGCCGGAAGAGGATGGATAGCCCTTGGCTTGTTGGGTATGTAGTCTAGGGGATTTCGAGGAGAGGGGGTCTTGGGAAAGGAAATGGGGTGAAAACAAGAGCCGGAATCGGCGGGGAAAGTGCAGTTGATTAGAAGAGTGGCAATTTCTCGCCATGTTTGCAACCCTGATTTGACTTCGCTCCAAGCCTCTGAAGTTGAGTGTTCCGGGATTTTCACGGGAGGGATATATTTAGGCCGGATCTAAAGACCAATTACTGGCAGAAACTAACCTCCTAGATCAGTACCTACTCGTACCCACGAGATGTATCTCCCGACCAATGAAATGCTGCGGGTATATGTCGGGATCAAGGATCAACATTCTCTCCAGAGCCCTGGTAGCTACGAAAATTCGTCGAGCATGGGGAGAACACTTTGAAACTGTGTAATAGTAGCCAAGGAAGAACATCCTCCGGCCACATGCTGGAGAAAACCCGGGTGATGAACAGATATATGTGCAGGGCCGATAACGTCACATCTTAGGGACCTGAAGGGCCGGATGTTTGAAAACGGATCAGAGCTGCCCTAGTTCGGCTACGTGCATATAATGTCCGCTTGGCCAGTCGCCGAATCTACTGGCTGCCCCAGCACTGGAATCCAACACGCACCGCATTAACTGGGGGGCGAGCATTATGATTTGGAGGTTGAAATAAACAATTGATGAACGGCGTAGGTAACCAAGTGAAAGATAAGAATCATAAGATCATCCCTAAAGGAGAAAAAGCAAACAGGGGCGAAACCTTCCTCCCCTTAATGTGTAACTAATCGGCTATCCTTAGTGATAATTCGATCTCTCTCTTTTAGAGGGGATATAGTACTTACGCCATTTACTTACATGCAGTATCCCATCATGAGGCTGAAATACTTTCTGCGAATGTGCAATTAAGCTGGGACTCATCCCAATCTCTGGCGGGTTTTGAGCTCTCGCGAGGTTGAGATGAGGTGCTGAATATGCCTCAGATCTGTGTTGCCATCTGAGTGGATTTATGACAGTCTGCCAAGTAGCCTGACTCTTGCTCTAGTGTTAGGTGGACAATCTCTTAAATAACTTGGTCAATTGGGGGGTAGACTCTTACATGTAGTTGATTACTTTCATCCACGACAACAGGAGGAGGGAGAGATGCAGTCTTCTCTGCTCGTGTGAGTACATGTAGGTATCTACAGTGCTTTCTAATGGCCATGTATGCATATGACGTATATTCTCCTCGATCTAGCTAGAGAATGTAGTTAAGCTGCCCAGGTCAAGGATTATTTGTATGGAGTGGCGCCGATCCCCATACAAATTATCCTTGCCCCCACCGCTTGCATTTTCCGGTTCTTTTGCTGGTAAGCGTGTACCTACAGCCACCCTGCAAAAGTGTTCGTGATTACATGTAGGTATGGTTTCAGAGTGAGACATTTCTTCATACCTAACCGTAGCGGACCATCAAAGCCCCCAAACTAGAAGACTTTCCGAGTGATCGACGGTGCCCGAAATTAATGAAGGAGATTAATGACCTACTTTTTTTTTTTATATTTAGTCACGAACTATATTATGTATTTTTAGTTGTTTTGAATCTCAACTTTAGTAATATCAACTTTACGGGTGTGCCACACTACGCACTAACGTTATAACCAAATCACGAACACTTTTGCAGAGTGGCTGTACCTAACTAACCCTCATTATATTTGGATTAGTGGGAATTGTAATATGGGAGTACCGCAGTATCAAGGTTTATCGCTAGACTTCGTTTCCACAATATGTATACTGCCAGACTCAAAGATTGGCTATTGCGAGATCAACTTTACTACCATTAGGTCACTATGAACATCTGGACTTAGCCAAAACCCTTCCGTAATATATATATCACACGTTCAAATTGAAAAATATACTGATAATAGCTATCATTGCATTCCTACATGACCTCACGTACCCAGTCCAGTGCCCTTATATAAGCCCGATGGCCACTTCTAACCAACACTTTTATGCATGTGATCACAGAATATCACTCGCATAGTGGATGAGAAACACGTTTTTTCTTTCTTTCTTTAATTCAGATGAGAAATACTGTACTCTGCGCCGGATGTCTTAGTGCGCACCAAGTGACTTCACTCACTCTGCTCGAACTTGTGGGTGGCACGTTAATAAGTTCAATTAGCAACTTGGAAATATGGCGTTTGTTGGTTCTTGCAGGCCATCAATATATACGTCTCCCGTCTAGCGCTGGATTATTTAAGAAGGTAAAGAGAAACTATTATACTCTGCGCGTGATATTTTCTGCGTCTGCCAGACCAATTGCAAGCACACAAGTAAAAGGAGGGGGAATTCGGCTGGTACTGGCTATGGTACCGAGTGATATCGTGTGATTAGCTTACCGGGATATCGCTATGGGTTGCAAAACTAGCTAACAGGATGCGAAGTGGATTGGTGATAATTTACAAGGTGAATACCATAGTTTGGGGGGATGGGGAGTGTTATTTCTTTTTATCATCTTTGTTCGGCGGTTGTCCCATTTATACGGCCCTAGGGGGAGTGGAAATGTGGACCCCGAATATTACGTAAAGTCGTCGGGAACGTCGTTTCTGAGGTCCAACGCTGGCTGGGAAATGTCAATATTTTTTTTGGGGGGGAAAGTTGTTTTCAGGGAAATTGAACGAGTTTACAGACAACTTTACAGTCACGCCTCTGTCACACGGGGGGGGATAAGTTTAATGATGGCCACTGGTGATGCTTCACATGATTGACTAAGCCCATCGCCAATGAAACGAGTCCGCGAATCATCAGAGCTAGAGAGCATCTATTATACGTATACCTGTAGCATCAAGCCAGAATAGCCTGCACGTATATGCCAGACAATGCATCCATCAAAGTTAAATTGTATTCCCCAACGTTCAACTGTTACAAGTCCATTGATCCCAGATATCATGAAAACCGGAAACATCTGAAACCTATGCCTTTAGCAGGTAAATACATCTGTAAACTCGCCGGTAATTATAATGGGACAGGAATACCTTTAACACAAAGTAGGCGGTTATTGCATCAAATACTGTGTATATCGCAACTTTTTGTATGGGAAACGTCAAAATTGATGCATTTCCACCCCTAGTAGAGTGGTAAAAAATCCAATTAATGACACGAAAATCGCAGGTTCTATACCTTAGACCCCTGTGTCATGAGTATGATCAGAATGTCTAACACACATACGGCAAGAGAAGACTGCACTACCCGTAAACCATTAATACTGAGGACGCCTTGTGAGATACAAGGCTGAAGCAGGATTGTGTAAGAGCAGGAGGT
This sequence comes from Morchella sp. 2016-41, assembly GCA_024713855.1. NCBI lineage: Eukaryota > Fungi > Ascomycota > Pezizomycetes > Pezizales > Morchellaceae > Morchella > Morchella sp. 2016-41. The sequence goes on from JAMGZD010000021.1 coordinate 1,514,903, forward strand.
CAACAAAACAATGGGTACTTGTCATCTTTTTTGTCAGCATTGTCTCGAGGGTTTATGTATTGGATGAGTTGGATCTTCTGATCTCGAGCTAGGGGGCCTAGTACACCAGGAGCATGTAGGGGTACTCCCGGTTCAGAGGTGGATTTGATGTGACTAGGCAGGAGCGCCTGATCCACCGTAAAAGATTACAATGTCACTCTACTAGCTGCAGTTGACTGGAGAAGGGGTACTAAGCATACATGTGCTTGCTGTACATACAATATATATGCATATACTCAACGTTGGGGTACGACTAGGGAAGAATTACTGGGGCCATACTAGGGTAGTAATCATCATATGGAATCGAGGGGTACTCAGAACCCCAACATGCAAGGACCTGGCACGGCGAGAAGCAGAATATATCATTCTAGAATCGACAAGGGTCTGAAAACAGGGTGTACATACATGTAACATGTTAGGCGAATAGGACTCCTCCCATATATATATATATATATATATATTGCTACAAAGATCTTACCACTCACTGGACTCTATATACATTTATATATACAGGGAGGTGTATATGTACGCAACATACATACATACATACATGCCGTTTCTATTGTTCGGGGGAACGTGAGAGCTCTCCCAAGTATAATCTCCTCTTAACGATATGTAGTCCACACCTTCTATATAGAGAGATTTAAAAAAATATGCAGCGACCAATTGTTTCAGTTTTGTTGATTGTATGCAGCAGAGAAGAAGAAAGGGCGAGAGATCGTCGATCAGCTGCGTGCAGCCTAGATACCGTATACTCTACTCTACAAGTTTGAGCGGGTACTTACAAGTACATGGTCGCTACCTGAGTAACACCGCATTAGCTGTCTACTCTAAGCATTCCGGGCTGAAACTGCATCTTAACAAACCTATTGAAGAATAACCTATGGCGAGTACTACGTAGGACGTTGCGACTTCCACTTCAGTTTGTACGACCGATGATCTTTTGAGTCTTCTGGTTACTACTAGTATTGTGGGAGTTTTTCTCCCCTTTGGGCCCTTTGGGGCCAGATTCAATGTATCGTGTCGAGTCCCCCTTCCTGCTCCTCCTTGTTCACTCCTACTTAATGAATACGCCCACCTTAGAGATCCTCGATGCTCTCTATACTCGGTAACGAGACCTGCTAAGGAGTACAAGATTGAAACCCCTCACTCGCGGAATTTCTCTAAGCGAGATATCGAAAACTTGCTTACTTCTTCACGACATGCGAAAAATCCTTATGTGACAAGTCCCCTAGCTTCTAGATGCTCAAGCGAATTGAAGTGACGCTCAGTGCAGCTCTTGCAGTTGCTTGGCGCGTGACAGCTAACCCGGAAAAGGAGCGCCACGTTTTACCAAGGAGAGGCTTAAGGTCGTTCGGGATTAGCTGCACATCACAAGTGCAGGGAGCGAACCCCTCCATGATCCATCACACTACTGTGTGCGCCACTAGTCTACAGTTACCATTTCCGGCGCTGGAAGGAATTCTTGGGTTCTTCTCTTTGGCACTGTGGCGCTCATTGGTCCAATGGGAGCATCTGGGATTTGCAGAGTGGATGCTCATGGAGACCAAACATGCATGTAGGTACCTACTCCACGTTTGTGTTCCATCCCCCACATGAACAAGAGTGGGAGTTCGAAAAACAGAACGTGCGGAGAAGTGTCAGCCCGGTCTTCCCCGCGGTGTAGACACATGCGTACTGAATGAAGGAGAACATAGACATTGCTAAGACAAAATAAAAAGGGGCACCGCGATAAGACTAACACATCAGGTACGCATCAAGTGCGTATTACGCCACCCACGCCATTTGAAATAGACTTCGCATGATGGAATTGAGATTGAGGGTAGTCTCTGCTATCTTGTGATTTTCGAGAGCGACAGCGTAATGTAGGAACTAGGATCCCTCTGTTCTAAAATTATATCAATCTTAGGCTCTCTAGCCGCTGTTATTTTGGCAACGGACTTCCCGTACTCTGAACAGAGACTCCAACGTTACAAATGATAGGAATAGTTCAGGGATGAAGGCTAACTTTTTGGTAAGGCCTTCCGCATGAGACCCACTGGAGAGGGAGAGTTCAAGCGGATATTTAGCTCATCCGCCCAGTCTGAAGTGTGGGAGAGCGACGATGAGACAGTTAGAATAGTGCGACTACCCTTCTCTAGAGTAGAGCACATACTCCAATACGACAGCAGGTATTTACATGATTCTCTACGCTATGTACCTACTCTACAGCAGAGTAGGTGTATGTGAATCGAACTTACTGGGATTGTCTAATCGTTTTCAGGATGAGACAGGGCAATTGTTCTTTACGAGAAGCCACAAGTGGGTATATGCTCCGTTTGGTGGCATCTGAAAAAGAAAACTCGGAGGTTCGGAGAATTTCAGGATTCTGGAAGTAATGCCGATTATACTCGATCCCATTGGACCGGCAGTTAATTGATGCCAAATTGATTGGGTATGATCTCATCCAGTGATTGAACTATCGCGGAAATGCAGACGATGGTCATCAAAATACATACATGTACGAGTGTGTAGGTATGTATTCTTACTCAGACTCTGCGCAAAGTCCTAGAGATCTCTCGCGACAAAGCTGAGATAGATTTCGGTAGCTGTTGTTGTCATTACTAATATCAAAACCCAATGAAATCTCGGTGCTGGGGGCGAAAGCGGAGGTTTAATGATTAATAGTGTTCTACTTTACGGACTCTAGATTTCATATGATTGGTCTCGGTCCAGAGATATTCGGGACGGCTCTAGATGATCTGCCGGGCGTCGGTCCTTCTTAGTTAACCTCTTTTGGCTCTCCTAGAATTAGGCTATTTGGTCCGATGCCCTAGACCAAAAGCACTGATGAATTGACACTTTCCAGTCACCCACAACCAATGAAAGGCGCCCAAAATGTTTCTAAATTCTTGGGTGATCCTCCATACCATACTACAAAGTCGCAGAACCCAGGTACCTAGTTACGGTAGATCCCGAGTGAAAGCTGCGCTAATGTTTGTTATTGGGTGAGTGGATGAAAAGCAAAGGAAAAAAAGGGACCAGAGCGCTACATATGCATCCCTGAAGGCCAACAGCTAGCTATGAAGTTAGTGTGATTTTGGAGAACAATCATAGTGTAATAAGTATATCTGCCTGACAAAACGCCACTGACCCTATTATATACAAATACCTCTCGCACCCTTCAGGGACCACTTTTGAAAACCTTTTTTCGCATTGAGAAACATTATCTAACAACGGCGCACATCTGGCAGATGTAGAGTGGTATCTGTGGACGACTCCTCACGAAAGCTGAAATGACTACCATGGACACTACCGGCAGCATACGGCCAGTGCCCAACAGAGCGCCGTTACTACTGGGCGTCGAGATATCTTTACTGGTGTTGGCATTTTTGGCTACGGCGCTGAGGACGGGTTTGAGAAAGACAACTATGGGAAGAATAAGGATGGAAGATTGGTGTTGTATTGGGGCTACCGTGAGATCCACTTGAGTCCATATATGGTAGTACTTATAACGATTTCTGACATAGCGAACTGTGTTTAGATCATTCTAATCAATATGGTGGTCGTACACGTAATAGGTCAGTACACTGTCCCTCCTGACGGTGTGGATCTTGTGCCTATGGGGTCATTGAAAAAGAAGCTAATTTGATTAATTAGGTACACGTCATGGTATTGGGATGCACATTTGGGACCTGAAGCACGAGGGAGAGGAGGATTTGATTGCCAACCTCAAAGTACGAAAATCTGCATCTACTTGTTTTGTAATTCTTTGAAATATCTAACGATATCCTACAGACTGCCTACATCGGTCGTATCTTTTACCCGTTTGCAACTGGGCTTACTCGCCAATCGGTCCTTTTTCTCCTATTACGAATCTTCCCACATAGGATTTTCCGCAGGGTCTTAATTGTTGTGGTGGTCATCAACGCCCTGGTTTCAGTTGGTTCCTGCCTCGTAGTTGCATTGCAGTGCAGCCCTATCCGTGCTGCCTTCACACCTACACCCTACGAATCTCGGTCAAAGTGTTTAAACGCGAAAAGGCTGGCAGTAGCTGTACCTTCAATGAATGTTATTTTGGATTTGACAGTTGCCATATTACCGGTCAGAATGGTTTTGAATATGAGTTTACCTATAAAGAGTAAAGCTTTTATCTTGGGGATGCTAGGACTAGGAGGATGGTATGTAGGGCTATTTTCTCGTTTGAAGCGCATTTATTGGGTGCTTATATACTGATATCTCATCGAAATTGAAGTGCGTGCGTGGCAAGCGGTTTGCGACTTTTCTATATCCACCGGGGGTTCCAAAGCCAAGACCACACATGTAAGTCTAAACACTTACTCCTCAACTGATTGATAACTTACAGAAATTGCTATATAGGGGAAGCCGCGCCTATCTGTATATTGGCCGTTGCTGAGGCTGCAATGGGGATCATCGCCGTGAGCGCACCCGCAATTCGCCCTATGCTAAAAGGAATGAACGTCAACATCTGCTCCCTCCAGATTAAAACGAAATCCAACCGTGACTCCATCAGCGATCTCCGAACAACGAAAACTGGTGTCAATGGCACAAAATCATCATTCGTACTCGGGAGCATCAAACGGCCTGAAAAATCAAAAGTGCGGTTACAAATGCGAGATGGGGGATCAGTGGAGCAGTTCAGACCGAATGATATCAACAGGACCATTACCGAAATCGAGGTTGGTCAAGATCTCGAGAACCAAGATGACATGAGAAGTGATACGGAGCACGGAGAGCGGGAGGACTTTGAACCACGGCCTGATTCGGACGATGATCAGGTAATTGTGAAGAAGATGGAGGTTGCTGTGACGATTAGCGATCGGCGGGTTTGAGCTTTTTGCCTTGTATCGCAAGCCTGGCGTTTATGGTGTTGGTGTTTTCTTTATTTTCTTTCTTTGTGGAGTTCTTATCCTTGGATTTTCTTCTCCCTGCGTTATAAATACAGTTAATGACGTGCTATGTGGTAACTAATCATGTCATCGAGGTATGTATGTAAATTTCTCGTGGTTGTGGTCAATGATAGCGTGAGCGGGAAAGTCCGCCGCGACTACGTTGTGATGTGAATAAACATTATGATCTCTAAACGGCCCTGCTTTTTGCGTATGCGCTTGGACTATTGATCAAATTATATGTCCTAGATATTCATGACTATGACGGTATCTCAGTACTTCAGGGTGTTTCTCGGGGTAATGTGGCCTTCTACAGCCCACCCCCGACTTATGCCAGAATATGTGACCCAGTAAAGTCATTAATTTATATAGATTATTTTGCTTTTATTGCAATTAGAGGACTATGAGGTCGGTGCAACCATTCCAAGCAATAACCTGTGCTGTTTGTCTCAGCTAAGATTAGAGACAACAATTCATCTCGCTATACACACTCAGGGAGATTAGGCCCTTTGCGCAAAAGACCCCATCTCTATCTGCGCAAAGGGCCTATTAAGCCAAAAGGAAGAGAGAAGTGAAATATATATGTCTCACTCCATCCACTATTAAGTAAACGCTACTATGGGTAATATAAGTGAGGTGGTTGCATTTTTTTCTCATAGTATACACGCAAAAATATCCTTTGAATGTGGTGTTTTGATTATTTGGGGTTTGTGGCTACCGCGTCCAGCTTGTATCAACATGATATTACCAGTAGTCGATCGCTAGTCCAAACAGCTAAAGTTAGCACTTTGCTAAACCTGTACAAGAATAGAGCCCCTCAAGCCACTGGGTCATTTTATGGGTACTACGGCCTACCTACGAAATATCGCCAAGAATAATTCAAGCAAGAAAGTGCCTACTAGAGCTTCTAGGACATCTACAATCCACCGAATGCGCCAGAATTTCTTTGCTTAGGCTGACTATCTTGAGGTGACAGAGATGGTATAAAATATGTATGTGGTAGGGATCGGCTGGGCGGGGGATTCATTGACTTATAAGCCCAGCGCGAGTGATAATCCATGACCTTCATTCCATTTTGTGAATGCAAAACCCTTTTTTTTGTTTTTTTTGTTTAACTCATTAAATGAATGCAAAACCCCTTGTTGGCGGTGTGGAGACATCTGCAAGCGATGAGTTTCACCGCTCTCTACAACAAAGACAAGCTTCGGCACTAGCATAAAATGTAGATCGGTAGTCCCGAAGTACACGGATAATACCCGTGTCACGGTGTCGAACGTAGAGTACGCGTCGAGCCATGAAGAATGTTACAAAGCTCCGTCTCAGCAGTGAGGAGTTGGCCGGAATTAAGGGAAGGGCATCGGCAACGATGGGCCCATAAGGCTGATATGATGATGTCTCTAGAGGTATACCTGGACATCCCCGGCACTCATCTGGATTCTGGATGCTGGTGGCCAGGGGATCGGGAGCAGGTGTGTAAGTATAGGCTTCTTAAGCTTCAGTTCCGGAGGTTTGCCAAATATATAGTGTACGTAGCGGGCGGTACATTAGGTCACATCAACGCTTCATTGCGTAGTTTGGACGTAGCCCTAACTACCTGCAGTTGTCCTTTTGTCTAGTTGGAGCTGTTTTCCCCCCTAAACTTCAGGAGCATTCTCTCCCCCTTCCTCCGTGTCAGCCATCAGATTCAACATACAACAGGTCTTTCATTCCTCGGTTCTCGACTTCTTTAAAGAGCATCTCTGAAAACTGTACTCCCATACAGTTTGCGTACTCTTGGGTGAGACGCTACGGGAGAGACTCTAGATACCGACACTACACACACTAGTAACCTAATTGACCTGGAAAGAGCGTCAATCTATGATCAGACATATGCTTTCCCGCTAACGTGAGGATTGCTCACCGACCGCTCCAGTTCATCCCAGCGCAAGAGATTGCTTGGTGGTGGAAGGGATTTTTAGTTGTGAGTGATAATCTATGATTGGAATACAGCTCATCAGAAATGATACCACAAAAAATTGAGAAATTTCGTTGAAAGTTAGTAGAGTATGGATACGGTAAATTTTATAGAGTTAATACTTGCAAATGAACGAATCTCTTACTTACCTAATCCCCTACTAAGCCATGATTCTCCAAGAGGTCGGCCTTTATAATTACGGTAAGGATTGTGACGAGGGCAAGCGGATTATACGGCCATTGCCAGCTCTATTCGCTTCCAACTAGCATAATAAATATAATCCGCTAAAGGAAGCATTTAATGTCTTTCACTGGGTAAACGATCACCACCGGGAACCGCTCAAGCAGCGGTTTGCTCCTACCCGGCCTAATATCATGAAATAGGTAAGATTTGAGTTGGCAAAAGGCTTTTCTACATAGTGAAGGAGTTTTCTAGAAATTATGAAGCAAAAGTAACCCTAACTATAGCAGTGATGCTGTCCCAACGTATGTGGAACGGTGTAATCTTGGGACGCTAATTCAGTTGTTATCGGATTTACCGAGCGAAAACATATTGAATAAGTGGTCTCATTGGCTTGAATTGAAGATATATAATGAGAGATGATATACATACATTGCCAATGTAAGGCCCTAATGGATCCCGTAGTATATACCTACGGGTTCGCCAAAAAGATGATTTTTCGGGTAGATACCGAAATGGCCAAACTCCCTGTATAACCCCCAATGCTATATATGAATGCGTTTTGAATGTTGTTTAATACATAGAATCTCTATTCTCAATTACCTAGGCATTATATCTATATAGCGTATGTGTTAAAGAAGCTATTGATAGTGTATGCACTTTCTTGGTCGGTTACAAGGTGATAAGCGGTTACACAAAGTACGTTAGATGATTAGGATAAGCAGAAAGGTCTTAGAAGTGCTATAGATGACCTTTCATCATGTGCTAGCACTCGAAAAGTAGTCCCTTAATTGAGTACACCCATAAGAAAGCAGTGAGGAAACAACGAGTGCAGTCAACCCGAATCCCAACGGAAAAGTGAAAATAGAAATGAATGAAAGTAATATAATTACGCAATGAGATACAAAGTAGATACTACGGCCCCTGAGGCATACCTACCGGCACTTTATCTGACCTCCCTTAATTGTTCTTTACCACCGCTGCGGTTCTCTTTGGCATGCTGTCAATGATTTTATATACATACCTCTTCCCAATCTAGCCTTTTCCATTCTTCCCTAGCTTGGGCCTCAATGATTCTTATGTTCTCATTTAGTGTAGTCTCTCTTCGATTTCTGGACTTGTCAAAAAGCATACTCGTGGGGCCGTATTGCGAGTGCGGGGATGTGATGCTGGGGCCGTAGTCACATCACTCCTTGTTTCCTCACTTTTCCCTACGGGTGTACATGTACTCTGAATAAAAGGATCGATAACACAATTCAAGACCGCAAACTAGCAAATTATTCGCCCCTAGACAGCTCACTATCATAACTACATGTATATATAGGAGATGACAAACAAAGTTATATTACACAATGGCTACGGACCACCGCCCCGAGGGCTGGACATGGAGAAAAGAGAAACAGCGTATTCATAGCCAGTATTCTAGAAGATGGTAGCCTTGCATGGTCATGGGTAAATGAGATGTAGTTACGTAATTACGCCGACGAATATATATAACGGGTGCCAGGGAGGTGCCAACATTTCTGTCTCTAATTAAGTAGCTACACAACGACATTACATTCAATCAGCTAATTAGGAGCCATATCTCTCTTTGCTTGGCCGTTTCTAGGAAAATTCATGTAGTCTATATAATACTATATCGCGGTATGTGCCGTCAAGAACCTTAATGTAAGAGCCTAACGTCTAATTCTCCAGGTTTTGCCAGCTGCATACGAAAAACAAAAACCAATCCCGACGATTTGGTATTAAAAGGTACTGGTTTATATTGGGTCAATTAACCCCGAAACCCCATGGGCCTGACGCAGCGCATCTCCTTGGATCTCCGCAAGTTGTTCCATGATAACACTTTATATCCATCCGGCTGGAGAGGCTAGTTTATTGTCTATTTTGAGTCTTGGATTTCAGTTATATAGCTACCCAACTGGGTTATTCTGCACGTGAGTGGTCTTCGTGTGATAATTTGCCATTGTAGAATTTGACATGTGATTATCAACTTTTCGGTAAAATTATTACTATACCCCCCACGTGATATTTCTCGCATCAAAAGAAGAAGGTGTTGAAAGCTGACTAACTACTTTTGATATTCTTCGATAGTTCTGTTAATAATATCAGGGATGGTGATAGAGCCAGCAACCAAACAAATGGGAAAGGCTATCTATTTTCATATCTATTCAATCTTCTGGACTTTTGGAGAACATGGCTAACTTTGACATGAAGATTGCCTTATTTCTCTTGCTGATAACTGTATTGTCTGAGGAATCCGCCTAGAAAGCAATCAACGTGCAACGAAAAACAGTAGAGGACACATCAGCTGCAGATATCTCCACCTAGTCCCGGACCTTCTCCCCAGAGTATGTAGGTACAGGAGCTCCTCCTGCATCGTGCATGTATGGTCGAAACCTAAATACCTTCCTTTTTTCGAACGCTTCGAGCCAGTGCCCCATATTTTCTTCCATATCTTCCTTGCCTGAAGTCTAGATGTTCCTTTAATTTTTGCTATTTTTTCTCTCCCATTTCGCACCCCTCTTCATTCGGTATTCACCCCGAACGGGAACTCCACGATGTGGCTGCTTGGCTTTGGCTTCGCTGAAATCCGCTGCACATAACGGGGAGGAGGAGCATACGGGCACAAGTTGTCAGATACATATTACAATCATCGGTGACACTTTCAATTGCTGCTTATCCGAACAGATGGCCGAATACTCCTTGAGTGGTCAACTCCTAAAAGGACAACGGAGGGCACTGGTGTGAAAGCTACAACGCCCTCACCGCACTGCGCGGCAGTACCAGTGCATCCTCTACTCTACTCTAGCCAAGGGGGTCAGTAGATGCTTTTGGGACAGTGGAGGTACACACTTAACTGCAAAACACGGTCACGTGCAGGTGCTTAGCTGTACGCCAAATCCCCCGCGTACAGCGGTTAGGTATCCGGGTGAAATTGGGCAGTACACCATGTACCTACATACAATGCATGTGCTGGACATACGTATACCCCCCTACTCTGCCTATTCTCTGAGCCTGAGAACTTTGATGTACTGCAGTTAGGTAGAATAAGTGACTGTTCTAGAACGTGCATTCTCACACCACCATTGCGTAAAGTGCATGAAATGGAACCACTGCCCCGTTGCTTCAACTGTAAGTAAGGCGAGCAACCCGAGACTTACATGTATTTCTGCCCCGGGGGTAGGGGGGGTGCAAGTTATTTTTGAGAAAATATATCAGTGGCCGTGGGGAAGCTGTTTGTCACACATGAGATAGAGATAAAGATAGGGTGATTCCATAACCACCAGCTAGGTTGGGGTTACACATGCCATCCATAACCGCGCCGATCACATCGGCAAATCTGTGGATACATGTAGAGAGGGATTTTGTGCGATGATTTGAAAGAGTGCAGGACGGCATCTGAGTTTCCCCTGCTGCTGGAGGGTTGGGAGGTATTTCTGGAAACCGAAGATGTACACACATAGGTAGAATGCTGAATGAGGTGAGTGAAGTAGGGCCCATGTCGAGAGGCTGACTGGAATGCCAATAAATAAACAAGTGAGGCGCGCGTAGAGTGTATATCAATGTATTTTGGAGATATGAAGGCCTAGGACGATCGTGATACCTAGAACTCGTTATAGCGGTGGCCAATATGGGTTGCCTTTGGCTGTGTGTGCCTTGTGTGTGTTCTTGTTTTCGAGATGGGTGCGGCTCTGCGGCTCTGCGGCTCTGCGGCTCTGACATTCAACTCGACCCTCACTAACTAACCCTAATCCTTAACCTTCCAGAAACTGAACCCTTGGGCTTGGATATCGAGAACTGAACAGTCCGGGTCTGTCTGTCCCTTTCCCATCTTGTTGCCTGGGCTTCTTTGGGAATTAACCTCCCACTAACTAACTAACTACCTAGTCGTCAAATCACCCCTTCTTGTCCATGCACCGAGAAAAGCTTACATCCACATTCAGCTGCCATCTCTGGACTCGAGGGTTTAAAGCCTTGCATCGATCGCGACTCCACGTTTAACAGCTCGCTTAACATCACGGGCCACCCCCCCCCCCCTCCCCCGCGGTTGGGAAGCAACGAGTGCTTATGGAAACGCGCACGGGGGAATATTACTGCTTAGATAGCGGGGGGAAACGAGATCTTGGAGACGACGAGGCATTGGGGCAGGGCGGGGGGTGAGATGGATACATTGCTCAATCCGCAGTATCTGATTGGGGGGTGGGGGGGGTATATATATTACGCATCCCCGCGACTGTTGTGGTTTTGTTTCCCTCCACTTGTTCACATGTTTCAAATTCACATGCTATTAAATACTGTGGGGTACGTATGTACATGTATGTAGGTACACGACGGGCCGGGTAAAGATCGGACATCAGATCAAAAGGTACATACATAGATGACGCAAGGGAACTTGACTCGTGAAAGACATCTTGCATGTCTCGGTGATTGACCTATGCAATTACGGGCACCATCGTTAACTGGACGCCGAATTATTTCTTGGGCGGTGAAGGGAGCTTGAGCTCGAGCCTCAAGAAGGGGGTTGGACGAAGGAAAGTCGGGCTAAGGCGGTGAGGCAGATGCCCAGGAAGGCGGGAAGGCAGGAAGGCGGAAGGCAGTAAGGCAGGAGGGAGGGCAATTGCGCAAAAATGTCTCGGCGAAGCCATGTCTCACCTCGCCCACCTTTGCGGGGAGATCTTGGGATGAGCAGTACCTATGGCGTAGCTAGTACGTAGCTGCTGTTTGAGGTTTGAACTTGAGCATCTCGAGCAGTTACAGATGATATATGTACCTCCATACAAGGCTCTAGGATTTAGTGAGTGAACGGCTTCTCACCTGCCTGTCAAGACCCAGTTTTGTTCATTAACTTGATGCCAGACCCTTGTTTCTAAACTGGGGAAGTGGCTGTTGACATGCTGTGTGCATGCGTAACGATCTGCGGCTGTCAAGTGCAGGTTTCTCTGTCATAAATGACAAATGATGATGACTGTCATGCCATTCATCGTTCGTGTAAATGTGTGTTTGTAAGACCAACAACCAACAAACAAATGTACATACATACATACATGTACCCATCTACAATCAGCCCTCTCTTTCAGCTCTCTTTCAGCCCTGCTTTCGTATTTCTATTCCTGGTCCAGCCATGCAATTGAACCCCAATTCACTGCACAGCAACTACCGTCACGGGGTACCTCAATCTTCCCCCGACAAGATACCTATAGAGTACGTGGATGTATGTATGTACCAAGAGCGCATATCCAAATTCCCTCTGCTCGCGCACACACGGCTTGAAAAAAACACAGGAACCCTGCTTCCGCCTTGCCAAATGTGGCCCCTGCCAGTAGAGTATGTACATGTAGTGTAGCGTAGAGAGTAGTGCCTGATCCGTGCGATGGGCATCACAAGGATTCTCCGACCCTATCCCCGATCGCTCATGATCACTCGCGCGGGCCTTTCTTGGGTCTTTGCCGATTTATTCCTCGCTTTGGCATGTAGAATTGGGATTGTCACTTGTGACGTGAAGTTTGGGAAAAACGAGTTTTTTTTTTCTCTCTCTCTCTCTTTCGCTTATATCCATCTACCTACATACACAGATCTTTTTTTCTTTTCTTTCTTTACTCTTCTTCTCCACTCTTTCCCAGGGTGCTCGAGGTCAGATATCGCCGTCGCCGGGGGTGGAGAGAGAAACAATGCTAGAGGAAAAAACCAAAGGTGTGTATGTATGTATTTTCCTACATGCGTTTTGATCAAACTTCCTGTGCACCTCACGATCACACGAGCGAGTTGATTGTTTCCACCCCACCAGCGCAGTGTCGCTGTCGTTCATGTAGGTACAACATACATACATTCATACACACATACACACATACACACACACACCCATGGATGGATGGATGTAGATATGTAGTGGTTACAATGCTGGATTGGGATGTTGGGCTTACTTTTATGTACCAGTTCGTCCCACCAGGTACATGTAGCTATAGATGGCTGGTTGGTTGCCCTACTTTTGCGGAACGGGCGGTAGTTGAACGTCGCAAACTGCGCTGTATGTAACAGTAGCTTCTTTTCGCTTCTTTTTTCCCTTCTTTCCTTTGCTTTCCCAAACATCAAAAAAAGAAAGGAAGGGAAAAAGCGTTTGCTATATCAACTTCACCTGCCCCTGCGCCCCCCTTCTTCCTTGTATATGTCTGTCTGTCTGTCTGCCGGTCTGTCTGTCTGTCTGTCGTCTGTCTGTCTGTCTTGTCGATGCTGCTGCTAGCCTGAGCCAGTGTCTGAGCTCAACGTCTAACAGTTCTCCGATCTCAATTTGTCTCGGTCGGACCTAGCCCAGTCGGACGGGAGTATCTTTACTTCTTTTCACCTCAATTACTCTGGCGCTACATATACACGTAAATACCTATCTACATACCGCAGTTTGAGTAATTGTGGATGCACTTGTACCTGGGCTGCGGCGCTGGCCCCTCATCCCTCCCACTCTGATTCTGAACACTCTACCTATATAATAGACGAGGTCTCTCCAGCCGTTGGTGGTTAGGGTTCGCGGTAGAGTGCCTACTGCAACTGCACTGTGCCACTCCCGAATCGAGATAATTCCCATCGGTTCTCGCGCGCCAACAGCTTCGTTTCGGGAGGCCTTCTTATCTCTGGGGCGCTATTGATTAGTTTTTCTTCTTTTTTTTTTGCAGCTTTTAATTGTAGCTGTAGCTAGAGGGCTTGCAGTTAAAGGGCTGTGTGGTGAATATTGCCTAGGTACCTAGTCTAAGTTGCTGCCGCAGGGATCTACCTTATTTGGTGTTTGCACCTACTTGTGTGCAGTGCTGGAGGGAGGCCGAGACTTTTATAGTAGGCACATTACATACTTGCCTGCTTACCTGTATCTGACCCAGAGTCCTACGGTCTACTTACTAGTATGTATGTACTATACTATCCCCACCCTCCCCACCTCCCCACCCCCCCCCGAGACACAAATTCATTAATCAACCCAACAGTCTACATACATACTCTACTCTACTCTACCACTTCGCCCCTGTCCTTCTACTAGCCCTTAGTCGAGTGGTTATTGCACTACTCTCCCGGTCCCAGGCTTTCGATCCCTCGCTTACCCCCAAGTGCACATATCGCATATGCATGGTAGCCTCTAACAAAACTAAAAACTCAGCCCTGAATTTCTCGCCCTCCTTTCCCCTCCCTCCCTCCTCCTAACACATACAGTAGATATATACCCACTGCACCCTACCAATCGTCAATCCCAATCCCAATCTCCCCAACAACAACAACTGGAAGCTCCACTGCCGGGGAAATACCAGGTAGGGCATACACACGATCACTTCATGCCACCATCCACCACCACCACCACCACCTCAGCACTCCCACTACTCCTACTACTCCATGACCTCGATGACGATCCACTGGAAAGGCCTCTACGACCCTTCAATCGGCCCGCCCCCTCCCCGAAACTCCCACCAGGACCGCCCAACGCTGCTGGTCACTTGGTGGTGCTCGTCACTGTGCCTGTTCATCATCGTGTCCCGCGTGGTGGGCAGGTTTGCGAGGACACTGAAGATTTTCAATGACGACAAATGGATGGCGGCCACGGCGGTGCCCTTGATGATCAGGATGGGACTGATCCATGCGGTGCTGGTGCTGGGCACGAACAATGCCGACACGACGGGAATGACGGAGGAGGAGGTGAGGAAGAGGGTTGTGGGGAGTAAGCTGGTGCTGGCGGCGAGAGTGTGGTATGCTGTGTTGTAAGTTTGATGGCCTTTTATCTGCTTCTACTATTATTGTTTTCCCTTTCTTTTCTTTATTTCTTTACGGGTGGTCTCGGTTGTTGATGGATCGTGGTTGCTGATGAAGAGGCACGTGGGCAGCATTTGGAGCCAGAAATTCTGCATCACAGAGTTTTACAAACGCCTTACCGTGCATGTCTGGGATCGGCACTACGAGATTGGGTTGAAGCTCTTGCGGTGGATCTTGCTCGTTACCTTTGCAGCGGCTTGTATCAGTATTTTCGCAGAGTGTAGGCCGAGTCATAAGTGAGTCTCAGATCACAACCCTAGCCCTACACATATATAACTGGGTCTTATAGATATATTTACTGACTTATGCCTTAGGCTCTGTAAGTCTTACCAACCGAGTGTGACACTGCTGTGCATCATATTATGCGAATAAAATATACTAATCATTATTATCGATTATCTAGGGCAGGTCAAACCAGACCCAGGACGTGAGTTCTTTCTCCCTCCACCACCACCATCTTTTCATGTTTGATTTGTCATTGTGTGTTTATGCCTGATAACGATGTCTGCAATAATAGCGCAATGCCGTGTTTCATACGTTCCTCTTGTCAGCCTTGGAAGTTTAAACGTCTTCACCGACCTCCTCCTCGTCATCTTCCCCATCCCAGCCATCTGCCGCTCCGGGATGCGCACACGAACGTTTGTGCACCCACTCCAACACACCTCTCTCCTCACGCTCCCCACTAACACCCCGTTGCAGAAAGTTCCACATGATATTCCTCTTCTCGCTCTCCCTCCTCCCCGTTGCAACAACGCTTTACCGCGTCCCCTCCATCATCCGCCTTCAAGGAACCTACTCCCAAGCATACCGCACGCTCTGGGCGTCAATCGAGAGCCTGGCAGCATGCGTCTGTGCCAACGCCGTCATCCTAAACTCTTACGCCCGCGACCGCGGGCCCAAGAAGCAAAAGTTCCGGGCACCGAGTGATGGCGAGGACGCTATGGACCGGCGCAGCGTCGTGCTGGGGAACCTCTACTGGGGCAGCGATGAAGACCTTGCTAGGGACGTGGGCATGGGCATCGATACGGATTTGTTGAGCCTCGCTGGGGTACATCCCCCCCCTTCTTCCTTGTATTCATGGTGGTGGTGCTGACTTGAGAGGCAGAGGAGCTCGAGATCATCGGGGTTCCCATCGCCCGTGGCGTTTAAAACGCCGACATACAACCGCTCGGACCTCCCGCGGTACAACGATGAAGACCAGACCCCGCCGCCGACCTCGCTGAAGAAGGAGGGGCGGGACATGGAGTGGTGTGGAGAGCCACGACAGCTCCCGGTGCCGGAGAGGGTGCATAGTAGCCGTGGGAGACGGCAGGTCGCGTTTTATGATGTTGGGGGACTACTTGGCGAGAGGCGTGAGAGCACGGGGAGTGATTCGGGTACTACGGCGGTTGTGGAGAGCGGGGAGGGGGGGCAGGTAGTGCTGAATGATGTTGGTGGGTTATTGGGCGGGAAGCGATGAGGAGCCCGTTTCTGTGAATTTTGGGGCTGCGATGAGACTATGGTTGCCCTTTTTTCTTTTTCTTTTTTTTTACTGATGGGACTTGTTTTGGGGGGATTTTCTTTTTTTATTTCACTTTGGTAGTGGGGTTTGGGCGTTTTATGGGTTGGAATGCTGGGATCTGTGGTATATTAATTTGCCTTTGTGGGTTATGCGGGGACTAGTTGGGGCTAGGGTGGTAATGATACCTTTGGACCTTGAACTGGGAGAGTGTATATATAGTAGTAAACTAGTATTAATCAAAATATAAAGCAAGATGCCGATTTTGCTTATATCCACTTGTCGTTTACTCGGGAGAAATACTGGGGAAATTCTTCTGTTCGGATTTAGGCATCAGTATGTGCAAGGAGGTGCGCTATGCGAGCGTATATATTCGATTACTAACCTGTTCTAAATTAGGCTCTTGGATTTCAGCTGTAAACCGCGCGAGTGATATTTGGTGACTGGGGATAAACATAGCCTGTTTTTTTTTCTTTTTTTTTTTGTTTAACCCATTAGTTACATAACTATAGCCTGTTGAAGGCACACGCTAGCGGCGGAACATGCTACTTAAATTCCGTGTATATATCGAAAGCGAATGGGACTGTTATCTAATACTCTGGAGATCACGAGTAATGACGGAGGAGGGTGTAGGTAGAGTAGGTGTTTGGGTCTTCAGGATGATTAAGCACGCAGCACTGCAAAAGAAAAGAATGCAGCAAGATCGCTTGGCGCCTCAGGGCTCCGGAGGCTTGTGTGAGGGGCATGTAGGTAGAGTACGGAATGAAACCGACGTTGCACGAGGAACGCCGCATGGATGTCATAGCCGTTTTTGGTGGTGCTGCAGTTCAGTTGACGTTGTAAGCCCTGGCCCTGAGCCTTGCCGCGATGGACTGTGATGTCAGGTCTAGAGGTTCCGGGTGCTGGTGGGCACTTGGGGAAGTTGGTGCCGGTCTACTGGCTGGCTGGCCAGTGGCTGGCCGTTACCACGGTGTTCTCTTTGTAGTACCACTCTAGGTTCGAAGGACCCGTGGTTGTAGGTACAGTGCCAGTACCAGTGATTTCACACCATGCCATGTAGGTACGTACTATGGCGGAACTTCATGCACCAGAGCCCTGTCCGAGGTACTCTGGGAATATTGTTTTTCCTACTGGCAGAACCAATCTGCTGCCATGTATTCCCGACTCCTCGCTCTCCATACTCAATGCTTCGGGTCTTGGCAAATCCGGCACATGTGCTCCACAACTGAGGTTCAACTAGTCTGTATAATCGCATATCATCGCCTGGCCCCCAGCTTATCCCCCTTGTTGGCCATGTACAGCCGGTCTGATGAATGCGTCGAGAACTCGAAAGCATGCCCAGACCGGGATTGCGCCGGTTGTGTATGCGGGGTTGTTTTCTTTTTTCTTGGTTATTGCTTATTTTGACGACGTTGGACATGGATACACTGCAGTGCAGCGCAGCGCCGTGCAGGCGTTGCTTTTATGCACAATAATGCCTAGAGTACTCTAGAGTAGAGTAGGGTGTTCGGGCTGCTCTGCATGTAGGGATGCACTGCTGGTCGAGGTGCTTGGTGGGGGTTTTGGCAGCCGGAGGGAGAGAGGGATGCACTGCGGGGTGTTGGTGTAGTAGGCACACGCGTAATGGCCGACATGGTCGAAAAGGTGTAAAGAGTCTGCTCGAAACGTGGCCCCTTCTATTGGGCCTTGGGTTTGCAAAGCTGGACTGCCGACGCCGGGTCCGGTTTTTGTTTTTGATGAAAATTTGGATGAAGATACTGCACCAGGGTTAGGGTTTGTGTATAGAGATTTTCGAGGGATGCTTGGCGGAATTGGAGTAGCGCGAGGTGGTTATCAGATATGCATATAAGTTAATAAAAGAAGTTCGGTGTGGAGTGTAATGCTTGGTGTGTGTTTGAAGGTGTGTGTTTGCGGGGGGTTCCTTGCTCTGATAATCATGGGATATCACTCGGCCGGTCAGAGGATGCTTCTTCGATAGAAATACAGAAGGTGCCAAGAAAGATTTGGAATCTTATGGAAGACGAAAAAAAAAGGAAGACTTACCTGCTACATTGTATGTAGACGTTAGCAAAACGAACAAAATCCTCAACTCACACCTCGGTCCGAAACGATTGATATTCTGTGATGCATGCGCCTCAGGGTTTGGCTCGCGTCTAGTCTAGACTTACACCGCATGAACGAAGAAGACATTCGATTTCCAAGATGTCTCTCCAGCCTAGCTTCCGACACCAACGGTTTCAAAGATCGGCCGCCAGAATCGAAGCACAAAGTGGTGGTGGTGTGGTAAAGGTTTAGAAAAGGAAAGAATTGGCGCGTTGCACCGCCGGTGCGTATGTATGTGATCTACTCTACTCTAGAGTATGTGTGTAAGGAAAAAGTAAAGAAGAGGAAAAAATAAAAGATGCAGGAACTGAAACTCGCTCACCGAAATGTGTTGAGAATAGTAGCTTGCCTCGTGCAATGCAGAAAGGATCGTCGGCTACAATATTTCAGTAGGACAGGCCCGGCAGGGTGTCTTGGGGCAGCGAGTGATCTTTTGTGCTTCATGTACCTAAGTACATGTACTTACTTGGCCAAGATCAGCTATGTAATCTGCCACCGAGCACGTGAGATTTGAGTATGTGGCTGAGTGCCCAACACTACATGTACTTTACATATGTATGTACCAACATGTATTTTGCTCTGGATGTTCGCACAGTTGCTGTGGCATTGCAATTGTGGCGCAAGGCTGCAGTCGACTCTCCAGACACGTTTCTGTTTACATTTTTCCGTAAACACCATCGAGTCTTTTGAGCCTTGTCAGCTTGATCCTTCGTCTTGCCCCGTTTTATCTCAGCATCTCTTCAGGATACACTAAGACTACGTGCTCCGTTCCGTTACCCCGAAGGAATAGGAGCTCGCTCCTGATACATCACTCATTCGTCTGGTCTTGGGCCTTTTCTTCTGCCATGCCTCCCCTTCTGGACTACATGGCCTTGCTCATTCAACTGCTCGTATGACGGGAAATAATTGCGGACAACTCCATGTTAGAATGTTCATAATAGGTTCAACCTTCTCGCCGGCAACAGAAGGAGAAGGTACTGGAGCGATAGGGGGATTAATTCTCTACACCCTTCTTGGTATTTTTGGTTTTTCCGATCCTCGACTAGAGTAGAGTACATGTAGTGTAGGTAGGTACATACATCTCCACATACACATACTTACGTACTCTTTAATATATTCTGAACATGCAGGAATCAATCGGCAGCAGGACTGAGCGTTGAAGCACTATATGCACAGCGCGGGTGAAGCATTGATGCAGATCAACGTGAGGAGCGTAAATTCGATATGTGACTAGCGCACATTGTTTTGAAATGACTTTCAAATATATGCGAGTCGGTGACCGGATATCACAGTATATCACTCACCGTTGCCGGTCCACCTGGTGGGTGTTGGAGAAACTGATGGAGGAGGCTGGGGCATTCTACTGATGCTGTGCTAGGCGACATGCACTAATTGATCCGATCACTGATGGAGACCTCACTGCAGATAGGATTGGTTTTATGTTTTTATGCAGAGAAGATGCGCATAGAAATTTCGAAATGCATATCCACGGCCGAGGAGAAGCGCCACCAGTAGAAGCAAAGACGCCAGAAGAGTCAGCATTTTCTCGATGAGCTTCGCTCCGCTAGGGCTGGCGAATACAACCGCTTAAATCGAATTTATTATTTTTAATCTTCGGATGCTCGCGGTAGCCAGTGCACGGCTCTTCTCTGCTGTTGAGAAACGTCATTTTTGGTTATTCCAGTTCCATGTTTTGCGTGTATCCTCCCCGCAATCCGGTGATGAATCTCCCAAGATACACCTGGTATCCCAGGGCTGCCCGGCAAATGGGAGGAAGGAAAATTGTAGAAAAAGTAATGAAAGATATGACTGACGATCTAGTGGAGATTCGTGTTGCAGGAAATATTCGTCAGTAGGTACACCAAGCCTGGATTTGGTACGATGAACCACTGTTGAAACCTGGCAAATGGAACACTAGATATCCTACTTCTGCAAGGGAAGAAAGAGAAAAAAAAGCAAAGCCCAAAAGAATATACAGATACCGGCCTAGTGCCGCTATTGAACCTGGTCGGTACCTTTGGGGTTGATTCAATTTGACACATTTTCGCCGGGGGAATCATCCGTGTCTTAGATTTACTTATTAGATTTTGTTCAGGACTACATACCTACGTTGTATCGATTCCAAACGGAGCCGCTACTTTGGGCCATTTAAACAAAACTGGAACCAAGAGATCAAGACCTGGATACACTTCAAGGCAAAGGCTGGTTAAACAACCAGCACAACCCTGCCGTTACTAAGCTTAAGGATTTTTTCCTTTCGTTCTACCGATCATGTTCAGATATTAGAGCGTTTTGGCAACCAACTCCTGTGTGTAAATGTTGGTGTGGGTAGCCCGCCAAGAGCTCGAAATTTGAGCTCGAAATTTGGGTGTTGCCAAAACGCTCTATTGCGTGTTATCAGAATTATCCGAACATTGTTGTAGCCATGCTTCCCCACTTCAACCTCGCCTTCCTCTACAACCACAAGGAGAGAATACAAGAGATTTAGTTCTTGCGATTTCTTATTTCTCTTAAGTTTCAATATGAGCTCAATTGAAGTGGGGTATAAATAGCCAATTTTTATGGTTGCAACACGAGCGTCTGGATACTTTTGATATCCCACAATACCTAGTGGTGATGGCACTGGTCTTTTGATATCGGCGGTAGAGGTATGCAAAGTCTTTTGAAACTGTTGGGTTGGGGCTTTCAATGGATTGGGATAACAGAGATCATGATAATGCTTTTATCGACAAAACCCATGATCGACGATTTTTTTTCTCGAAATGCCTGACCAAGACTAAGCACGTCCAGGAGCAGAGGGTGGGTGGACATACCCTGTGATTGGTCCAGTTGACACATGCCGTCCGAATGCTCTCTCCGCTGGCACAAATTACATAGGTGGACCACGGCAGAGCTCATCCAGCACTCGCATGCTGTATTTCGACTGATATATACTTCGGGGTGGGTTTCCGAGAACCGAGAAAAATCCACCAATTGTACCCATGGGGATAAAACGGAGCTATGATCCAATGGGCTAAACCGAAATATGGTCCAATGCGCATTTATATCTCTGCGCGTATGGGGTCGTTGAAGGCTGGAATGGCTTATCATTCAAAGATGATTTGCTTCAAAGAGCGTATTCTACCTACGCCCATCCTTTTCAGGTTTTTTCTCTTTCTTTTGGGCCTCTGATGCAGTCTTGTGACTATGAACACGGCAGGGCCCGTCAACGACGAAAACAAATAGTTAAACGAAAAGACCACCATAGGATTCGTACACTAGTAGGTACATGCTAACTGTGAGGCAGCAATCACCACGACCCCAACACCGATAAGCTGCAGAGCATCGCATGTCTCTAGCTAGACCAGGTACCGTCGGTGATATTGTGAACATTTAACATATTGAGGAGGTAAAACCTCAACATGATACGTTACCGGTTCCAGACATGGCATCATTGAGAAGCTAAAGCGGGGTAACATGTCTGAAATCCTTGTTCTGTGGTTCATGCCACTTCGCAAATGGTGCAATGACGCTGTATACGAGAGAGGTGTTGGCTCGCTCGCGGGATCCACAAGCCATCAGAATCCATCGTGAGATTGCATATTTGGTGGTGACAAATCAAACGGGTACACATCTCTGCTGGGGGGTCTTCTATTTTGGATAATTGGATAATTGGGACGATTCCGAAAGTACATAGCTCGGAAATATAGAACGGTGTAACAGAGGAACATCACCACTAAAATGATCTAGGGTATCCTGCTGATTGGATAGCTGGGTTAAGAGCCTCTTGTCTTGTATGCAGAGCGGAGGCTTGTCGTCCAACAACCCCCCCCCCCCCCACCAACATACCTAGAAAGATAGTCTATCTACTCGTAGTTTTCGAACGTTTCCGCACTGAACCAGGTCTGCATACCACCAAAATCTAGTTGCCAAGCACGATTTACGCCCATATGCAGACCCAGTCCAGTTCGGAAACGTAAAAAGGCTACGAGTATCGATACCTCGCTTCGAAAGAAAAAAGGAAAACCGGCGTAATTCTGCGCATGAAGCGGGTCGCAGGTGACGAATGTCTAGAGTACTCCGGAAGATAGACGTGTGAACGGGGGATTTGAACGATAGGATGTAGGTGTCCGTATGCATGTAGAGTTCAATAGGATCTCGTACATACCTCCGCGATCCGGGACGCTGGAGCCTATGTCATAGAGCAATTCAGCAATTCGGCTCTAATTTTGGGGATTATGGAACGAACGTGGTGCCAGCCCCATGTGGGAGTTATACTCAGTGCGCAGAAGTTCTTGGGTTTTCGGCGTACTTGATGGTGGGGAAGCAGCAGCAATAATCGTTCATCTAGGTTAAAACCCAGCCGTTGTCCTCCCCCTCGGAAAGACTGCCCGTTTCTACCTCAGTGAAAAGCACCAACTCCAAACAAAACCTAAAGCCCTTTTTTTCCTTCAATTGTTTCTTTTCTTAACCCAACCCATTCGACATGGAGGGTCTCAGTCTTATTTCTATTATTGCCACCTGTATCGACCTTGCTCAGACGATCGACGCCGCGGTGCAAAAAGTTCGAGGTGCTCGATCTGAGCTTGACGAAGGCTTGAAAACAGTCTCCTCCACCCGCGGACTTCTTTCTCAATTCCAGAACATGTTCGAGTCTAGCCATGTCCCACAAGATCTTTTGGAAGATTATATAAAAAATATGCGACCGCTTCAGTCCGAGCTTGAAAGTATTCAAGGTTCTTTGAACCGATACCTCCGGTCCTCAAAACGAAAGGGGTTCGCAAGCCTGGCGTGGAGAATCAAGTGGGGGAGGGATGTAGATAAGCACCACCAAAACCTCAAGAATCTTAACGGCAACCTCAACAACACCATCACCGCACTCAGTCTTAAGGTAAATCTCTTGGCTTTTGAGTTGATCCAAGTTGGGCATGGATCTGCATCGTCTCCAGACCTGAAAACTCCGGTAATGTCGACCGAAGAAACCTTATCGGCACTTCAAAGGGAATATGCACGGGCCGCACAAGAATTGCAGGACATGGAGTGGCAGAATATTCCGGTGGCTCATATCCAACAGACTTACTCTGCTGCGGCAAAGGCATTCCAGATCGAGGAATGGAGCGGGCCTCAATCTGGATCATTTTGTTCTTCGGCATTCACGTTCACTGTCAATGAACCGAAGATGACCGTCTGTTTGGAGAAGGTATAAAAGCCCAGTGGGCCTTTATTTTGCTTCTTCTTTGTATTATTTCAAAACGCTATTGGAGGGGGGGGGGGCACATTTTATTTTATTTTAGCGATGTCTTCATGACCTGCACTTTCGGACAGGTGTACACACCAGCATTGAATACTGCTTCCTTAAACATTTCCTTTGTCGGGCTTGGTGTTTGTTGGATTGGGGCTAAGGTGCATTATCATCATCATTCGTTTGTTTTAGGCCTCACATGTATCTATATATATAAGAAATGATATTTATTGGCATTCCGAACATTTGGTTCATAGCCGTGATACCCCGGGAAATTATGTACGCTGCAAGGAATTGTACCATTTCTCCGAAGACTGACAGCTGGATTAGCCTGTGTGCATGCGAGACAGTTGGAGCGGGATACAACTAGCCCAATGCAGAGTACTAATATTCCGTGGTATTACTGTGGGGGTTTGTGTGGGGTTTGTGGGGGTGTACTACAACCGTTCTGGGAATGTCATACTAACCTATAGATAGGTATCATGTAGGTACCAGCAGAGTCTACTTATACTACATACCTCCTTCAACCCGAAGACACATGTCTGGCCAGATATGTACGTGCACAACCCACATAGAGTACATACTCTACGTACATACATACCCAACGTACATACATACACATACATACAGCGGAAAATTTTACTCACGGAAGGAAAAGAAGTCAGCTCATGTCATCTGAAGTTATGCAGGGAAACGGTCACGGACGAAATATATAGCCGTTCCTGAGCACAGAAAATCAAGCTTTTTCGTGGCAAAAGACGGCGTAGGCGAATTGGAGACACATATCTATATCCAACGGGCTAAGGGAGGTGATACGTATATACAGTGATCGGGATGTTTCAGCAAAAGGAAAAAAAAAAAAGATGTATACCATGAATTTTATGTAGCTATTCTTACAATGCGATTCGGATATTATATATACAAAGAAAATAAACGCACGAAAAAGGTAACATAAAGAATACATAATGCATAAGGTCGTTATTTGGTCTCGTGGAATCATGAATGGTCGTAAAAAAATGGGATTTTGTAGGTGCCCCGCTATAGTTATAGAAATGCTTATGCTCATGAATATCATAAAATAATGAAAACAAGAAGGGGGTGCTCCTGGCACTCTCTTTATTATTAGTACGGCGGACAAAAGAAAAATTGTAGGCAAAGGTTCAACGCGCATGCACGAAAATGTAATCTCTAGATTTTGAGGATTGTCCGGGAGATGGGGGCTTGATTCTGCCGAGAGGAACGAAGGGAAGTTAGAAATCGGTCCGTTGAACTGTTGAGCTGCAGAGGGAACCCGGGCAGAGTGGTGGGGCCATGGGGATGATAAGAGATGTATAATTTACCATAAACGGGGGGATTCATAAGATTATAAATTTCCTGGTAACTCCTGGACGGGAACCAGTGTGATATATCGCTCATACCCGAGCCCCCTCTCGTCCCCGTACTTCCTCAGCTCGGGCACCAAGACCGGGGCATCCGTATGCTCTGTCTTTCCTCTCCTCGATCCGCTGCGTTTCCGCTGTGGAAAACTGACCCGGAAATGTGGCGTTTGCTTGCCAGTGGTCACTGCAAAGTCTGCAGCGCTATTGATGATTGATTCAAGGCTACATTGACGGGCTTCTTCGTTTTTCTTATCCGTGATGAGGGGGAATGTGAGGCGCATAAGTTCGTCGGTGAGAGTGCTGATAGCATTCTTTCGGTGCGCAACGTAGTGAGGGTTTCGCGGGAGGTTGTAAAAGAACTCGATGCGAGCTTTCTGGTCTATACTTGAGGCCGGGGGGTCTATGGGGGGTTAGTTGGTTTGTGAATTTGAATGAAAGCCTAAAGTCGCTTCTTCACGTGCACGTGCACGTCGCGGAAGATGATGGATATCTCTCTCGATATAAATAAGTATAAACTCGGCCAAAGCACGTGACTTTAATGCCCGGGCAGATGCTTGCTTATATTGAAAAATCTAACGTAGAAAACCTTCAAAAGAGGGCGAAAACTTACTTTTTGAGGTCTGTCTGCTCCGCGACTCGGCCCTTCTTGGGTTCTGGCTCACACCAGGTATTGCAGGAACAAACAGGCCATCACGAACTGCTTTGAAGATCTCTGCGCCAATGACTGATCTAATCACGGCCACTTGCATTCTTGCCTCATCCAGGGTAACATGCTGAACCCATACGAACTTTCTCTTGTTTTTTCCAAACTGTAAGAATCTTTCTCTATTAGAAGTGCCTGGAGTGTTGGTTATGTAGTAATTGAGAACATGGTCGGTGATGCTAGTTTCGATTAAGTTGAACAGACGGATTATGGCCGCATCATCTTTGGGTTGTTCAGTGTGTATAGTAGCGATAGGGGAAATGGGATGAGATTGTCGCCTGGACACTCTGTTCAGATTCTCTGGTAATAAGGGAATTAGCTGTGTACAATTGCAACAAAAAAAAGACATTTTTTCAATGTAAGAAAGCATTACAAACCTGAAGGTACGGCACTCGGTCTCGCAGCAGGAAGCGATGAGCCAGCATCCTTTTTTTTCCATGGGAAGCAGCACATGGTGCGGCTTCTGTTTTTTATGTTATTTTAAAAAGAGGTTTTTTGTGATAAAGAAGAAAGTGGCGTAGTTTACAGGGCGGAATCAATCACACCCGACCTTGCTTGTGACCTTGAAGATGGAGAGAATGTGTTTCTTCAGCGGGACCGGGGAAGGCTTTGGTATTAATGCAGTTGTAGAGAGCTAATTTTTGTTCGTCGAGTGTGAGGTACGTACTTTAATAGGATGTTTGGTTTAGATGAACGACCACGACCCACGTCCTATCGTCTATTATGGAATCCGAGAGGCCCGACCGTGAATTGCCGAGTATGATAGAATAGAACTTGCAAGGTATTTGGAGGGGAGGGCGGCTAATCGTATTTTAAAAAGACACAAAATGGGACTATTTAATTATGGAAGATATGATAACATGATAACAGTAGGTAGCGGGCGGACCTGTAAATGCGAACTAACCTAGCACTCTCGAATGCTACATTATTGTACGAGCAGGCGCACTACGTCTACGATTCGACAGATAAACTCACAACCTTCTGATTTATTAACAAGGTTGGATCCCTTCACATTGTGCATGCTTTGGGGCTGCAGGCTGTCTTGCGGGGCAAAAAGGAAGGAGGGGAAAATTAATTACTTTCAGCCTTTATTTTTTTTTACCTAAATCGCTAAGTAAGGCCTGGGATCAATATGCAAAATCAAGGTTTTTTTCTTCTTAAACGCCTATGAGTTCCTGAATATAAACCCATAGGTCAAATCAAACCGTGTTATGCATACATGTAATTATAAGCCCAGTCGAGCTCCCTGCAAACACCTCGCTGCAGTCGGTCTGTCGTGCGAGATACATACATACTTGTCAAGCGCTCTGTGGCCACCCTGATTCAGGCAATCCAAGTGACGAATAGAAGAACTTTATAATGATCTGGCGAAAACAGAAGCTAGAGTGAGCACAACTACCTACATCTAATATCCCCAATCCCAATGCCATAGTATGCGCATGAACGACTGACTGACGGGACTGTATTCTATCATTCTGCTTCAAGTCGTATAATTAACGTTATCAAGATCGATACATAAGTATGTATCCCCCCGTTTCCTTTAAATTGCGTATGTTGCCTTCGGCTTGACAGACCATTGAACTCTTTCTGCCTTGACAACCAGTTCGCTTAGACTGCCGGGATAAGGTGATTTACTCCAGTGAATCAATCAATCCATTGCACCAACCCCCCCCCCCCTCAACGAGATCTAGAGCAAGTACTGCGGGATTGGGGATTTTTTTCTATAAAGTTGGTTCTTCACCAAAACTCCATTGTGTGTGGAGGGGCTTTTGTATGGCCAGAGTGTGTTGATAACTGATAGCTGCTGATATATCATCATCAGGGACAGCATGAACATGAACAACGGGCACAGTGATTTACATGCGACGAGGATGAGTGAGATACTTGCTGTCGCAATTGATTTCGGAACAACTCGCACAGGCATGTCCACAAAAAAATGCCTGTCGATAAAAACAACTCTTGTAACTAACTTCGTGGGGTTTATAGGTGTTGCGTATATGAGACCCGGCGACCCGATGCCCACTCAACTAGGCCGCTGGCCTGGGTGCGAGAATTTCATGCATAAGGTTCCGACCGTTCTCCGATATATGTCAGGTAGTAAGGACTACGAATGGGGCTTCGTGGCAGATAAAGCAGGCTTTGGTCGGTCAATACTGTTCAAGACTTCGTTGGGATCTGGCGAAGCACACACATACCCAGACATGTCTAGCAAAACAGCCCATGGTATGATCAGCGACTTTCTCAATGCAGTCTATGACCATATTCGAAAGCGATTGGAGGAGGAGTCTCTCGATAAGCTCAGGATGGAATTTTCCTTTACGGTTCCAGCGACGTATTCAGACCCTGTCGTAGAGGAGTTTAGGAATATAATTCTTAAAACTTCCTTCCACCAACATAGATTCAACGTCACCTTGACGGAGCCTGAGGCGGCGGCTATTCATACTCTGTACAGCCAGCGCTCGGAGGAGGATTTTGTTGTAAGTGATTGAGTGGTCGATAGGGAGAGGGATCGACGGAAACATCCGGTTTCGTTCCCGAAGCCTTCGTACAGAGAGAAAACTAATATAGGATCACAGAAAGATGAAGGAATTATAGTCTGTGATGCGGGTGGGGGCACTGTTGTGAGTTTGCCGTCCAAAAAATTTGGTAGCGTGGCACAGGCGCGCGCCGAGTGACAACTAACACTGGCTTTTGCATTGTCCAGGATGTTTCATCTTATCAAGTCCTGCAGCCAGGACAAGCACCGCGTGTTAAACAGATGGGAATTATTTCTGGTATGCCCAAACGTGCCTTCTGTTACATAAACCACTTATTTGACAGTTTCATCAATGGAGGCGCTCCCTGCGGATCGATATACATCGACAAGGCATTCGAAGATGTCTTATTGGAACGTGGCATTCTACAACAACTCAGCAATGATGAAAGATATAAGCTCCGACAACAATTTATCCTTCGAAAAGAAAGTTTTACAGATGATGAATCTAGGCCACATTTCCATGTTGAACTGCCGCGAGAAGGTATACAAGGAGATCTTATTGTAGCGGGATTTGTACAGATCTCACGGTAAGCACTCATCTAGTCTAGTAATACCAATCATACTAATAACTTGATTCAGAGAAATGATGATCAAGTTCTTTGAGCCCTCAATTAGCAGAACGCTTACTCTCCTCCGAGAACATCTGAAACAATGTCGTACCGGGGGAGTCAAAGTAGGAGTAAGTAAAAGCCCCGGATTTCTCCTCGCAAGGTAGGAAGATCTGACAAAGACTGTAGAAGATATTCCTTGCCGGAGGCCTAGGATCCTCTCAGTACCTCAAGCAACGAATTGAAGAAGCATTCAGATCAGAGGCGATACGAGTGATCCAACCAACAGACACGTATTGGCCGCACACTTGACTTTTTCCCCCTCCATCTAAAGTATATTTTTGACACGTCTGATCTTTTGCAGGGCAAGCGCCACAGTACTCGGATGTATCCGTGATCAGGTTAGGGACCTGCAGGGGCATACTACCACGGTAGAATCTAGGAGATGCCCAGCACACTATGGGATCCTAGTCTCCCATGCTTTTGACGCCAATATCCATGACCCGGAAGACTACCACAAGGACGAACATACCGGCAAAGCGGTTGCAAGGAACCAAGTGGAATGGTTTGCCAGGAAGGTGAGGGATATCAGCGGGGGTCGGAGTTATGATTGACCGGTGGTATTGATTACTCGGGAATAGGGTGTTGAAATCACCAATGGATCACTCACGATTCCACGGCAACTGCGTCGAACGTTCAAGAAATGTGGCATCTGGGAGGACATATTAGTTCGCTGCGACGCAGATGAGCCTCCCGGGCGTTTGGGACCTGGTGAGTGCTGACCCCTGCGGTTATTGAAGTAAATACATGCCGCTAATGCTAACATCCAGCAATAGACGTCAAAATTATTTGTCGGCTTAAAACTGATATGAGGAAGTTACCGAACTCGGCATTCGATCGGAGGAAGAGATATCTAGGGCTGAAGAGATTTTACGAGGCGTCATATCTGGTGAATATGATCATTAGACCAGCAGACTTAAAGTTCGAGATGTGGTTTAAGAATACCCGGCAGTCGCAGTTTTTAGATATCTCGTGGGAGTTGGATGGGGTTCCCATAAGCGGTGGTGCTCAGGAGGATAAGGTGCCGCAGCCCTTTCGATCTCGGGTGCATACATTCAAGGATAGGTGGCTGAACTCTCGTCAGTTTCCTGTGGAGCAGGCATTTGCAGAAACATCGCTCCCGCATGAGTCATAGATATTCTTTATAATTGGTTCGCTATTTTCTTTTCTGTTATTCAATCCTTGGCCTTGATGTGGGTTAATTTCTTATTCTTATTGGCGCTCGAATAACGAAAGGAATTAATTTTATTCCAATTTTGGGACGATTCTTGCGTCATCACGTGGAATTAGTTTAATCTGGCTTTTTATTGGATAAGCGGTATTCCTATACGAAAGAGAGAACTTCGCATATGTAAGATACTACTAGCTACTGCGTGCCAATAATGACCGGTTGCCTGCGTATCATTAGTGCTTATGGGTCAATGATAAAGTCATCCCAGGGAAATCTTGACATGCTGATCAAGGCCGTTACATGCTTCCAGAAGCCTGGACCTAGCCCAGATCTTCATTGTCAAATGATGACCACAGGGATAATATGTACTCGCAATTTCATAGCGTTTTTGAACACAACCAATATTGCATACACACAAAAAACCGCCAAGACTACATTTTTGTATGGCATGCAATAACGGTTGTGTTTAGAAACGCTATGAAGTTGCAAGTACATACATGATTGAACGAGTGACATGCGGTGAGTATTTTCGATCCTAGTGCATATTATGAGACGAATAGAACACATGTACAGATTCAGGGGATCATCATCATAGCCTATCATGGCAGTTTGATAGAGATTAGCCCCCTAGAAGACCCACAACAGTCATAACGCCCCCATGCTTGGTTCTTCGCGGGAATGTATCGGTCCCTCAACCCCACATATCCCTGGGCCTAGACTTAATTGAGAAAGATGAAACGGCCTTGGATTAT
Organism: Morchella sp. 2016-41; assembly: GCA_024713855.1. Taxonomy (NCBI): domain Eukaryota; kingdom Fungi; phylum Ascomycota; class Pezizomycetes; order Pezizales; family Morchellaceae; genus Morchella; species Morchella sp. 2016-41. Next base: position 1,545,721 of record JAMGZD010000021.1, read on the forward strand.
CACTGATAGTCCACAAGACAAGAAAATCGGCCGGCCCAAAGGTACTTTGCTTCAGAGCATGCCACGACTGTCAGTAATCCCTCATTGAGGGTAAAGCCCTCTTCGACGCCTATCTGACCATTTGTATGTGCCACGAGTGATATCCGGTGAAGACGTATGTGGTCCTAGCGAATAACTGAAAGACATCGCAATGGTTCCAACTTCCAGATCAAGGGTACTCTCGAAACCCTTCTTCAAAGGGTAGTTATATGAGGATGGGCGTGGTCAAGCTGTATCCAATCTTCACTAACCATCACCTATGACCAGCTGTGGAACTAGCACCCAAAATTGGGGCTAGATGCGCTGTAGGCACCTACATATCATGATGGTGCACAGATACAGAGATGTGAATGATTTCTGATGAGTTGTTTCCCAACAGGGTTTTGAATAGACAACAAGGCTGAGTTTAAAATAGTGAAATGAAGTTAATAATCTCACTAAATACTGCAACAGAACTTTAGCCTGAGTAATAGGAAGTACGAAGGTACATATGTACATGTATATTGAAGGCGAGGTTTTCTGTTGGCATAGACTCATTTTGATTCGGACGACACGAAAGTATTGAGAGAATCTGTTTCTCCGACTAGCGGGTTTGGGGTTGCTAACTTGATGTTCCGTCTAGTAATATTTGAGTATGGAGTACCAATATACATACAAAGCTGAGGGTGGTGGCGGGAGTGGCGGAGGCTGTTAGTTTTATTGGTAGAAAACCAGACAAAGCGCGCGGCGCACCGTTATGGAACATCTTCTAACAGGGATCGCAGTATGCATGGATACACACTAAGCCCAGCAATGGGCTTTAATGTCATCACGAAATCGAGGGGAGAGTAAATATCAGTATCCAGATTTCCAATTTGTATAAATCATATAGTAGAGGATAAGATGGATTCTCTGTGGGGGACATCGGGCAAGGTTCACATACCAGGTCTAGATTTGGTTACACCCGCTGTCATCTGATAGCCGCGCGCGAAAGAAATAAATTTTGGTGATAGGATGATGTCTTTGAAACAATGAGCTGGTTGCGAGTGTGCTGTTCAATTAAGAGACATGTGTGTATTACCGAGAATCACTTCCAAGACATTGCATTGAATGATCAGCGATGACTGTGGTAAATGGCCGGTAGGCTTTCTACGGCTAGAGTGGGGATAGAGCAGTACATACATGTACATACAGATCATAAGAGAACAACTACGATTGCAGCACAGTAATCCTGCAATAACGGGGCTGGTAATACCAATGGTTCTGTATATGCCGATCTAGAAGGCAGAGAGACCCATGGGCTTGACTGAGCCGGTAGGTAATAATAGGCTAGAGAACATACCCAAGGTGAAAAGTAGAAATGTGCCCAGTCGGGGGGAGACATAGAAGAAAGCTCTTGCCAATGTCAATGTCCGTGTGAGTCTCCGAGGGAGAAGGTCGACTGCCCGCCACGTGGCCCCCACTTTCATGGCCATTGTATTTATGTGTGGTACTGTATGTAGATATGTAGATGTGGGCGTGATTCTAAGATATCTGTTGAGTCCATCGATCTTGCCCATCTCAGTTTATTACGCCTCCCCCCCCCGGAGTCTCGACTGTAGATCAAATCACAGTATATGAGGGGGCGGGTGTAATCTCAGTGGATAAAGTGAGTGGGTGTGTGTGTGCCTTACGATGCCCGAGATACGACGATTGATTGAGGTGACAATAGTGACCAATCCGGGAGAAAGGACATACCCGGCGCGCGGTAGCCCATGAGGATGAAGAGACACAAAGTGAGAGGGTGCACGGACAACATAGGGGGGCCAGCGATTTTCTGGGGTACGAGTGAGGGCTCGTGAACAAGGATGCCTAAGATCCTGCGTTCCGTGAGGCCTCGAGAGGTAATGAAGGCCAAACTGGGCAGAAACCATGATGCACTAGTACTCGAAACGATGACAGCCTATTGCCCATGAGATATAAAATGCTGAAGATCAGTTGAGACCGTCCAACCATTTTCTAAACCCTTTTACAAGGAAACTGGTACGTATGCTAACGGAGGATTCGCCGACTGGGGGCCGGGTACCCGACTGAAGATTGTTGGGACATAATAAAAACCTCTGCCGCAATTTTGTACAGTTCCATTGGTAACGCGCAACGCAAACCTGATCATGAGCGTCTTTGGCAGTATAATTCAGGAAGTGCTCATGAGTTTTAGGTCCACCTATAAGTGAGCCCATATTCTGCCGAGCTTGTGAAGAACGCCTCCCCTCATGAATGTAGAAAGTAACCCTGACACGGTTGTTCAAAATTACAGTCAAAGAAAATCAGTCGGGTACGGAAGGCAGAAACCCAGCACTGGCCGCGGGGTCACATGCAAGGTGCTGTTTCAAAGAGCAGCGAAGGCATACATTTTTCTCGCAACTGTATTTCGTAAAATGGGCAGAGGATGTGACTGAATGCTGATCTTGAGTGGATATATGTTTCTGCTGCGAGGACCACGTAGTATGGACAGGAATAGCTATTGGTCGGCACGCGAGATACATCAGCTAATATCGCCACCTTCATTTATTCGCGAAACCAGGATCTTGACGGAACGAATCAATTCGATTTGAACTATGGAGCCAGAGAGTGAGCACTCATGATATCAATCTCTTGATAGTATTTACACATACCCGGGGATCCGAGGGACCATGCAGCTGGACAACACGTGCTTCAATCTTTGATATTCATTCGTTGGTGGCTGTTCCCTAAGGTGAAAGTGGCCTTGCTGTAGGCTTCAACACTTTAAATTGTTCTTTCCTCTTCTATTCCCCTTATACTGTGACGACGTCCACGCAGGCGACTGCCGTCATGTAGTGCGTTGTTATGGAGCTCTTGCATTGCAGAAGACTATTATGTACTTTTGCGATTATAATATCGATAAAACCTATATAAAAATCTAATCGGCTTGTATAAAGCTCACCTTGCAAGGCTCCACCTTTACCCTCACATTCCACCCGCGATGACCATGAAGTGAGCAGTTCTGCACTGAAAAGCCTTTGCGCGTAGTGGTGTTATAAAGGATAAGAATTCCCTCTGCAGTGTTCATTATATAATCTATTGTCGAAATTTGTGAAATCTCCTCTCAGGAGAGGCGTATCAGTTCCAGTGGTTGATGAATCGTGTGTAATAGCACGTCTTGGGATAGAGGCGAGAAGAAGGCTGATCTCAGGCACTTTTCAGATCTGCTGAAGGTCGGTAATTTTAGGAGCCATAGTTCCCAAGAAATGGGCCTCGTCGAGAAAGGTATCTATGATCATGATGCCATGTCACTATGTCACTCCCGTTTCCACTTCATGGGCTCGAGGTTGGATTATCGTATCAAGACCTATAAGCTTACCAGACAATTGAGATGGATTATGTACTCGTTTACCACCGATTGAACCAGAAAATGGAAGTGAAGAAGACAGGGATAATTTGTACGGAGTGGCGCCGTCTTGCCATAGAAATAATCCTTGGCCTGAGCAACCGCATTTTCTGGTTCTTATGCTGGTAAACGAGTAGGGCAACAAACAAATGTTGAAACAGATGAAAAAGATGGTATTGGTCGGGGGGAAGAGTGTAGTGTCACCAGTACTGCACTTTACTTGACAGCGAACACGGGGGGACGGAGAAAAATAACCCAGCTTTTTTTTTTTGCCACAGATATTTGATTTGAGAATAATTGATATAAAAACAAATTATAAGGTATTTAAATAGATCAGAAAATACGAAAGAAAAGGAGTTACTACTGTATCTTTCTATCGGTGATTAGGAATATAGAATCGTCTGATAAGATCTCTTGGCGGCTGCATACTCGCAATTTTTCTTATTGCATGCCATACAAAAGATACCCTTGGCGGGTTCTTTCTGTGTATGCAATATCAGTTGCGTCCGGAAACGCAAAAAGATTGCGAGTAGTCTTCACCCAGGTCCCGTGCCAAATTCATGTATCACCACCGCCCAAATATGACTCTGTATGTATTTACATGTTGTTAAACGTAGTACTATGTAGTGCTTGATATAGCGCGCGTCAAATAATATCAAAATTAGTAATAACAGACAAAGGGACTTCAGTAATAACTAGAATATACTCATGCATTGCAATTGAGAATCCTTGATAGAAACGGCCCCAGAAACTACATATAGGTATATAAAGGCTCGCAATAAGATTAAGAATATATATAGTAATATATTTTCACAATATTGCGTTTGAATCAAGATCACTTGCCTTGCGAGTTTAGTAGTGCCTTTCCCGGTCATTCTGTCTTGATCACATTAGAGTTGGCTTGGTCATAGAAGCCTTCTACATCGGCTTTCCAACCGCTTGCCCTGACTAGTAAGTCATCTGCGACCTATTCAGTGAGTGAGATACATATCTATAGCTAGAATCAAGACGTTCATGTAGGGAAAGAGCTGTGTTGCGGGTGTTTGCTATTCTACTAGTGGCAATGCCAGTTTCGAGTGACAGGTCATGACTAAATTCTACATATACGTATGTACTAATAGAGAGGGTAGATCTTTGTAAGTATTGGTACGATGTTTGAAACAAGTGATGATGTATATTTATCTATAGGACATCGTGGCTTTGTATAGAAAAGAATGAACAAGGAAAGATAGACGAAATAGACTCTTGAGTTTCATGCAAGAGAATAGAGAAAATAGAGGATGAAAAAAGAGATAAAGAGATATAAAGAAAAAGATAACTTGAATAAAAAAAGATTCTACCGACAGCTTTGTACTGAATACTCGGCTTTTCCGTCAATACAACAGTGTTCTAGTATGTAGTTACTAATAAAAGCCTTGGCACATGCACACATGACAGAAAAAATCAAGGTCTGGCGTGATAAGATGAGACAGCGATGATAAGATAACGCGATAGTGGCGATCTTATCGTCGCATGTACGATCGCAAGACACAGCTTTAGAGGAAGAGAACTGACTTTGTCCTTTCGCTGTGGGAATTTGTGTAAAGATTTATAGCTACATGTAAGTGGCCGTGCAGTCATTACGTCTTATGGTCTATGTTGACTCTCTTTTCGATTATGTGTAGGTACATACATTTCACGTCTTGCCGTGCATCAGTAACTTCAACCTTAGCTGGGGAAAAGCACGCCAATGGGAGAATTCGCCTAGCCTCACAGGCAGAGCGAAAAGAAAGTACATAGTGTAGGGTTACAGACCTATATGTATGTATATACATGCAGCCACTCTGCAAAAGTGTTTGTGATTCCGATTTCGGAGTGAGATTTCTCCATATGTAACCGTGACGGGCCATCAAACCCCCCAGGAGAAGAATTCCCCACTAACTGGCGCCCGGAATTAGCGAATAATAAGATTTAGATGAATGACCTAACTTCTTTCATATATAGTCACGAACTAGTATATCCCATGTTTTCGTTGTCTGGAATCTCAACATTACATGTAATAACATCAGTGTCAGGGTGCGCCACACGGTACACTGACGTTGAAACTCAATCAGAAACTCTTTTGCTGAGTGACTGCACGTGTACATGTATCTCCCCCCCATGCGGAACATTAATGCATCCCACCACGGGTAATGGCAATCGGGACCTTGCAAGTAGTAGTGAAAGCTCTACGTACATGTACATCAGAAAATGCTTCTGTCCATATCTGCTGAAGGCTTGATGCCTTTCCATTTCTCTGCTAGGATGGTAAAGGGTGTTCATCGTGAGTGCCATCTTGCAATGGGAGCGCAAGATCCCTTCAAAGCGCAAGAATACGTATTTCTCTCCCCCGCCAATATAACAGGCGTCATCCTCTGGCCAGCCCCTGATTCCACCATCGATACATCTCCATCTCATGTATATATTTTTCCTTCTTTTCTAAGCCGAAGATGCTGACGTTTCCGAAAAATCTCTATAATCATGATAGTTAATGCAAACAAAATGTTCGTTTCTTTTTGAAATATATCGGTATCAACGAGGCGGAAGTTTCGGGGAAATACAGTCTAAACGGTCTCGAGTCTTTTAGATGGATCTAAACATGTGTTGTCTCGCTCTCGTCTTGATGTCAACCTCTAGCTCTCATCTTGTCCTGCTATAAAGTCTCCAGGCAGCTTGTCTTATATATACCCATCACAAATCAGATCACAGACTGGGTACAAGACTGACTATCAAGCTACCAGGGAATTGTATTTACGTTTATATACTGTGCGTTCTGCCCTGGGCTTAGATCGAACCACACTGGTGAATTGATCAAACACAGGTCCGGTTCGGTGTGCACATCCGACGGTAATCTAAAAATATCCGTCCCATATGCCAGTCGCTAGATGAAGGACTAGGCTATCACTCCTTTCAATCCCAAAGTTATCGGGCCCGCATTCACTACCATATGGGTGGTGTTAGTTTGCAGGATTGTGCCCAGAAAAAACAGTCTTGGCAAGAGGTTCGAGTGACTGCTTATGTTCGGAATTGCTACAACGGCATTATAGTGGGCCAGGATTGGATCTTTGGGTACATGATTTTATGTTGAAGTGGAGCGAATAGGTCAGGTTTTATAGGATGCTACTCTTGAACCCAATCTCGGCTGAGCATTGAACTTCACGCCCTAGAGAGTTAAACTAGTCATGGGTGAATTTACTCTAGGGTGGACTATGGAGTTATATACGTGTAATTGTAGAAGCAGATAGCTTAGTGTTGATGTACCAAGCTATAAGGAAAACATGAATCTACTGGGACATAATCTCATATGTATCGTAAGAAAAATGAACGGAGCAGTGACAACAAAAATGAAAACCATCTAGCCTACGAACTCTAAGAGGAACATGTATAATATATTATAAGAAAGTAATGACGGTCTTAAATATCAATAAAATGTAAATGTATACTCTAGCAATAAGGAGCCATCCATATTGCAAAGGGTGGAGAATAGTATCCGTTAAAACCCTAACCCTGACCAACCCCATTAGTTATAATAGAAATAAACTCAGTATAAAAGCTAAGCGAAACATTGGAGTGCGAGCGGCTGAGGAGGAGAGTAGAATTTGACCCATCCAAGTGATCTCGGGGTGGTGGAGGCTATGGCACTATACGAGTGTACCGCCGGCGAGGCTATATCGGCAGTCTTGATCTGCGCACCAAAATGAAACATTAGAAACCTTGGACCTGTTACGCAACAGAAGGGCAAAAATACGTTTGCAGATGCCAGGCCTTATAAGGGGAGATCCCCACGCAACAGACGGACACGCCTTCTGGTTGGGCCCTGAGTGCTCAAGGTACTGCTTGCAGAATGATATAGGCGTACGGCTATGCCCTACATATGGACCATTAGTTTCTGCATTTTGAGTTTCAGGCGCGAGGGAAGTAGAGACATACCGCACACTTCGTAGTAGGTCTTGGTGTAGATGCACATTCAGGTATTCTGGCTGCTAGTTACGGGTGTTGGGCGATGAGACAATGTGAGAGATTGTGAGCAAGAACTGAGTTATGAGTGTCAGATTTATACGGCGGGTACGTATAGAGGGATGCCGCTATAGATAGCGGGTACTACTATTGCAGTTGTAGTACAGGTATAGGTACATACGGGTGCAGGAAACACATGTATGTATGTATGTATGTATGTATGTAGAGGGCCGGGGATGATGTGCATGTGCGAACATAGTACAGATGTGTGATGATGACGGGGCATATGTCGTGTAGGAACCCAGTACTTGGGAGACGTGGTGAAGAGGTAGCGGATGGGGGGTTTTCCCGACTGTGGGTAGCACGGGGACACTACATGTATGTATATATAGCAGGGTGGGGCTGTGGGAGGTATCGGAGCGAGGGGGAGTTGGCAGGCCGCCGAACACTCAGGGAGTATGTATGCCATAGTAGCCAATTGAGGGGCAGGGTGTATGATAGAGAGTTCATTATATATATAGCCTTTTGGACTTTTGGAAGTCATTCCGTCTGGGAGTGAACCGGGTTGTGGTGTTACAGGGCTAGAGTTTTGGAGATGTTGATTATGATGAATGGTAGCTATAGAGTTTGTGTGTAATGCAAATATTGTTTGGCTTGGTCGAACATCAGCATGCAAGGTCTGGTAGCATGGCCTGGCTAAAGGATTCATCCACCCCGCATGCATATATTGCCGAACCTGTTGTGATTGCCCATCAAAGGAAATGTCCTTTGGCTGGGCCTTTGGCCTTGATATCGAGTAGAAAATGTCAATTCTATGACAGTCTGGCACGAAGTTGATGTCCCGTATAAGCTTAGAGCAGCAAGCCCGCAATTATCTATATCTATAGCGAGTTTATCAGTATCGATATCTAGTAAAGCAGTAGAGAACACGATCTCCCCGTGTACGGCTACCTACCGGGCAATGTCTCGGGAAATTATTTACTGTGTGAGTATAACTCACTATAGCTACTCCCTGGTTATTCATAGTGCTGTTGCATCCTCATAGCTATTTCAAATCGAACAGACATGCTTAATATCTCAATATATAGCCTTAGCAGTGATGATAGATGAAAAATGTGTGTAAGTTCGTCCCGCGCGTTGCCTGTCAATATGGCAGGTATATTATTAATATTGTGTAGTTGTGCAATCAAAGCGCTAGCCTTGATGCATACTCGGTGGGAGAAAGGAGTTAGAACCAGAGCCGTGTTGGGTCGAGAAACTCCATTCAAAAAGTGGAGATAGAAGTATCGTGAGGCGGGAGAGGGTGGGACAGGAAATACCGCTGAGCTGCCTGCCTGATGGATGAATTAAAGTCTCGGGAGGGTCATGGGTGTCGGAGTGTACAGCTCCAATTGTAGTTCCGCCACTAATAGAGCCCTTTACATTAGCTTTGCACGGGAAAGGTGTTTGTTTCTTCATCAGCGATGCTACTGCTTCGATTCTACGTGTGTGTCTACTCCCAGACCCACGAGCCAGATCGGCGCTTTGAGGATGAGAACTACCTCAAGGTCTCTGATTGAGATCACACCCCAAGTGCTTTTATGTATAACCGGCATGGCCGATGAATCTGTATCGCAAAGACAGAGCCCAAGGGAGGGCACTGTTCGGTTGCCCACGTATATATTCGCCGCCCTGTCATTCAGAGACCTATTAGTATACAGCTGTGCGATGGTATGACAGAACCCGTTCAAATACCTATACATACATATACCTACACGTACGTAGCATATGCCTTGTGTGCTCTTGTTCCTTCATTATACTCCCTCACTCAGTACTGGCTCATGAATATCCGTGCTAGAAACACCCTCCCATCCAACTTCCCACATATTTCTGTCTCGAATCTGCAAATAAAAAATATATCTTCCATCGCCTATGGAGAGGTAATAGACACTCCGCCATCTCCGGGCAACAGGCCCAGAAGCACCCTCTATCTTTGCGTGGAGATCGAGGCTTAGCCAGATCTGGGCCGTTTTATTTCTTGTCTGACTTCCTCGCTCATCGCACGCCAGAGAACAGGGAAGCCCGTCACCCTCTAGCTCTGCAAGCACAGCTGCTCTGTGTACTTTGAAAGTTAATTAGGAACACCAGCTGATCACGTCATTCGCCACCTTTGATACCGGCAAGTGCATGAATAAAAGACCATGGATCCGGGTTCAATTCGCACTCTATTGAATCCTTTTGATGACACTTATTTATTCTAATAAATATGCCTTCTGCTTGTGAAGTCTGCGACTCACACTGAAAGAGGACTTAATTTACGCCCGGTAAATACATGCAATCACCTCAAGCTTTCGGCTGGTAGTGGCACCAAGGAGGAAAATTATATTGTTGCTGGCTCTGTAGCGTCGGTTTATGTTTGTGGGGGGGGGGGGTCGTGGAGTTATCGATTTATCTTGATCAACGACAATATTGCAATCTTGGCAATAGTATCCCCGAAAGTTGGCGGGCTTCATCTGCTTTAGCTTGGTTGATTTATCTCCAATATGAGGAGTTGAGAGCTATTCACCGCGACCATTTTCAACTTCATGCCCCACCACACCTGTTGTAAATGATTTGCATGACAGTATTCTAGGAATATAAATGTCTATTCTAAAAATTTTGGATTGCAGAAATATCAATTGTTGCTCAATGAAACCCCTGCCAAGACTAAAATCACACCCATACTGAGCGATTTCACTGCTTTTATAACTATTACCTGGGCGCGAAATTTAGAAGGTAAGGTGCTTATAAGTATTTCTATTTGCCCAATGTTAGTGTATTGTGGGCAAGCGCGAATATTGGTCTATTTTGGTTGTCGGGTGGTAACTTTTGGGCTAAATAAGAAGTATAGAGTGAGAAGTATAGAGTACCGCAGCAGAAAACATTCTAAAAGTGAAGGAACTTTCATGGGCCATAAATCTATACCCAGAACCCCCGACTGAATACACACCCAGAATTGCGACAGAGGTCCGGCAGGAGGCGACAGGCTCAGAGTGATACTTGGTGTAGGAGATTGTAGTACATTCCGGAAGGGGCTGCTGGGTGGTAATACGAAGTGCACCCCATGTTAAAACAGCATCGCTGCGCAAGAGACAGTTTTATAGACGGAGGCTCGGCCCGTGCAGTCAAGGATGGTTCGAGAAGTTCTTTTCGGGAGTGACTCCAAATGTGTGATATTGGCATCACTGGCGCTCACTCGTTTGTCTTGGCAGTGGTCTAGCGGGACAGTGGGCCAAGTATAGGGCTAGTTGGCCGTTGATGGACGCCGAGAGGGGCTACATGTATCGAGGAGAAAGAATACATGTAGTAGGAGTAGACCAAGCTGCGTCTGCCCTGACCTGGCCATGGATCAAGCTTCTCTCTTGTCGTTTTGGGCGCACGGTGGGGGGTTCTAGATCTAGCTAGATCCACGTACGGTGAATCTGGCCATCTAGCTGGCCATGGTTATGATTCTGGTCTAGTGTAGCTATGACTGTGTGATATAATGTGCAAGGGACGACTCGACTAACAATGTGAACGGACCATGCTCAGGCGCAGTCAAGTAGGTACGCCCTAGTCTCGTGCCCGAGCTGTGTTTACTTTGATTCTGCGCAGAATCTAGTGTAATAGGTGTTTTCTTTCTTGGTGACCTGTTTTCTCGGAGATAATAGCGCCGGGGGACTCTCGGGGGGTTTCCTGGGGAAGCTTTTCGGGGGGTATTTTGTATGGACTTAGCACGCCCCGAGGACACCCCGAACTGGCGTAAAGTTTGAAAGCTAACGGAGGTTTTCTGACCCTTGAGCGTTTCCGGTGAAGCTTAAATCTTTGCGATTTTGCCGTACAAAATCAGGTATTTCGAGGGTTTAAAATCTCCCCGAACCTCTAAACTCCCCGAGAGCCCCCCGGGAGCCACTCCCCCCTAGTCACTCGGACATTTCTCGGAGAAAGTTCGGAACAACTCCGAGAAACTATTACACTAGACTGTAACTACATGTAGTCTAGTAGAGCTAGAGCCCTATAAAACATCACAATCATCACGCTCGGTGGTGGGTACATTTAATCCCGGCCGGGCAGAGAGCGTCGTGTCGCGCGTCGGCCGGTCTAGTTACTACTGTTGGGTCCTCGGTAGCATCGCTCTAGGACCAGACAGAAATACAAGGGAAGACAGCGCGGAGGGAAGCCGACAGAGACCTAACGTAGAGATGCCCTCTAACCTCTTGCAAAAGAGCAGAGGGCAAGCCCACATGGACCTAACGCAAAAGGAAAAAGCCCTCTGCCCTTGTGGAGAGGAGAGTGTAGGGCAGGACGGCAAGTACATAGAGCTGGAGACCTAATGAAAGAAAGAAGGAAAAAAGAAATAAAAATACAGTTTCTCTCCCTCCTCCCACCGGGGAGAAGGAAGGAGGGCCAGGAAGGGCTATTGTCCACTCTTTAAGAGCGGTGGCCGAGGAAACACCCCCCCTTCTTTCCGGAGGAGAGAGAGGGCAGATAAAAACACCCGCAGAAACCTTCTGTATCCAATCTTGCCTTTATTGGGGATAGGGATATACTACATGTAGTCGTTGTGGGAGAAGGTGGGAAGGTGTAGGGTAGGTATAGTTTATATATGAAGTGTGCATATATCTGGCCGCCCTGGCCTTGGCGGTGGTGGCCAGGCGAGCTTAAGTTCTGTTTCCATGTACGCTATATATGATAGTAGTAAACACTTGGTCCGCAAAGGAGTAGGAGTTGTTGGTGTGTTAACCGTAACCCGAGAATTAAGGGGTAAAGCGATAAAAAGATAATACTAGCTATGGGCCGGAGGTACGTGAAGAATCTGTTGTAGTGATGCTAGTATATTTTGTGGAGAATGAAAGAGGGGGGATTTGCAAGGACATTAGTGCAATTAACTGGCAGAAGATAAACGGGAAGAATGGGACGTCTCGTCATGTCCAGTGATGCGGCCGGAGAGGAGAAGAGATTCAGATTGATACCATGACTAGGGTGAAAACAATTGCAAGGTTTCGTTTGCATGGTGAGTAATTTACTGCTAGTAGTGGTTATGGCACTACATGTATACATATATATATATATATATATGTTCGGCTCAGACGCTGTCGCTCAACTCTTATCTTTCAAGTTAACCTTCTTTGCTACCACTCCCCCAAGATACTTCATTACCGTTGACACCTCCAGATATCAGAATACCCAGCAATCCATTTTGGCAGCGGATCCGGCGAACCGAGTAAACAGGTAGGTAATTAGTAGTGCTACATTCTGGACTCACCTTTGATGGCAATATAGAATCAGATATTCCCTCAGTACTCCATCAGATACTCTTGAGCTGACCCCGAGAATGGCTGAACTGAGTAGGGCATGTGGTCTTGCGGTGCTGTCGGAGAGGTGCGGCGCACAAGTGGTCTTCTGTCCTTATTCTATGAGATGGAATTCCTCTATCCTGGTTAATTGTCGATTTCATTCGATCCTGCCATGATCCATAATATAACCCGAATAACCCTAACCTTGACGTCATCAGCGCTCACTCGTCTGTCTTGGCATCTGTGTTAACATACATTAATCTGGCGTACCTCATAGACTCTGCAGCTAGATATATATTGCCGACACAGACCTAGAACTGTTTCGTAGGCCCTGAATACCTCTACACACGAGTGAGAGCGCTGGCGAGTCTTCTGTGTCTCGGCTCAGGGGTGGGAACTCTATCAACCCGGGCGCAAGTGGTCAACCAGTCCCTCCGTATATTGGAGGGTGCGAGTAATCATTTCTCTCAAGGTTTGTCAATGACGAGCGCTTTGATCATCACCATCGTGTAAATTTTAAAGCCCCGTCTATGAAGGCGTGCCCTCTGCCCTCTCCATCCAGCGGGTCTAAGTAGACAGACATGAAATGAAGTATCCACGATCCTGTATACGTACAAACACGACTTGATGGTATTATTATTCGACTACCCGCCACCTCTCTTTGCCTGTCCAACTTCCACATATTGAGTAATGAAACTTCACTCGGGAGGGGTTCGTGTTGTTTGTCCTATCTGTTTCCGATCCACACACAAAGCAATCCACCTACATAGGGATTTTGAGGAAACGAAGTTATGAACGTACCCATTTCCGCCTGGCGAGTGGAGCGAGATTGGGTGAGGGGTTGGTTCTGGCATGTCTGACGATGATTTAGTATGCGTAGTACGTAAAAGAAGAAAAATAAGGGCCTATGGCCTAGTATATATATGATGGAACAACTCAAGGGGGAGTGGTGGTAGAGGTGGGAAGTGCTGAAGGTTGCTAGGGTGATGAGGGTGGCTCGGAACGCTTGGCAGAACGAAGGAGATCAGCCAGCGCTAGGTTGTTTGCGTTTGCCAAGGAGTTTGTTGGATCATGGATGGTCACTCGTAAACCTCTTGCCGTGGGAGGTGCTAAGGGTTAGGGCTAGAGCGATGTAGGTTGCTGGCATGCATTGCAGCTCCTCACGGTCAGTCTCTCTAGCCCGGGATGAAAGCCATCGTCGCTCTCCTCGGGACACGTTTCTCCTCACCGAACAGCTTCTCCCGGGCTTTTAAAATCTTGACATGCTTGTTCCGTTCTAATCAATTGTCGGGTCCCCAGCTTTCCGTAGGGATTTTCCCGGGGTGGGGTGCCAGCATGGTTTTGACGGTTTATGGGATCAACTCAGTACTGAATCTGTATATTTGAGTACTATTTTTAATGGCAGCAAGAGCGCCCTATAAAGCTATTCATGAAATAAATACGGTAGCTAAAATCACCGGGAAAAAGGAATAATATTTTCGCGGCTAAATCCCATTTTTGGAACCAGTTACACATGCGGCCAGTAATCTGTCCATGCGGGGGTCATAAAGGTTTCCGTGGGCACTTCCCGTAAGCTTAAAAAGGACACCACCACGGCGAGATAAGAAACAGAAAAGGGTAATACCAAAAGCCAGCCAGAGTACACACTGGTGGAAAACTTAGCTTCTGACCCTAATATCTACCTCTTCCTCGCCCTTCTTCTCGTCTTCCTCATCCTCTCTCTTCGTTCGCCTCCTTCACCTCCTCGTTAACCACCGTATGTATAGGCGCTGCCGTTGGCATGTTTTCGAGAAACTTCATCAAGCTCCCCAAAGACACGCCCAAACATTTCGCGGCATCCAGGTGACGTCGTGTGGAACCTCCATAGTACTGCGATAAGATCCTTCTCATACTTCGTTAACCTGCAAATAAAGAACATAGCCAAGTTGTTAGCGCACATCGTCAATATAGACGTGCGCCACAGCAATTGTTCGACGTCGGCGGGGAATTTGTTATTCCAAACGGCTGCATGCAGCACGCCTGTTAGACATACAAGAATAATTTCCACCAGTAAAAATACAGTACGTCCGACTCGAAATCCCGTCTGATGTTTGTCTTCACTCCTATGAAGATGGATGGTGATATCGTATATAGCCTTGTTCTGGAACGCGATGTAGGCACGTGGTGACTGTAAAGTGATGAAGTTGAGCTCTTTTCTTCTGTATTCGAGGCTCTTATCGGCATGGTATTGTAGGAGAGCCTTTCTTTTGCCATTTACTTGCACCTCCTGATTCCCTTGAGGAGGTTCCAGCGAGGACTTGTCTGAATACTTCGGATTAACGGCGGGGAGTTCCGTTAGTCTTGAGTGCACTAGTACTCGGCCGATCTCGGTAGATCTCTCGTTTTGCTGAGGCGGAGAGGCTGTAGGCGAGGTTTCGGAGAGAATGGTTACTGTCCTGCCAATCTTTGTCGAGCTAGGGACCTGACCGGCTGCAGAGCAACTAGCTGAAATAACTGTCACTACAATAAAGTCGATTAGCATTCTTTTGTCTGCATACTTACGCCACCGGTGTGTGAGGACGCATGGGTCTAGATTATGCATAGGAAATATTCTGTGCAGAACCATTAGCGGCATGGAAATAGGAACGTACCATTTGATGGTTTATTTCCGGACAACCACCTCGCATTGTTATTTCTCCCCATCAACATACAGGAGAGGAGTACTACTTGGAGTCCTCAATTACAATGGCTCCTCATTAATGAGGTTTTCCTGGCGGGTGGTGGTTGGGTGAATTCAAGGCAAAAATATAAATTGATTCCTACCTAATTCGAAGAAGTCTGGTTATAAGGGAGCCTTATTTTTGGATGGTGTAGGGTACCGATCGGGGTCTTGCGCCAATCATTAAATCACGTTGATCTTATGCATGGCCTCGTAAACTATACAATAACAATAGGAAGTTGTATAAACACGAAGGGTTTTTACTAAACACCTAGTGATCGATGGCAGTCCAGGCTTTCCTTATGCCTAACTACGGTGTTCTAAACTATATCGCTCATGGTACAGCGGTGGGCAATAAGCCGTCGGACGGCCTAGCCACAATTTTACCTATAAATGCGTATTTCGGTGGCGTTCCGCCTGATGGCTTATTACCCATCGCTGGATAATTTGAAAAAGATAACTTGTCAAAGATAATGGGATGCCTTTTCACATATTTGGGTATCCTCTGAGAAATGATCTCTTATCCACAGAGGTGGGGTAACCGGACCCCTATCCGCCGGGAAAGGATACCTACTAGTGGGGCGGTGATTGGAGGCGGCAGGAGGCGGCAGAGAGCGCGGGCAGGTGGCGGGGACGGCATAGCGATGTGACAGTAGGGCGGGGACGGCAGTCCGGTACATGTAGTGTGCTAAGAACCGCCAAGTCCCAAAGACATATCGCCCGGGCGCTGGGGCTAAGGCTACATGTATTTGTATTATCATAGATACATGTATATCAGTATATCATCATCACTTTCGATGTATTATGTCCTATGGAGGTACCCGCTTTCGTCAGGGAGGTACCCGCTTTCGTCAGACTCATGTGCATGTTCTTCTTTTGAACAATTGTAAACCCCAACCCAACTGTTACAGGCCCATCAATAAAGGGGATGATCTGATAATATCGGGACGAGCGGGGCGAGAAACCTCACGATGAAATCTGGTGTGTCGTAGTCTGACCTTATCCTCCTGGATAGGATGTAGAACTTTAAATATAAATAGCATTCAGCTAGCTAGACCATGCCACTGTAACTCGAACTTGTCCTCATATGGCATACGATATCATGATATGGTCGTGACTTGTCTTTTAGGTCCCAACAGAGAGGAGGTCGGGGGGCCTGTCTATCCTTCCTGCGAGCGATAACCTATCCCGCTTGCGCCAAAACCATTGTACTCTACATACCATAGTGCATGCACCAAGGACAGACCACGAGTAGAGTACATACATGTAGCTACAGGATAAGTCTGTGGACAGGTGGCGGTGATGCACGCACAAGCAAATATTCGAAACCCTTGAGAGTATATATGCATCGCCACCTGTCTACAGACTTACCCTCGCCAGTATAGTACATCTAGACTAGTAGCGGCTGCCTCGCGACCGCTAAGGTGCCGGTGGGCCGCTGCAAAAAGAAATTTGGCCGCCTCAGAAAAAAAAATTGGCAGTGGCAAAAGCCCAGAAAATAGAGATAAATAGAGCCAGAATTTCCGCATTTTTTGGTACATCCAGACATTCAACCACTGCATCCACACATTATCCTGCCGGGGCTTTTTTTTTAAATCATGTCCTCCCCTACTCCTGAGCTTCCTGTTTCTACTGCTGCTCCTGCCTATGTAGCCCAGAAAAGAACCCCCACCATGTCGTCTGCCGAGATTCAGCATGCCAAGACCGCCAAGGCCCGCAAAGTCGAAATCCGCCCAATCCAGGGGGGTGTAACCACTACGCCTGATATTGCAAAAGATAACAGGGGCCTCAATATGGCTAGGCCTATTAATGTTGAGGCTATTCTAGAATACAGCAGAGGTGGGATTGAGAAGGTTGAGTTTGCATCTTGTGCAGATGAAAAGAGTTCCTTTATGGATTATGTAATTGTGGATGGCATGTTTGCAGGGAGTGGTACCAACTGTCATTACAATAGCAAATGCAAGTATTGCAGTTTTCTGTCTGGTGAGTGATTTGCAAGGGTTACAATGGATTTACAATGGGTTTACAACGAGATGTTAATACTTACAATAGAACCCAAAGCCAGCGAAAGTTCTGTTCCAATTGCAAGTTCTTCTGGAGGGGCTGCAAATCTTGCAAACACACGCAAAAGAGTCAGCGAGAGAAAAAAGACCTCTACAAAGGAGAAATGGATGAAATTGTTGAAGGCAATGAAGGGGGTGGCTGATGCAATTCAAGAAATAATGGAAGATATGGAAAATTAACTGTATTGAGATATTGTATAACTATTAAACACCTGCGATGACTGAGAATATCATATCATTATATTTACAATTATTGCAATTGTTTTTACATTGATTACAATTGATACCAATAACCGCAAAGAGATTTATCATCATCTATGTGCTCGCAAGCTTCGTTTTGTTTTGCAACTATCAGTTGTGTTTGGTTTCTTACTGTAATCATTTTAAATTAAAAGTTAAAGTCTATTATAATCCATAGCTACTATCTCCTCAAGAATATCTCCAGACAAATAATATTTTCAATCTCCCTTGATTGATTTTTTATTTGCAATGTTTAAGACTTACATAAATCTGTTTCCCTTAAATGCAACATGTCATTTTTTATACGTAAATGATAGAGTTTGTAAATATATCCTAAAATGTACAATGAGTAACCCGGTATCTATCGCGGCACGACCGCCCCCACCTGCCCTGCTGTCGAGAACGTTGCGGAATCGAGGAATTAGGTGAAGGATCGCTATCGCGTCGGATAAGGTGGATGAGTTAGGAAGGTGCTCGGAGGATACGGTCAGCGCTAGGCGCTTCGGGTTGGGATTGCGGAAGGAAAGATCAGGATCGGTTATGGGTTCCCTATTTCTCGTTGTACGGGTGGAGTCATTGGGATTAGTCAGCGGAGGATTTCCTTGAGTATATTATAAGGGCTCTCCCTCGCTTCGTTTCTGTTTCTCTTCTCTTCTTCTTTCCTTACGCAACGTCTTCATCTGTATTCGTTCCTAGTTGGTCTCACCTAGTATATCACGCTAGGCGAGCCATTCCTATATTCCGTTAGTTATCAATATACTTTGTTCGATCGGTATCCGAGCCCGATCTCCTGTCCCGCCTTGAACGTATTTCGAGTCGATCCCCGCCTCGACCACCCTTAGTCCCGTTCCTCATACCTCGCCCCGTTAGAGTATTTTATTTACAGCCATTGCAAAAAACAATATTATAAGAAAATAGTTTTCAATGGAAAAAATATCAACTTCATTCAGTTATTGAAAGCTTGATGCAAGGAATGACCCTCATTTGTCCATTGTTTTTACCGGCTAATATTCTAACTTGAATGTAATGCTACGCAATTGTCAAGGGGCGATGTTGGTGAGTATTCCACAGGGTACAATATGCACCAGTAGTAGCTGTCGAATTAGTCAAGCGAGGTGCGACGGTCTCCGTAAAGGAAAGAGGTAACGGCATATGTATTGGTAACTAGCGTAGGTACAAAGTGGCTCACCTAGCGTGATATGCTAGGTTTGAACAAACGTTATAGTCTATAGGGTACTGAAGACGTTGGGTAGAGAAGGAAGAAGAAGAGAAAAGGAAACGGAGACGAAGCGAAGGAGAGCCCTCTAATATACCCAAAGAAATCCTACAATGACTAATCTCCAATGACTCACACTACACGAGCAACAGAAACCCATAGAATCCAACAGAACTATCCCGACTAATCCCTGACTAATCCAATTCTTCGATCCCCAACGACTCGACTAATCAATCCATGACAGCAATTCTGCTATTTACCGGCATTTACATGTCATTGCTTTCATGGATCGGTTAGTGGAGTCATTGGGGATTGAAGAGTTGGATTAGTCAAGGATTAGTCGGAATGGTTCTGTTGGATTCTATGGGTTTCTGTCACTTGCGTAGTGTGAGTCATTGTGGATTAGTCATCGTAGGGTTTTTCTTAGGTATATTAGAGGGCTCTCTCTCGCTTCGTTCACGTTTCTTTTTCTCTTCTTCTTTCTTTATGCAACATCTTTAATATTTTCTATACTGTTATGCTTGTTTGCACCTAGCATACCACCGTAGACCGAACCACTCTTGTACCTACACTGGTTATCAATACATCTGCTATTACTTCTCTTCTTCACGAAGACCATCGTACCTCACTTGGCTCATCTGACAGCTACTACTGTCGCCGCCCGTAACCTGCAGAATACGTACACCTACGCCGCCCCTTAAGAATTGCAAAGATATTGCTTTGGATAGAGATTTTACAGTGGTATAATATAGACTTGTCTAGCAGGGCAGGTGTCCAAAGAATTATGCAAAGTATGTAGCAGATACCGAGGTGGAGATTAACTCGGGATGTGTTTGAGGATTAAAGCAAGGAGAGCGAGCTCAGATACTCATCAAACAGAATATATCAAGAACTAACAGAATGAAGAAAACATTACGTAAGGAAGAAAGAGAAGAGAAGTACACAAAAAGGAAACAAAACCCCGAATATAATCCCTTATGAAAAACCCGATGAGAAACACTTGCCACCACACCTAACAAGATAGTGAGTCACATAATGAAAATCACTTAACCGATCCTGATTCTTCCTTCAACAATCCTAACCCAAAGTGCCTAGCACTGACTGTATATTTCGAGCTTCTTCCTCAACTATCCTTTTCTTGTAACAGCATATGGGCCGATTCCCAATCTGACACTGTTTCCTTCTGTCTTTGTTTCCTCAAGATCATTTTGTGTTCTATTTCCTGTCTCTTAGTCCTGTTCCCATCTGCTTTCTCTATTTCCTTGTTTTTTCCTTAAAACAATCCTATATTCCCTTCGCTTAGCTCCTAGTAAACCCGCTCCAGAATTCGAGTTTTCCGATCCCCTTCTAACGGGGCGAGGCTCTTGTAACAGGACGGGGAGGAACCAGGCAAGGATCGACTCGGGATACGTTCAGGATGAGACAGGAGATCGAGCTTGGATATTGACCAAACAGAATATATTTCGCACTAACAAGATGGCTCCGCCTGGAAGGAGATTGTAACGGTGTACGGACAGGACTCCAGTCTGTCCTTGTCCCTGTTCCCTTGGCTCCGTTTCCTGTTCCCTTGGTCACGTTTCCTGTTCTGTTTCTCGTTCTGTTTCCTATTTTCCTGTTTCCTTGCTGTCGGGTCACATCCCCGACTTCAAGCCCTGTCCCTGTTACCTTGTTTTCCTTGACCCATCCTGTATCCCCGTCCTCGCTTAGCCCCTAGTCTCCCCGCTCCTGAATTCTAGTCTGCCCGATTCCCTGTAGGCTCTTCCCTGCTCTGGCTTTACCCCTGTCAACCTTTATCGTCGCGGGACTATTCAACCCGGACATATCGGAAGATGGCTTTGGTACCTGGAAGCACATCCTATGGCTCAAGAAAGCTCTCTATGTTTTGGCTACGCCTCGCACCTCGATCCCCTCCCAGTTCCCCGATCCCCGTTGTACTTCGTGAGGTAATGACCAGCCTTAGCGTCTTACATGTCGCCGAGGTATTTACCGATCGATTCCAGGCTGTGCTCCAGTCCCCGTCCTGTCGTCTCTATACATCCTTGCCCCGTCTCGTCTCCCCTGTCTCCTTAATCATGTACTTTCCTATCTTGTCTTAGTCCTGTCTCTGTTCTGTCTCTGTTCTGTTTCTCGTCGGAGTATGCTCCGCTATCTTTGTCCTTTCGTGTTCCCTTCGCTTCTGTTCTCCGTTCCTGCTCTCCCATGCGTTCCTGTCTCCGTTCTTTGCCTGTTCTTTCCTCGTTCCTGTTTCTCATTCTCATTCTCGCTTCTGCTTTCCCTGTCTCTGTTTTCTCATTTTGTCTTTCCGTTCCTATCACGTTGTCTGGATTAATCAGCAACGTTATGATTCTTGTATATAGGGAAGCCCTCCCATTCTCTTCGAGGGGCTTTCCTTTTAGTTCTCTAGTCTTTTCTTCTTGTAATTCGAGTACGCTTCAATTCAGTCTTTCTCCAAAACTTAGGAAGCGTTCCCCTCGTAGACCTCATCACTTCCCCTGGGCTTTCGCCTAGGGGAAGGCCCTCTGAATCTATGGTCATCTTTGACCTGTCAGTCTCGTCCTCGCTTGCGTCCAGGCTCCGCTTTCCCTAGAGCCGGACCCCATCTTGTCCTGCCCTCGCTCCGCGCCCAGGCTCCGCTCTCCCTAGAGCCTGACCCCGTCTTGTCCTGTCCTCGCTCCGCGTCCCAGCTCCGCCCTTATCTAGAGCCGGCCCAGTCCCTGCCCCGTCCTGTCATCGCTACATCGCTGGCAGGACTCCTAGTTTCACCCAGTTCCCCGTGTATGACTATCGCGCCCAGTCTGGTCTTCACGTGCCCCGTCTCCCGCCTCCGCTCTGCCCTGCTATCGCTCCCTACCTAGCAGTCCCTGATCCAGTCCTCGGCCGACTCTCTCTGTATAGCCATTGCTCCCTGTCTGGCTTAGAGTCCCTTGTCCTGCTCTTCCGTCTTCCGCCATCTAGGAGGTAGTCCTAGAACCCAGCTCAGTCTCCCGCGTCCCGTCCCGTCCCGTCCCGTCCCGTCCCCGGCTCCCTCTGCGCAGTTCCCCGTCCCGAGTCCATCTCCTGCTGAACCCAGCCTGCCAAGACCCCTAGATGTTACCCAATCTACGAGGGCCCCTTCGTGTCGAAGTTTCTTCCACGAAGCCACGCCGTTCGCCCGTAACAGAGATGACAAATAAAACCAATTGATACTGAATACAAATGAAGATAGATAGATAGATTTTATTTCGCTTGGAAGCCAAAGGTTTATCACGCACCGACTACCCTAACTACAATCTCCGTCGACTAACCCAAAGACAAAACAAAAGCGAGCGACAAACAAAAGAAAAGAAAATCAAAAAAAGGAGAAAAAGGAGAAAAAACATAACCAATAAGTACAGAGCGGCACCTAACGCTGCGGACAAGGAAAGCGTGACGCACTAAAATGTCGGCGAGTACGAGAGAGGGAAGGAAAACAGGAGAGCGAACAAACCTTAGTTATTCCCCATGTCATGGTCGTTTTCCACCGGCAGTGCCGGTGTTGGGGGTACTTGGATAGTTGACTCGGGAGCTGCGGGAGCTGGCACCACTGCCTGGGCAGCCGGTGCAACTGAGATCATAGCCGGGGCTTCTAGTATGGGTCTGGATTAGTTGAATTTTAGCGATGCTCGTAGTATTGCCTTCGCGCGTTCAGGGCACGCTCGGTCAGTTCCTTTATGGAAGCGCTTGCAGTTATGGCATCTGATGGGTGAGTGGGTGCAGTTGGTTCCTCCAGCGCAGGATTTGCATGGGTGGCCATCTGTCATATGATCTTCTGCGCAGTGTCCGCATCGACCTGTTTCGTGGGCGCATTGTTCTTGTCTGTGTCCGAACTGAAGGCAGTTTGTTACAAACCACACCGCGACATGAAGTTATGAGTCATCGGAGGATCTGGAAGTTTCTGTTGGATTAGTAATTGGTTGCCGTTTCATTGCTATAAGAACTCGCTTATGTCTTCTTTGTCTTTCTTTCTCGTTCCTTACGCAATATCTTGTTTATTACTTTGGGTATTTACTTTGGGGTATTTACTTCGCTTCAATATACTTCTTTACTTCTACAAAGTGCACGTTACGTCTGCTGTCCATCATGCTCTGTGCATCTGCTGTCGTTCTCCTCGCCGTGACCTTCATTGTCACCTACTTTCCCCTCGCTGCCTTTCCCTCGGTTATCATGCCGACCGTAGTTATCTCCGTCCTCGTACGGACCATCGTCTCTGTCTTCGCACAGATCCTCATCGCCATCTTCCCCTCTGCCCTTGTGCAGACCTATGTCCCTGCCTTCGGGTATACCGCTGTCACTTCCCTTGCCTTCCCGCGAGGCCTACGTCTTCCCTTCGGGAACCTAACCATGTCCCTCGACCCCTCAGCTTCTACCTCGCCCATGGTTTTTTACACAGTTTCGGCATTGGGTGTCCTCGTGGATGTTGAGATAAGTCTCGAGGGTGCATCTGCGATCGAAGAGTAGGAGGGATTTGAGGCCTAGGGTGCCCAAAGTGTATGATCCCGGGAGGGCGATGATCATTGAGGAGTGCTCCTTGTTGGCTCTCTTTTCCGGAGAGGTTATCCATCTTGGGATCTGGGCAAGTTGGAGTTTCTCCCCGTAGTTGCATTTGATTTCTGAGGCGACTAGTTGGCCTGCGTTGATTCCATCCCCGACTGTCGTCGGGATGCCGTGTACTATGAATTTTGACTATTTAGAGTTGGCCCTAATGTCGATCACGTGGATTCTCATTTCCGTGAACACGTCTTTGATTTCGTGCTTGTAAGCGAGCACAGTTTCGGCTGAGGTGTCGAATTTCGCTTCGAAGACGATGTTGTTATTGAGGGTTTTTCGTACCGCGATAAAGTGGCACTTGGCATCAGGGATTGCGGTGTTAATTTTGGTTTAGATTTCGGCTGGGGTGAGGTGAGGGGGTTCGCTGCATTCCGCGATGATTTTTTGGTGAGCCCTTGAGAAATCAGCCTTGAACAATGGGTGTTCCTTCTTTGCAGACTTCCGTCTCTGTACCAGCTGGAAGGTGTCTTGGTTTGGGTTGCCCGTCTGGGCCAAGTTAGCGAAGGAACGCCGGGCGGGTTTTTGTTGTTGCTACTGCTGTTGCACCGGTGATCCCGGTTGGGCGCGGGTGGGTTGTGCTCAGGCCGGTTGAGCTCGGGCGGGGGCACGGGGTGGGGCCTGTGGCATAATAAGCACTGCGGGAGGAGGAGGAGGAGAGGTGGGACTGCTGAGGAGGGTTTGGAACTCCTCTAGCTCTTAGGCTATTTTGGTCTCAAAACGGCCTTGTTGTTTCTCTATCTTTAGGATGAGAGGGTAGAGGGTCTGAGCCATCACGTCTTGCAGAGTTTTTAGCTGGTCCTTAAACAGCTTGTTTTCGTTGATAATCGTGGTCAGTTGTGTGGTCGTGTGGTGTTTCCTTATCCTCACTGCGTCAGTGAGGTCTCTCATTTCCTTTACGGCTGTGTGTTGGGCCCCTCTCATCATTCTGAGCATGTCATTGATGGGGGGGAGTTTGGTCTGGGGGTCCCCCTGGGAGGCCTGGGACTGAGAGTCCTCGAATCGAGGGGGGGCCGGGGTACCTGGGGGAGGTGCTGACGTGAAGAAGCTGGAGAGAGATCCCTGAGAGCTCATTCCCAGTGCAGGTCTATCTGGGGTGGGAGTGTCAGGATGATTTCTCTTCCTTCCAGTTCCAGTTCCGAAAAGAGGTCGGTGTCCGTCGCCGGACATTGTGGTGAGGTTTCTTTTTGCTTAGACAACAAACGCGACCGGACGCGGGGGAGGCAAGATGGCTCCACCTAGTATGGTATACCAGGTTAAGCCGAAGCGATAAAATAAGAGATAATAAGAATGGAATACGCGATAGTAAAAGGTTTTTGAAGCGAGATTTACCGAGCGTTCGGAATGCAAATGAAGATGTTGCGTAAGGAAAGAAGAAAAAAGGAGAAACAGAAACGAAGTGAGGGAGAGCCCTCTAATATACTCAAGGAAATCTTCCGATGACTAATTCCAATGGCTCACGACATACAACCGAGATAGAAACCAATAATTGGTCCCGATCTTTCCTTCCACAATTCTAACCTGAAGCGACTAGCGCTGACCATATCCTCCGAGCAACTTCTTAACCCATACATATTAACCGATGCGATAGCGAGCCTTCACTTCACCACCCGATTCCGTAACGTTCTCGATGACATAGCAGTTGGGGACCGTTGTGCCGCGATATATAGCTATACTCCGGTACAATGAGATACATACTACCCATTTTTTTATTTAATTAAATCTGTTCTGTACATTCTCTCAATTCTACATCGGCCAAATAACAAATACAAGGACATGGTCCATATAGACTTTTTCTGTAACTGTACCCCCATTTTCTCGTTCTCAAATAGCTATTGCCTTCCTACCAGTTAAACCAAGTATTCCTCCCCATATTATTACAGAGTCTTGCTTGCTGAATTTTGGTTCAAGACAATCCTCTAATCAGAACTGATTAACAGTTTCTAACGGGGTGAGGAACTGGTAACGAGGCGGGGAGAACTCGAGGCGAGAATCGACTCGGGGTATAATCAATATGGAACAGGGGATCGGGCGAGACGAGGACCGACTCGAGATACGTTCAGGATAGGACAGAAGATCGGGCTTGGATACCGATCGAACAGAATATATTCTCAACTAGCAGAATGTTTCCGCCTAGTATGAAATACCAGGTGAGACCAATTGATTCTGAATACAAATGAATACGTTGCGTAAGGAAAGAATAAGAGAAGAGAAACAGAAACGAAGTGAGGGAGAGCCCTCTAATATACCTAAGGAAATCCTCCGCTGACTAATCTCAATGACTCACAACCTGCAACCTCAATAGAGACCCACAACCGATCCCGATCTTTCCTTCCGCAATCCTATCCCGAAGCATCTAGCGCTGACCCTTTCCTTTGAGCACCTTCCTAACCCATCCATCTTAACCGACGCAACAGCGATCCTTCACTTCACCACTTGATTCCGCAATGTTCTCGATGGCCTGGGGGGTGGGGGCGGTCATGCCACGATACAGCTCGAGTGATTTAAACATTATATCTTTTCCTCCTAGTCAATTATAGCTCTCGTCCGTCCGGATTACATACCTACAGTTGGTGACTATCCAGAATCGATGGGCAGGTGCAAAATTTAGACATTTAGAGATTTATTCTTCATTTCAAAAAGAAGCTTTTGTAAACTAGCCGTCGGTGATAATCTTCTTTGCAAAATACTTCATGTAAGATATTGCTAGAGGCTTTAACCCCACAGTGTTTGCAATTTCCTCGTAAGCTTTTTATCGGTGTTCGGAATTCATCAAGTTGATCCCGGTAAATACATGTAAGTGGCGGATGAGAGTATCATTTTTGATCCTTCTCCATACTTATTTTTCCTTTGAGCCATTGCCGGATCTTTACAGATTTTTGGCACCCTGGAAAGAAAGGGGTTTTGGTATTTGGCAATGCGGTCATAAGTACAACCTGCAGAAATTGCAAGGCTTGTGTGTAGCAGCGTTGCTTGTAATTAATATCATCAGTTCGGACAGTTGCCATTGTTACTGCTGATCAAATTAATACCTTCTGGCACTTATTATCACTTATTGTGAGCCTTTACCACATGTTGTGAGAACTCTACCACCTATTGCTCGAACCATTGAGAACCGTTGTGCACAAGCGCCAATAGAAACCAATGATCTCCGGTGGCGCTCGCCAACCCCTCTTTTCGCAATAATCTTACCTCTCGCTGTTGTAGATGTAGTATTGCAGGGTTGTTCAGCATGGATCATTCTGGATCATGAGTGGTCACTCGAGAACCTCTTGGCGTGTGTGCGGGGCTAAGGGTTGGGGTTGGGGTGGCATGGGTTGAACGTCGTGCACATCCCCCCAGCACCTCCCACTCACACCTATTCTAATTTCAAAAGCAAAATCATCGCTCCACGGGAGCCTAGTACAAGGCAGATCATATATACCAAGCCTTGAAACAGACCGTGTAGTACCTATCAAGGGGATGAGATCTTGGTCGCTCCGCCCGATAGCCCAGCTCGATCAGATCTACTGTCACCAGTACCTATGGTACACAGACGTACTGACAAGGAGGCCAAGTAGATTATAGAGTAGCTGACCCACACCCCAAGCAGATCTCCCCGCTTAGTTATGGTTTATCACTTTATATGGTTCAAATTCTAAGAGTGCCTTACAAGACAATTTATCAACAAAAACGATAGCTAAACCACTAAAAACAAGTGAGAAAAAATACAAATTGCTAGTTCCCTTCATGCTCAGAACTAGTTACACATGTGGCCAATAATCTGTCCATGCGGGAGTCATAAAGGTTTCCCTAGGCACTTCCCGCAAGCTCAAAAAGGACTCCAAGGTGATGTAAAGAACAGAAAAGAAATAAAAGGCAGTAATAAGAAATGCAAACCAGATTACGCACTGATGTAAGATATATCTTCCATTCCTTCTATTCTTTCCCTTGTTAGTCTCTCCAGCTGCTCCATCCTTGTTGGCATGTTTGGTGCAAACGTTATCAACCTCCTTGATGATGTATCCAAGTATCCTGCTAAGTTTAGGCGATGTGGTTTGGAATTTCCACAGTACCGCTATAAGATCCTCGTCATATTCTCTGGAGTTGAAAATAAGGAACATACCCAGGCTGCAAGCGCACATCGTCAAGGAAGACGTACGCCACAGTGTTTGCTCAGTAATTGTGGGGAAATCATTGTTCCAAACAGCTGCATGCAGTGTGCCCGTCAAACAAACCAAAAGGGCCTCCGCAAGTAGCAGTAGCCTATGTCCAACTGAGGTCTCCGACCGACCCTTCCGATAGTACTTGCGTTCAACCATATTGAGTTGAATGATGATATCATAAATGGCCTTATTCTGAAACGCAACATAGCTTCGTGGTGATTGTAGAGTGATGAATTTGGGCTCTCTCTTTGTATATTGGAGGCTTTTGTCGACATAGTAGTGTAGTACGGACTTTTCTTTGCCGTCAACCAGCACTTTTTGGTCTCCCTGAAGCGGTTCCTCTGCGAAAGGGTCTAGCTTCAGATGCAAGGGAGTAGGTTCCGTATCATTTGAGCTTACTTGGTCGACCCCAATCAGACTCTCTTCATAGTCAATGAACAAAGAGGAGGCATCATCCTCGTCGGAGACGGCAGTTGCTGCCTGGTTTGTTTTGGGAGGGCCATGGCCCTGTGCAATTGCAGAGGAGGTAGCCGAAAGAAAAGCTAGTACAAGTTATCAGAATCAGTATGGACTTGTGCGCATATGGAGATAGTAAAGTACCGTTTGACGTTGTGTTGCCACACAAGTTCCCTATCTTCTTATTCCTCCCCAGTCGAATCCTGATCGGCTCATGGACGTCTAAAGGCTTCTCCCACCAGAAGGCGTAGATCAACGCGGTGCGTACAACGTGAATCAGAACATGTATCTCCAGGAAGGTAAGTGGCAATCCCGACTTCCAACGAGAGATCGATACCACCACTAACCATAGAGCCTGGCTGCCAGCCAGGATCTTCCCGATGTTGCTTGCTTTCCCCTTATCAATGATAGCGGCCTTGTCGAAACTGTCTTCATGGATCAGTCCCTTTTCCATGTATTTGATGAACCCCGTTGGTGTTAGAATAGCTCTAAACGGGCGGGGTTGCTGGATAGGATCCGGAGTTGCGATCGTCCGAGGTGCCAAACCGCTTTTTACCTTTTCGCTTAGTTTCCAGAGTGATCCTAGCTCAGTATCCCTCTTCTTCATCCATTCAACACCAGCCGGAGGGGTCGCTTCATCTATAACGAAGCCGCCCATCACAACAAAGAACGCGACCTCCATGCTCATTTTCTGTTTGGCCGCATCACCCCCAGGCCAGTTCTGAGCTTTCCAGACATTTCGGAGGCTTCTTGCGGCCCGGTACTCGCCTATGGCGCATATGAGAATGCCTTCGGGAACTATGATGGAGAAGACCATCATCATAGCCCTGTAGTACAGACGCTGGCTGCCCGTGCAGCCGGGAACGATGTTTGGATGAACGGCTGTCCAGATGCAGAAGACGAAAGTGGAGGTACAGCTTACAATAAGACTGACGGTACCACGTCCTCGTGGCTCGGAGGCAAAGACCGCCTCGCCATAATGGGTGAGCTCGAGGGTAGCGTTGCCTCTAGTTGATACTGGAGCAGCGAGGCCCAGGGTGAGCCCTGCGAGGGCTAGAATCACAACGAGTAATGGAGAGGGTAACGCCATTACCATCAGAGGAGGAGAGCGTAGAGTGGCCAATCTGAGGGTTAGGGAGAATTGGGCTAAGGCACAGATCTAGAGTTTGCTTAAAGACGCGGATGCAAAGTAAGAACACAAAGAGAGGATGGTGGTAACTATTGAGAAACGAAGGGCTTCATAATCGTGAGTCATCTTGGAGATATTGGTATCCTTTCATCGTAAACACGCAACAATGGTACACCGGGTATATCTAGACTACGTGATAAATACTACTGTTTTGGCTTGAAAGTGCAATTTGTAGTCTAATGGGGGATCAAATCTGTCATAGAGTCACTTAGCGAGCGAAAACCTTTTTGATTGGATTAACAGGCTATATATTGCCCACGTGCATCCAGAAAGAGAAAGACGGTTGACTGTGGTGTAACGCATCAGCTCCGGTAACATAAGTGCACATATATCCAGCTGAAACACTGCAGGTTTCCTGTTTTAACAAAGGGCTTTTCAATAGAGACTTTAGGCCACCAATGATTACAGGAAAGATCAAAAAAGATCAGCGCAAAAAAGATCAACTACTGTTCTCACTTCTAAACTAAGGTTCTTACTAGTGCTCAATGCAGCAGTATCAACTACAAAAATCACGTACCAGTCTTGTGTTGGATTCTCCTTTGACCTTGAGCCGCTGGTTTCTTTTGTCCGACGATCCTGTTTTTGTTATTGCGAAACCCTCGGATGGCTTAAACTCTCTAATGAAGCGTTATGAACACCTTGGAGCTATAGCTCGAGAAGATATGGTGGGTAGGTGTGTAAACTTCGGCGTTTACAGCCAATTAATCTATAGAAATTTGGAGATCTGCCCCCATAATGGTACTAGCGTCCAGCCTAACGGTGGAATTTTCTCCAGTTCCCATACAAAAAAGGGTTCTTCTGAAGTTGACACACCCACCCCCTATGCCTTCTCGCGTCATGGATATGTGGGGCATGGAGTCAAGTGTAGAAGTAAAGATCGAATATGCGGGGGATGAGCCATTCTCAGTCACTCTTGCATCCGGCAAATTTTTCCGCGTGTGCAGGAGAAGGTGACCTAGGCGTATGATTGGACTATGGATAAGCGGTTTATGGTCCTTCTCATGACAACCTGGCATGAGTCATGGAGTCGAATTAAGTATTTGGTTCCAAACCAAGGGAAGTACAGTGCGTTCTGGGTCAACGGCGAACCTAGCTCGGTGAATTCTCGGGCTGATAGCCAGTCAAGCTAAAGACCTAGGGGTCGGTGCGCCCCTATAGGCTCCTGTTTACTACGATTTACCCATTCGCAACCGTTGATCTATAGCTAGGAACGACTTTGCTCTCGTCTAAGGGCATTAACCACCAAGTTAAAGAAGAAGAGGGGAAAGAAGGGAGGAAAGAGAAAGAAAAAGAAAAAAAAAGAGGAAGAAAAACATAAAGGCACAGCGTACATGAACTGCATGTACACGTACTATCGATTGGGACATTGTCAACTTTTTTAGGCACCTGAAAATGTTCCGGGAGTCGGAATTCACAATACATACATGTACATGTACCTGACCTGTGACCGGAGAGGACAGAATGAGACCAGGTCCATATCATACTCGAGCTCGTCTCGCACCATACCCAGCAGGGGGATTTGAAGCAGGTATCTGCGACTTAGCCTGCGTTGCTTGGATGGGTCTATCCAGCTGGCTATTTGACCTGCGGTCTTGCCTTGCGCCACCAAAGGCTCCATCGATGGGGGTTGGGTGAATTTAAGGCGAAGGTCCACATTGAATTCTGCCCGACTAGAACTAAGACGTCTGATCAGAAGGTATCCCTATTCCCACCAAATACCTAAACAAAGAAGAGTTCAGGCTTTTCTCATGCCGAACTGCGGTAGCCTAAACTGGCTTCTATTACACAGGGTTAGCTTGTAATACTCCTTTCAAATGTTTTGCTCGCCTA
This sequence comes from Morchella sp. 2016-41, assembly GCA_024713855.1. Taxonomy (NCBI): domain Eukaryota; kingdom Fungi; phylum Ascomycota; class Pezizomycetes; order Pezizales; family Morchellaceae; genus Morchella; species Morchella sp. 2016-41. The sequence goes on from JAMGZD010000021.1 coordinate 1,576,796, forward strand.
CATGTATCTACTTGTAGGTTCCAGTCAACTGTCGGCATCTCAGTAGTACCTAGACTACCTTCGGCGGTATACTAGACTATTGGTTAGAGGTAATAAATTATTAATCCATCAATCACGTCAAAATCGTTGTGCCATGCCCAATAGATGCGAGTTTCGATATTTTCGGGGAAGCCTTAATGTGATTATTCATAACAGCAGCTGATTGGGTTGTTGGATCCTCTGGGTTTTCGTTCTTTTGATGAGCAGGAGAAGATCATGTATCTACAACTGTTTCTTCGCTAGACTACATACAAGTATCATTCAATACCGCGCGAAGCCGGCCAGTCTCCGTAACCACTCACTCGCCGTGTTTCTTAGCAACGAGCAAATAAAGCTAGTTTTGAGTACCTATATCCCGATTCCTCAATCATCTTTCTGTATTCAGAATTGCCAAGGGAAACGGCGAGTGAGTGGTCACGGTTACTGGCCGGCCTCACGCGGTGCCTAATACCTAGCAACCATCTTTCGAATATCATTAATGGCAAGACTGCTGCTGCCGTTATAGTAATCTCGTACAGCATGGCACCGGTACCAGGACGACTGCGGTCCAAGGTACGAATAACAAGTCATAGAATATCACTCGACTGCTTTTAAACAGCTTATAGAATGCGGGAACTGATAGATCACAGTTCGTTGATCATTGACAAGAGCGAAAAGATAATCGTAATCCTCGTCCTCAAGGAGGCTCACCCTGGCGGGTGTGTAGCTATATCTATTTCTCTTTATTTCTTTCTTTTTTCTTTCCCATACTTCTTACCTTTGAACACACTTATCAATCTATTTGTGCCAACAAGAACGAGGAGATTCTTTACCGAAGTATAGCCAGACAAATAACAAGTGATAAGCGATATCCTTCGAGTACCTCAAAGATGGTAGGTGAATGAAATATAGAATCGAACACCAAGAGCATGATTCTAAATAGTACTATGTATAGCCCTCTAATACGGTAGAAAATTCATCAGTGAAATGCATCAAGTCTATAGAGCGCCCAAAACGGATGGATAATGCATCGATAAATGCATCTATAATGCATCACAGTCTCATTTCGCCAAGAGTTCAATGTATATATCAGGAAGGTAGAGGTGAAAACGGTTCCGTGCTTGAACCTGTACTATTATGCTTGCCAAGCCCAGACACCACCGCCTAAGCTACATGTATTGGTTGATATACTAGAACTGAGAACTATACCAATAGATCAAGAAGTTGAAAATCATCAGTAAAGTAAGTAATCAACAAAGTCGTCAGATAAACGACATTACCGAGGCCTCGACACGTTTATGCATCAATCGGTGCATTTAAGCACCATTTTAGTATGGACAATGTATCAGGTGATGCATTTTTTGCGCCGGTAGAGGCCGCGTCCGTAAGGCTTTGGCACAACCGGGTAAGAAGGACTACAAAGAGAAATTTATATATAGATATTCCTATCATTCTGTATATCACAACACCTTTTATGACCATCTTTCGAGGAAGCGGGCCAAATATTTATTTGTTGCAATCGCGGACGTTTTTACAAGGTGCCAAAACCTTGTGGACGCGGCTGTACATGTATCCAGTGCTCCCACACCCCGATCAGCTCCATTTATTTTTTGATCAACAGCACGGGCGTATTAGTCAGCTATAACATCTCACTCGTATTGAAGACCTGAAATCCTATAATCTATGTGAGACAGAAGATGTTGTTCTCGGGCAGGAGTACAAAGGTGCATCAAATTTTGAGGTTGACGTAGGGTTGGGGTTTTGATTTCATGCCCTCACGAAAAATGTATTATTGGCTCTATTCTGACGCATGCTCGAGGGACGCCCAGATCACAGTGTGCTAACTGGCTCCCTGCATTCTCTGGTTCAGGGTGGTTTGGTAGTTATATAGACGCGGACGTGCACTCGAAACCTGCGCCTGAAGTATGCATGCATGCAATGAGGACATGATCGATATATATCCCCTTCTGGAGTACACTGAGGATATACCTGGCATACGCACCTTGAGAGCTACATGTATGTATCCATCGTCATCCGTTCAACCCCCAGGAGCATGTGTACCACATAGCCGGGGGGGGAATTGTAGAGGTATCGATATACACTCCTCCATTTCAGTTCCCTGGTATATATTGATCACCCTAACGTACCCTGATTCCACGCAGCGTTGCCGTAGTAAACGGAAACGCAAACATGGCTGGTACGATGGCCCGCTGACCGGTCTGTTCCCTGGGCCTGTCGCCCACTACACCCAGCTACATGCCACGGTCAGCTCATGCGGCTACATCAATCTTTACTACCAAGACGTAACTACGACAACAACATTCGCAAATTTCATAGGTGCGGTCCGGAGAGCCCGTGGATAAAGGGTGATTTGATGCTTGATATATGGCTTATATCGCTGGAACATGTATCGTGGCGTCGTGGCCTAACGAGCCAGAGTTCTAGGATCCCGCTACGGTGATGGTCCAACTGAAGGTTGCCCAGCTGAACGAGGAGCCGATGAACGCTCATCATCAGAAAGAGAAATCTGAGAGGAAGATCAAGGAGGCATGTAGCCAGCATCCATCTCAACGGCGTTGCCGGCCATACATATACAGGTTATACTGGCGGGGATTATTATAAATGTCAGGCGGTTTCGCATCACAGCCTCTATACAACCCGGGTGCATATATGGCATGTGTCTCCTACGGGGAAGCTTATAACCGAAAGACGTATACAGTGGACAAGGACAACAAGCTGTGCGTGACGGAGTCAATTCGCGGAACTCATGGCTGGGAAGAGACGGAGTAGCTGACTACGGTCATCCCGTAGTCCGGTGTGGCGGTGGTGATGGTCCTAGGGGCCTCCCTAGGGAGCGTGGCACCGATTAGGGTCTACAACCAGATGGCTCCGGGTTAGATTTAGAGTGGGGTCTAGATGTTGAAAGGAACTACTCGTTGATAAGAGCAAAACTTCCTGGTATGGTGATGCTAGTGACTGTGCCGCCGGTCGTGGTGTATGTACCCAAGGTGTCGGAGATTGGTTCACATGATGGTTTATCAAGGTCAATATGAGTGTGTAGCTAGATTCCTTTGATGAAAAAGGAAAAGAAAGAAATGGCCGTCATCAACGCTTTTTTTTTTTTTTTCCACTAATATATTTTCGCTACCCCCGACATTTTGTCTTGAAAGCAGATGTTTTATCTTCAAATACTAGCTAATCTCTTTATAGGTGTATGTATCAGAGACTTGCTGTATTCAAATTCTGTACCTAGGGAGTATTTTATGTTGTGCCAAAATACAGAGTTTTCGGGGCCGGTATTTGAGCGTTGTCTGCATTACTTAGGGCACCTTCGGGAACCCCCCAAAGCGAGAACTCTGTTTTAGAAAAACAACGTTAGTTGTGTTAGCGGAGTTTCCGGAAAGCAGGCCCTACCTACTTTTCAACTCAACAAAGATCTCTCCGTTGAGACCCCGTTATCTCATCAAAATGGAGTATTGGAGTGGAACGCTGAACACACCCACTTTTCACCAAACTCTATTTTGAACCTTGGAAAACGGGTTGTCCCGATGAGGAAATTTCCGAGGGTTGACAAGGTTGCAGGTTCGAATCCTGCCGGGGCGAGGGCTCAGGGGATATTAATTGTGGTTTCCTTTCCTGGCTTGGCATGTGGGTGGGTTTCTGCTCGTGAAGAGAGTTTTCCCAGTACCCGGCGCCCAAATGGGACATGTAGAGAAAAATGCGGAGGAGTGTGACTAAGTGAAGGTGGCGGGCTTAAGTGCTCGGTTGGGGTATTCCATTAGGTCCATCATGGATCGAACCCTCCAAGTGAAGCTTAGAGAGGATAGTACGCCGCCATAGACTACGGTCTGCATGCGAGTATGAATTAAACAAAAAAAACAAAAACAAAAAAACCTTGGAAAACGGTGGCCAGAATAGCCCGAGTGACAATCCATGAAGATTGCTGGTCGATCGACGAGTTAGCTAGCTGGACAACGTCGATGCTATCCAGATATCATGTGCGGCAGGTAAGAACCGGCCGTTGGGTTCTGATTGGGTTAGAATATAGTAACTTAAGCCAAGCGTAAGTATCTCTCTACATCTATGGCGCAAGAAGTAATATGGGGTGGATGTGTTAACTTTAACAGACATTCCTTTACATGATTCCGATTGGGTCGCTAAGCTGTCTCACCTAGGGTAAGGTTTAAAAATTTAATGGCTAGGGATATGGCAAACGGAATTATTAGTTGGCTACACACAGAATTACGAGAGTAAAGATTTCGTTCTGTAGAATCCGCGTCAGTACTCATCACTACTGCAGCAAAGATGTCAACAAAAAAACTTGAATATAGTTGTCAGACGGAAAAACCGATTAGTCGCCAGGCAGTATGGAAAAGGAAAAAGCTTGCAATGCAGAAAGAAGCTCAGGGCATGAAAGGCTCAGGGTCCTCATTGTTAAAGTTTCAAGAATCAGACGTGTCCTTTTTGGAGGAGGTTTTCGATACTCTTTAGCGGAGGTTTTAAACACCACTCAGTGGGTGATTGACATGTCATCCTTTTGGGGACATTGCATGTGGTGAGGTCCATAAAGATTGTGAACTGAAATAAAATGGCAACCACCTTGCGTACCATGCTTTACCCACCTAACTCTTGCCCTACCTACCTAATTCTTGCCCACTCAACACTTACCCACCCAAAGATTCCCCACCCGCTACCCTTGCTCACTTGGCGACAATTATTTTTCTTCTGAAGTGCGCTAAGACACATAACGCTTGGTACACGCATGAGACATCACTCGGTCACGTGCTTGCGAGATTACCCTAAGCTCAAATGCATATACAGGTCCCCGTAATATCGATATCCTCCGATTCACGTATACATGTATTTATATATCTCTGCAGGTCGCTGTCCGCCTATCCCTATTCGTGTAAGCCTCATCCCGCACCAATGGCTGAGGGGCGGGATCAGATTTCAAATGTGCTAAGATCCAGCGACCAAAGACATGTGGCAAACCACCTTTAAGCGTCCAAAGGCTTCTCCCTGGGTAAGGTGAATCAGGTGTGGCTAAGCCACTTTGTGCTATGGGCAATCGCGGTTTGGATCATGACGCGAGTGGGAAGCAAAGTATTGCGAGATTCCAAAATTAACCGGACGCTCTGTTGTAACGCACCTTTCAAATACCTACGATCGAGCCCATACTAAAACCCAAGATAGTGTAAGCATTGAAAACCACATATATAACACCTCTTGCCATTTTCACCTGTGGTTGTGTTGCGACAATGTTAAGGTTGCATTCCCATACAATATTTGGTTTTAACGCAGTGTCCGGTGAATTTTGAAAACTCGCAATGCTTGGATGGTGTTCATCTAAATCTAGTCCTAATGGTTGTTTTATATATCTATATTCGCTGAAGACAGTCGTCGAATGAGACTCAAAAACCTTTACTTTTTATCTAGTAAGGCATTAAACTGTATCTTCAAAATTGCGGTTATTCTGGAGTAGCCAGCGGGGTCTCTATATATCACATGAGATTCTCACTCGAATGAAAAACCATAGTCCTGTACCTGGAATCATATGTATTGGCATCTAGCATTATTAGTGCATCATCACCATGCGAGGCGGCGAATATCTCACATTCCGTTTCCTTTGGATATCAACCCCCCTCGAATTTTCCCCGCAGCTACTCGTCCATTACAACTTACCGGTGCGGCCGGTGAGTGAGATCGTGGTTAATAAGTGCCGCAATGTCGTTCTTAACCCTCGTGGCCTCGATCTTTATTGTCTCAAACCCTTGAGACGCGAACTCCAACTCGATCTCTGGGTACAGACGACTGGTAACAAGTAACTTCACCCGTCCCAACGATCCCTGCATCAGGTTGACGATATATGGCAGCATGTGTCTCTGGGTATTTTTCTTGCACTCATCTAGTGCGTCAACGACGAGAAACACATGATTGAAGGTCTGGATTATTTCGTGAAACTGTGCTTGAAGCTCAACGAGTCCAGGCACCTGGTACTTCTTCACGAAACATCGTTTGTAAAGTGACAAGAGCGAGGGGGGAAGTCTAGTCGTCTGCCCGGAAAGCTGTTTTAACAGAACCCCGAAGAAATTCTTCATGGCCTGGGCAGCCTCGTTCTGGAAATTGAAATAGAAATAAGCTATGCTCGTTAATCCTATATCCACGCATCTATCTGTAATGTCCTATACTACGATAGATCGGTCTGGCATTATCAGATCCGACACGCTCCAGCATGAAGGGGAGCACCGCGCGAGGCCATTCAGCTGCCGTGATCACTCACTCGCTGCTCCTCTTGGCAATGAACGAATAAAGCTAGTTTTTGTGAAGTTATATCCAAATTCCTCAATCCTCTTTCTATACTAAGAATTTGCAAATGGAAACGGCGAGTGAGTGGTCGCAGCGACTGAATGGCCTTGCGCGGTGAATATTTCCAACTTGGTCTTCTTTGCCGTTGTCGAGTTGTATGTAATTGGGAAGATGTTTACCTTCCGCCTTATCTGCCACCTATGTTAGGGTCTCGTGAAATACCCTTAGGAATAACAAATCAAACTGGACTGGAACTTTGGGCTTCGGATTGGTCGAATACTTGTTGAGCTTCAATCCGGAAGACTCAAAGCGTAACTTTTGGTCGTCTTGACCAATGGGAAAGCGGTATTCCAGCCCAGTCAGATTTGTTATTCCTGAGATTCTGCGGTACTAGGAGTAAGAAATATGGTTATAAACCGGCTATAAACTCAGCTCCGGTTGAGGGGGAGTAAGATACTGGTACAGTTATGTACTCGCCTACAAAGGCAAGAACCAGAAAATGCTGTTATGGCAGAGTGTTGCCACTCCATACAAATAATCCTTGATTTCGTCACTCGCATTTCCTGGTTCTTATGCTGGTAGGCAGGTACAAGTAAGCAAAAACCTACAGGATGAGGGCAAGTGTTTCCCTTGAAGAGGCATTCTGCATCTTTTGTGATTATACAATCAGGGAGTATCTTGCAGTTATAAACAGCAGTTTCCAACAGCTCGATTATCTTGCCTTGTTTTAAACACGGTCTCGAGTATCTCACGGGACCCTGTTTCGCATATATCTTTTGAGCATGTACACCACTGCCTATAAGTCAGCCATCTCAGCTATGCCTTACGACGGACCGAGACAATTATTCCCATGATTAACTCCACTTTTACTCTGTCGGTAATCTATTACCCGAGACCTGTCCTAGGGTTAGGGTTTGTGGCATATCTCTACAAAAACTAACTGCTAATTCTTTCAATTGAACACTGTATATCATATATCGTAGTGTTCATGTATGAAGATCCCCACTTTTAGGAAGGGGCAACCTAGCGGCCAAGCAGGTGTTTGAGGGGTGTATCCCCCAGCTCTTGCGATGCAACCTCCACCAGCTCAATTTGACGCTTTTTCACTCTCTACGAACCCCACCAAAAACCTTTTGAAGACTCCCGAGGGCTGTTCTATCAGGACAGGGAGCGGGCTGTGCCCTTTGGTTATTCTTTGTATTTTCAGCTGAATATTTAAATTATTTGAGCGAGGATATATAAAAGCCCTTCAGACGCGATGTTGTCAGCGTTTAAAGTGCACACCGTGCAGTCTATCGTATTGTATTGTATACCGTGTTAATGCAATGTAAATATTTAGGCTGGCAATACGTGCAAAAAAGAGGAGTGAGAACCCAAGACTTGGGTGATCGTAAAGCTTACTAAGCCCCACTCTCGAATCACAAGGAGGACAATAATAGACCTAGAATAGTGGCCCTGCGCCACACCACACTGTCCCTAGTCTAAAGTAGGTAGGGGCTCTGCCTGCTATAACACTTATGAACAAAATTAAAACCATGGCATCTAGATAATTAAGCTTAGGACCCTGGGTAGCTACTGTAATTTTATTCCTAGGTCCGGTAGCTGTATGAAAATAGAACAGGGTTTGGTCCGCCCCACCCCCGAGTAACTATCACCACCATCAGCCACAGAGGGTCATCTTGAATCCACATACCACAACAACCACCCGGCCAAGATGATCAGGCTGTCGGAGCTCATCCAATGTTTCCACTGCATGCAATGGTTAATTCGGTAATAAATATTCATCAAGAGTCATAATGAATGATAATTCATCTTTTTTTTTTAAGCGGCGGACAGGTGCTTCTGTGCTTCATTCCAGCCCGTAGCAGTCGGAGAAGAAGGAGTTAGCAGCTGTCGCGTGCCGAGCCTGGCTCTTATTGGCTGGCTGTGTGGTGTTGTCTTTGAAGCTTCCGATCACTCGGAAAAGCGACTTTGCGTTAAAGTGAGCGGAATCCCAAGCTCGATCATAGGCCACCATATCAGTATTAGATACACGGGGTTTGGTGGTGGGCTTTGATCCAAGTAGCTAGGTCTAGGCATTTGAAGGCAAACCCTGATAGTGAGAGAGTTACGAAACGTGTTGAACACGATGGAACAACCCATGAAGATACCCAAGTTTGTCGACATTCTGAACACTGATCCCCCCGGCTGATTCTCGAGATCTCACTCGCGCGATGCTTATACATACACGCACATGCCTAGCAGTGAGATTCATCAGCCAAGATACCCGCGCTGAAGGAGCCATACCACGATCGTACCATACGAACCGCCGAACTCTGGTCAAGTACTCCTCAGAAGCACTGCTAGCCGTATACCCGCCAAGCATCAAGCCACCACAACTGCCAAATTTGAGACATCGTAAAGCCTGTTGATAAAGCCAATTAAAACCCCAGCTGAACATCCAACGAGATTGCTGCTCCGCAATAAACTCCCGCTGAGGACCCGGCAGCATTCCTGAACACGAATCTGGTTTGAGCCAATTCGAGTTTGATGCCTCTGCTGGTGGCAGCTAGCTTAACTCTTGTAGATGTGGTAAGCACTAGTAGTATGTAGGCAAGTGTATATGTACTATAATGCCATTATACAGCGCAAAGTCCAGTTCGGACGGTTGCCAAGAGCGGTGTTGGCTGTAAAAGGCTCTGGCCTCTTCCTCTAAGGGTGATATTTCCCAGCTCCTCCAGATCTGCAAAGCTGACCTCTTGGCAACCGTCCGAATGAACTGAGATCTTGCGGTATATATTCCTGGGATGGGAAGAAAGGAATGTTGACAGCCAAGTAGCTGCGCGTGGGCGGCGGCGGCAGCTAACTCGGGCTTGGCGGGTTGCGCCTCAGTACTTTGCCACATGTAAACATATGTAGGTACATACATGTATATTCCTCAACTGCGGAGGACAGTATTGAGATGATTACATGTATTCATCTACACTGGACTGTGCTAATTGTGCACCCTGCTACTCTCTAGGCTAGGCATATCGCCTGGGACACAGTACATACAATGCTCGTCTTGGTGGTAGGATATAGCGTACCGCGTACCCGATATAAATAGTATACAAGTACCTGGTATCTACCCCCTATCCCCAATTACATAGACCGCCGGCTTCCAGCCACTCCCTCTTCAAAGGCCAAGTCTGCGGCCGGTGGCTGCGGTCGGGCGGCCGGAGAAGGGCGCGTTTAAGGTTTAGATTACTGCACCGCCTCCTGCTTCTGATTGGAGGTCGCCCACTCGCCGCACGCCCGCATGCACATCGTGCATGGATGGGCCCTGTTCTATGTACTCTGCATGGAGTAGAGTGGAGTAGAGTGGTCTGGAGTGGGGTGCAGTGGATGGAGTAGAGGGGAGTGGAGTGGAGTGGCGTGGAGCAGAGTATATACACAGGGTGGCTCCACCACCGTTGGCCAATGATTGAGGGGTAGGTTTTCGCGACAACCACTCAGCGCAGCCTGGAGGAATCGATATTTCCATAATCCGATATATGTAGATACAGCGACCTGGACAAAGATCAATGGGAAGCACGAATACTGGCGCGCATGGTAGTATGGTCCTATACTTGCAATTGGCTAGCTAGCAGCCACACATGCATATGATATATCCGATTGTCACTGCACTCGCTCTACACTCTGAAGATAAAAATACATTCCAGCAGCACCCCCCCCCATGGCCAGCTAAAGGTACCTTCGATCCTCCATCGCGAGACTGGAAATCGCCTGCATGCCCAGGCAGTGCCTCCCCCCCTGTCCTTGAGCGTTCACTCCCGGATATGCATATGCAAGATGTTGTGCCAATCCCGGCCGGCCCTAGGGCTGAGACACCCACTGGTAACGGCTCCGTCCAGTCGGGAGATTGGATCTGGGTGGTTATATTTACCTGCAGGGCTGGCTAGGAAGATAGGCCCGCACCCCCGCCCGCCCGCCAATGTCGGCTCCTCTGCGCCCCCCACAAAATAACATTCCTTTGCAGGCACAGTAAGCTGGGTATGCTGCCCGTTGGCACTGGCTGAGCCGTAGGGCTGAATGCCGCTGCCCTTGAGATCAATCTGGTGGAGCCCATATTGCGCTGTCGAGAGATATCGAATCTCAATTTGCAAATGGCAGGCACAATAAGTACTCCTCTGGCCCCCCCCCCCCTCCCCCCTTTTGAGCGGCCACCCTCACCTCACCACCCCATCATACATCCAACATACACATAGCAAAGCATCAGTGCGCAATGCGGTTTCTTCCTCTGCTCTTCACCGCCCTCGCAGGGGCGTCAGCTGTGCCGGCATTGGGCCTTGGTACCGCCCTCACCGCACAGTCCGCCGACGTGTACACCGCCCCGCTCGAGAACTTTTCAAACATGACCGCGCTGAACATCACCCTGCCCGTGGACCACAACGGCTCGACGACGGAGACGTTCGAGAACCGGTACTGGGTCGACGACAGGTTCTGGAGGCCTGGCGGGCCGATCATGCGTATGTCTCCCCTCCCCCCCCCCCCGCCCTCTACATGTGGTATAATGGCGAGCCATATATATATATACACATACGCCGTGGGCATATACATCCGACAGCTGACACTGACCGCCACCAGTATTCGACGTCGGCGAAGCGCCCGCCGACAGCACCGTGCAGAGCATCCACCTCATGCACCAGCCCGCCCACGCCCGCGCCAACAACGCCCTCATCATCGTGTGGGAGCACCGCTTCTACGGCCAGTCCTTCCCGTCGCGCCTGCCCGAGACGTCCAGCCCGGACCAGGTCGCCGCCTACTTCCGCTTCCTCACCATCGAGCAGGCGCTCGAGGACGTTGCCGTCTTTGCGCGCACCTTCCGGTGGAAGGGCGCCACCACGTCGCCCGGCCAGGTCCCGTGGGTCTTTGTCGGCGGCAGCTACCCGGGCGCCCGGGCGGCCTGGGCGCGCAAGCGGAACCCGGACATCTGGTACGCCGCGCTGGCCAGCAGCGCGGTCGTCGAGGTGGCGGCGCAGAACCCGTGGTACTACGAGGTCGAGCTGCAGGCGCTCCGGGACAACGGGCTGCGGGCGTGTGCGGACGACATGGTGGCCATGGCCCGCTGGGTCGACGCCGCCGACGATGCGCAGACCATCGAGTGGATCGCCGCCGTGGCAAACACGAGCGAGCGTGTGGCGGAAGCGTTCCTGCCCATCAACACCACCGCCGCCGACATGGCCCGCAATCCGGAGGACTTTGCCGCCCAGGTGGGGGACAGGGTGACGGTGGCGATCCAAGGCGTCCTCGCAGAGTACCAGAATGTGGCCTTTGACACGCCCGCCACAAACCCCCATGCCCGCGGGGACCTGCATTACTTTTGCGGGCTCATGGCCGCGGCCAGCGGCAACGCTACGGAGGGCGTGTTTGGCACCATGACGCAGGACAGGGCCGCCGCCACCTTTGCCCAGGCCGCCGGAGAGAACCTCGACCGCAAACTAAGACTGACCACCAGCGGCCTCTCGAAGCGGGACCCGTCGATATCGATGCTGGGCCCTCGGTCGCTGGGCAAGCCCGCCGGAAGCCGGGCCCGCCGCACCGCATCGAGCGGGCAGCTGGATGCGCGCCAGCAGCAGCAGGAGGAGCAGCAGCAGGAGGAGCAGTATGAGTACGAGCCCTGCGCCGCCGACCCGGACACATGCCGCAGCTGGCTGCAAGCGCAGTTGATGAGCTGGCAGTACCAGGTGTGCACCGACTTTGGAAACCTGCTCGTCGCGGCGCCGACGGGCGACTCGCTGTACCCGCGCAAGTCTCACGACTTTGCCGCCATGCACCTGACGTGGTGCCTCGACAACTTCAACATCACCGCCGCGTCCGCCCAAGGCGACCTCACCGCCAGGAGCTACGGCGGGTGGGCCATGGACAGCAGCAACACGCTCTTTGTCGACGGCGAGTTTGACCCCTGGCGCACCGGAAGCGTCAACAGCCAGGTGCCCGAGGCCAGGGCCCGCCCGCGCACAGAGGTCGTGCCCGCGGCCGGAGAGGTCATGGCCGACACCGTCTTTGGCATGGTCGTCGAGGGCGGCGCGCACTGCCCCGATCTCGGCCCGCGGTGGAACACCACCCGCGGCCGGCCGGCGTTTGAGCTGTGGAACAGGGCGCTGGCCACATTGCTGCCCGATTTTGAGAGCCACGCGGTGAGCAACACGACAGCGGGGACAGGCGCGGGCGCGGGCGCGGGCGCGAGCAGGGGCGGCAGCGGGTCGGGCGGGGGTGAGAACGGCGCTGCTACGGGTCGGGCGGCGGGGGTGGTGTTTGCGGCGGTCATGGCGGTAGTGGCGGTGGCGGCGGTCTAGATGTGGAATTGGGTGTGCCATGTATACATGTATATACATATATCCAGCGCAATGTGTGCTTGTGTGCTTGGGTATGTATCCATCACGGCAGCAGTATGGCTAAGGCTTGGAGGCGGTGCATGGGCGGGCTGGGCGACGGCGTTTGTGTCTACTCTGGAGTTTCCTCTGTATTTTTGTTTGTTCATTAGAGGTAGATGTAGTTTGGTATCCTGAATACAGCTTTCGATATATTTGCACTTTCCTCGCAGTGTGAGTGGCTGTTCTGGTGGGTGGTGTTTGTGATGACCCGGAAGGCCCAGGTCACTCCAGCATCAAGACTCCATCAAGTCATGATACGGCTCACATCATGACCTATGACATTATGACTGGTCGAGGGCCGGCCGTCGACTCAAGATGCATTGCCAGGACCCGGAGACTGACCTGCCAATAGCAGCAGAAGAAGCCCGGGCAAGCAAGCCAATAGGGCGGAGGCCATGTGTATATGTACTCTACTCTATAGCCCCCACCGCATGCATATGTCCTGTCTGTCTGTCCTCCATCGTGATGCTCTCTGGAGTGCCTGTAGACGTCGAGCATCTGGTGGCCATGGGCTACGAGGGAATAAGTACTATACATGTATGTATGCACATACGCACATCTCTAGAGTAGGTATCTATATATGCAAGTATACGGCCCGAGAGGCGATGGCGGGCACTGACTGGTGGGTGTGAGTCTTCCCGGGGAAGCCTGTGCCCGGTACATCGCGACACAGACCCGCAGTGGCAGCGCCCCGCCAATATGGAGAGTAGAGTAGAGTAGAGTAAAGTACCAATGCCGCACATATGATGCACCGAAGCTTAAGCCGAACCACACACACCACACAACATCCGGAGTCGACATGGCTGAGCGGGAGCCCGGACTGCATTGCTCTTCCTGATGGTGCATAGCCGTACCAGACCCTTGCATGTGTGCCTGGACAGGAGCAGTTGAGTGGAGGGAAGCCTATATGAGGTGCCTAATACTGCTGCATTGAATAAGTGGGTATGCAGTACTCAGGTGCTTGTCTGGAGATTGCCTTGTCCTTGGCACCTCCACTCTCAGGTTCCTGTCATTGACGGGATATGTATTAGTGGACGCCCTCCCGTGAGCTATAGCGGGCGTTCTATCGCCGGATAGATCAGATTTCGGCGATCTAACGAATAGAAAAGGGTCTCTATGCGTTTACCCCCATAGACCCCCCAAGGGGGGGGAAAACACCTTCGCGATACCCAATCTGTATTACGCAGCCAGTACATAGAGTTATTTGTATGTAGGAATCTATATCAATCACTGGGTGCTTACGGGAGCCTGGTCTATTCGAAAACCATCTAGACTTCTACCACAGTAGAACACTCCCCAGAGCTTACGGCAGCGCGTCCAGTGTGATGGGCCTTCAATCATTGGTCAACTCCCCGCGAACGACTGAAACATTCATCTGTTTCTGTCAAGTGCTGGAGACTTTGCGCAAATGAAGCTGGCTCTATGTTCTCGTTATCTGATTGGCAGCTGGTGAGATCGGCACCAATGGTGTTACCGGAAAACGAAGCTGGCTCCATTTGCGCAGAGTCTCTAACATGTATCTATGTGTCGCTTCCAACCACGGGCTCTGACCAGGATCGCCGGCGATGCGCGAGCAGGTTTGGAACATGACCGACGGGATTTGCTCATGTGTTTGCGGTGGTACAGCTTCTGCGCCAATGGCGGGGGAAATGTCTAGAGGGGCTATCTCAGATCTCCACTCTGATACATGGCTCCACCTAGATTCACCTGGGCTCTGTAGAGTTTAGTTGCGAAATGCTGTTGGCTTGGCGTTGAAAGCGGTGCTCCGGTTCAAGTCTCTACCACTCCAGAAAACGCATCGAACGATGCATTTCCCATACAAACATCTGCGCTCAATGCAACCGTTGATACATTAGCTGGCGACGCCTGCCCAAAGCCTACCCGATCGATGTATTTACAACACATTTCCTGCTATCTGCCATCATGATAGGTATCCAGTCAGCTTATAGGTTTCGCCTGTGAAGTCTACCTATGGAAAACCAGATAATGGTAGGTATGCTGTAGGTATGCTGTAGGTCAGGTAATCAGAGTGATTCAAGTTCAATCCACCCCACATTCATTTGTTTTGCGCTGGAAGAAAAATATTCTTCACGATGATGCCTTTCTTGACGATGATGCTTTTACTGATATCGATGCCTTTAGAGTACTGATATCGATGCCTTACTGACGCATGTCATACATACTAGTAGGCTCAAGCGGCCCGGGAATGTCGTAGCTACGGACTATGGTGCATTTTCAGCCCTGGGGGATCCAGGCCAGGGGGGTAGTATACCTATCTTTGACGTACCTCTACAGAACTCGATCCTGTGTACGTCTTGGCGCGATGTCACTCGTGAGACGGTGTTCTTACGTCAGAAACAGCGACTGGAATACGATATTGCACTGCTGCACGAGCCAGCACTCGGCGGGCCACTGGCACACAGCCCGCCCCTCCCCTGTGCCACACGGGTCTCTCCGCCAGCCAACGCCTGTCATGTTGCGCTCGCTTGATTACAATGTATTACATATGGCGCGAGAAGCTATATGTACATATGTAGCTATGGACGGATGAAACTCTTAAATTCGCAGCCTGGACCGTGCACGCACTTGGTCAGGTAACCTTCTTCCTTTTTTTGTGCTGTAACAGTAATACAGCCAATGGAAAGTCAGTACGAGTTACTAGATAGAGCTAGTGTCAGCTGAAAGAGGGAAGCTGCGAATTTGAGAGTTTCATCCGTCTAAGGGATAATAATGTTCCACTTTATTTAGTCTTGGCCTTTTTCGAGCTCCTATTCCTTTCCCACCACAACAGATATTAAAAAACTGTCCATTTTATTATTCATCACCACTACTGTAATTTGTTCTGACAAATTTTCTCCATGTGCTGTGGTGGCGAACATATTCGAGCTTGACTTTTCGTTACCTTTAAGCACACCTGCCCGGCGGCCCCCCATGTATATATGGGATACCAACTTATGCTCCCCAAAAGCAAACATGCCTGAGCTGTAGTAATGAGGTACCAAGCTAGCTAGAAAGCGACCCTTCCATTGGCCTTTGGAGCTAGATTGCAGCCACGGTTATTCCGCTTCCATATGCAGCGTGGAGCCTTTAAGAGTGGGCACGCCATACACACCACTTCAGTCAAATCTTTCATTGGCTCCGGGAAGCAAAAATTGAGGAGCCTCATCTTAGATCCGACTTTATGGCCGTCAGAGCCAATAAGGTATTGAACCAAACCGGTGTGAGCGGGGTTGACGAGGTCGCCTCCACTCCCTCTTGCACCATACTATCCCTTGGACGAATGAGACATTGGAAAATATCTCTCATGCATATATATCATGTGATCTTTATATTTTGGTGAGAAAACGTCCGGGTAAACAACTTGCTGCATTTGCCAGTCTTTATATTACGCCGGTATGCCATATATTTCGCAGCATGCTGCCTTAAGTTCAGTCAATCACTTCTTTTATAGAACACGCTAATGCATGAAAGAGATTTTCCAGTGTCTCATTCGTCCAAGGGATAACGTTATCAGTGCCTGATATTATCTTCTCCGGTTACTATGCGAAAAAAAGAGAGAAAAGGTTATCCAAAGTTGAAACACCCGTCCTCTATGGCTTCTCGCGCCATAGACCATACAAACGGCGTTTTGGTATGTGCATGCTTCGGGCGTGGGGATAAGTGAGAAGGCACTTACAAGTATCCCCAATGCCAGAGGGATACGAGTAGAATATATGTAGGGATAATCTATCGAGACTATTCTATACTCTAGTGCATGTACGCCCGCTGTATCTAAAATGCACGCACCGTAATCTTTTAGCCTTCTACTAGGTATACCTAGTAAATCACCGCCCGAGGCAGTGGCTGAGCGGCTAGCCATTAGCGGTTCGTAGCAGAATCGTCCTATAGCACTCGATGATATTGCGATTCATGTACATTGTACTTGTATATGTGGAGTAGGTACCTACTCTACTCCGCCCAGCTAGTAGAGCCCGCCAACACCCCCTCCCGCCCCCACATACCACAGGCAGGCCTACCACAAATCCGGTACTCAGTACGTAGCAGCTAGGAGTGGCACCAATTTCCCATATATATGTAGCTGTATGAAAAGCTTCCTGCACATCCCATGGCAACCGTGCACTGACGGGGATCTATATCCACCACAACCATATATATATATACAACAATCAGAATCTCAGAGAACAAGGCCAAACTATGCCATGCAGATTCAAGCTATCCTCGTCATCCCCCTCTCTCTCTCTCCACTCTCGCATACGGGCTCATAAAATACCCCCCTAGATCTCCCCTAGTCCTCCCCCAGAAGCCCAGAGGGAGGGAGATTGAAGAAGTTAACCCCCCTCCCCCCACACAGACGCCAAACCGCAGCGGACCTCGCGCGCGTCGAATTAGGGTTTCGCTCCCAGAAGTGTCATAACTGGTCCCTCCTCACTGTGACCGGCGGCGGCTCCCCCGGTTATCAGGAGCCCGCATAGTGCTCGCTGCCGACCTATGGTGTCAATATGACGGGCCTTGGCGTCCCTGATAGCGTGTATGCAGATGCATGACCCACGTAATATATGTATATGTGGCACCGTAACTGGAGCTCGAATGGAAGCGGCGCGTCGAGGAATGGAACTTCCCCTAGGGTACAAACCTTTTTAAGGATTGGGATAGCATATCCCGTGGGAGGATAAGATCGGGCAGATTCGTCAAATTTAGATAAGATACCCTGCTGCGCGGGATACTGCCGCTAACAGAGCCTTTTGTAGCCCCTGGTGGGGATGACATGACTTGTATCCCTTCTACTGGATTTGTACTCCTTTGGTAGAGATACAGGCGGTTTTATCCTACGTTTACCCCCCTTGAGAGAATAATGACGTGGTATCTCGTAGCGTCATCCTCCTGTAAGGATGATCTCACGAAACTTGCCTGTGGTGTTGAGTTTGCATACGTAAAGCTACTAGTACCCGTATATCTTTCTACCGGGATATCACCCCTCACACGGGGATTACCTATCCTTTTGGATAGCATATCCCAAATTTTGGGATATCAGGTGTCAATGATAGCTAAAGCAGGAGGTTTTGCTCCGGATATGTTATCTTTTCCCGTGGATAGTATATATCCCTCTGCGTGGATAGTATATATCCTTTCCCGTGGATAGTAGTATATATCCTTTCCTATGGATATAATCTAATATCCCATGGTAAGGATACGTAGTCTTACATAGAATAGAGTGTTCTCCTGCCGGTAGCATTTTGCATCCCTAGCAATTTTGGACATAGACAAATTCGGTTTTCCTTTTGGCTCTGGAATTTTTAAACCTGAGGTTGATAGTGGTAATTTGTAGCAGCTCTGTATCTGAACCACTGGCATAGTTGAAAGCATCTACTAGATGCAACCGGCAGAGGGTAAGTTCGGTTCCCCTAATGTACACTTTTTTAACTGCTTCTAGCCTCTTCACCAGGGAAGGTCTCTGTAACACCATCATACTATACTGCAGCGAAAATCACTGCGGGGTGGATGCGCCTGGTGGCTCGGTACTGCTGCGGCTGTTGGGGGTGATAGCTCAAGTTATATATATGGTGAGAATACTAGTGGTGCTGGTGGCGGTATGTATGGCCATGGTGGTGGATCGTGCTCTAGTTCGGCAGGGGATGATGGTTCTGAGTCTGCGGGGCGGCAGCGGCACTAGAAGTGGTAGCTGTGGCGGGACGGCCGCGGCGGGCTTGACGGGTGGTGCTGGAAGAGTGAGGGGTACTGGTTCTGCTTTGGTGCTTGGTGTTGGGGAGGTGGTCGAGGCGGGATTCTTGTGAGGGGTGGGAGGATATGGCTTTTGTGTCAGGCTTTGATGAAATGGCATATATATGATCATGATATACAATGGTATCTGGGAGTTTGCCTCGAGTGATATTATCAATTATATTCTACAGCAAAACCTATCATAATTCCACCCTCTCGAAATTCCATCCCTACCAAACTTGCGGCGGTTGGAGGGAACAATACCTGTAGATTTCTATTAAATACCTCTCTCTAAATTCCATCCCTACCATAATTCCAGCAAACCTCGGCCACCACAGCGGTGGAATTATGGTAGGTTTTGCTGAATCTTACACTAAGCGGGAACGATACTTCTATGCTTATTTGAGGGAACGCTCAATTACACCTTCATATAACCACGAGCAGGGTTCCCTTATGAATTATCAAAAGAGCTTTCGCATAAGGCCCAAGGGGTGAATGGAGCTCCCTGCCAGGGGGGACAGACTTGAAATTGAATGTGAAAAGGCAGAGACCTCTGAAACCTGAGACTCCGAAGTCCATTACGAAAGGAACAACTGCGCCACCGATAGATGTGCAATTCCGATACACGATCAAGATCCCCGGACCGTGCACTTTATTTTTTCTCGACAATTGTCCCACATGTCGCAATATGGCACGTGAAGTCTTCAGGTGCAGGACATGTCAAAGGCTTCGAGAGCTATAATACACGCGCAGGCCGGCGGGAAGGTAGGTATGATGTCGGTTTTCTATTCAAGAGAGGTTCGTAGTAATCTCTTGGAGTTGTGTGTAGTATTCGTATGTATTATTTGCATCCAAATTTGGGTACTTAGAGCGGCGTCATCCCTGGAGGGACATGTATACTCGTGAAGATACCAATAATGTCCTATCAAGCTAGTTGTGTGCCCTCTCTGCCACAAAAGCATGGATTATCCCTAGATTGCCTTAATAACCCTGCTTATCTATGTATATTCAGAGTTAGATTTGTATTGACCTCTTTGATTGTATGCACCTCGTTGTTAGCAGCGGTGAGTAATAAGTCATCGGACGGAACGCCACCAAAATACGCGTTTGCAGGCAAAATTGTGGCTAGGTCATCCAAGTTGTGCATAACGTTTTCGACCCAGTACTGTGTCAGACCTAGAAGTGTGTCGCATGGCAACGACACTAAAACTAGACGGAAAAAAAGAAGGCTTTACAACACCAATATTAGAGGATAGTTCATCTGAAAACTATTCAAATGCGCGTGATTTCAAGTTCAATTCATTTCGTAAAAATCTGGTAGTAAATATCTCAAGAGATGGTGAAGATAGCTTTGGGAGCAGAAATCCCCATACTAATTTGTGTGGGAGTGACACTCTTCTAGGTCTGACACGGTACCCGGTCTAAAACGTTACGCGTAAGATTCCTGAATTTAAGAGATTGGCCTAGCCTTGGAGTGCTTCATTGAATTAAAGCAACAGGTGTTTCGATGCGTCATGAATATCCACCACAAGTTGTTCACGGAGGTGAGCGCCTGGCTGAGGGGAAATAAGCGGTGTCATGTGTGTATATCGTGGAATCAAAGGGGTTTATTTGAGATAAATGATGACTAACGGTGGCTATGGTGGCCATGGTGTATGAGAGGAAACCTCTATTTTGGAAGCAATTAATTGATCAGTAATCATATCAATTAGCGAAGCACAGCATGCAGTCACGAAATATCACCCGGCAGTGCCTAAAATTAGAAATACAACCGCTATTGCATGCCATGAAATTGGGAGTATGTAGAGTACAATAGACCCCTACCACAAAGGACAACGCACGGAATAGGACGAGTTTTTGAAAACAACAACACAACCAACAAGATATAAGACAGCAAAATAGCAGTTTCGAAATCAGCAGCCTCAGGGCTATTTATCAGTATTACTTTCAACTAAAGACAGCAAAAACAGCGAAAAATAGTGTTTTCAACCCGGGTTTTCGGGTTACACAGGGCCAAAAACCCCCGAATTTTGGAAATTTTGGGTTTTTAGGACCTAACTCCACAACCACAATAGCTACAGGAAATTCAAGGATACAGCCAGCATCAGGGAAGTTTTCCCTACAAGATATACTAAAAATATTTGATAGATAGGATTAAACACCCCCTACTATTACTACATCCTTCTGGTTCAACTCACCCAGAAGAGGCTGCCAGCGCATTTTGGCTCGGCAGGCTTGGCAAGGAAAGGAAGGCTCCAAAAGCCTAGACGATAAGACAATAGTATTGTGGCAGACAAAGACATTGTTGATATTTAAAAAGGAAAGTGATAGCATACCCCTGCAAACTGCATAGCAACCGCCACGAAACGAACCACCATGCCGGCAACGAATGTCGCATACGTAGTCGTGAACAGCGCGCCCAGACGACTGGCGCCAGCATTATACCAGCCAGAAAGCTTCAGGCTCGCACCATTGATGGAAACGGATGACCTCAGGAAGGTAAAGACGGTGTACTTTAAAAACGGAACGGCAAAGTATGTCCCGTGCGAAGTGAGATACATCGACGGGGCAGAACCCCCTCTACACACAGTAAAAGCAGCAGAGTCGATGATTGAGGAGCAGAAAGAGTTGCTCAGTTGGGCCGCCGAATGGGCCACCTGGTCAGACGATGAGCCAACCCCATCACCGACAATACTCCCCGAACAGGAGGATATCAAGATGGAGAACAAAGACGAAGAGGAGGGAGAGAGGTTCGGGGGGTGGGGAGGAGCAGAGGAGTATAAGCTTGCACCTGCACCCACACAGAAGAAGGGGAAAGAAAGAGCGGAAGAGTCCCCAGAACAGGAGGTAAAGATGTCTGAAGCTAAGTGGCAAGGTATTGATCTACAAGACAGGGTCGAATACGCGGTAAACGCTGTGCACGTACTCAGAGCCGGATACATCAACGATGTCGTCAGGGATAACCCGGATATCGATATGCAAGACGCGGAAGACATCATGAACGGGCCGGAGGGAGGACTAGACCTAGCCCTCATGTGGCCACTGACAATGGAAATAGCAGAGGGAGGAAACAAGAGGAAGAGCAGACGACATGAAGAAGAAGAATACGAGGACACCTACTGGCACACATGGAACCACGAAGCCAAACCCATCGTCGACATCAGAAAGAAACGTTTCGTCGACAGACTAGCGACAGGGCTCATGACGAACAGATGGGCCGCAGTAGCCCTACCGGATATCAAGAAGGGACTGCTGGCATCAAGACACGCTGGAGCCTCAAACGGGAAGGGAAAAGAGAAAAGGAATATGACGCCAATCTCGATTAACAGCTCGGTGTCAAGGAGGAACACACCCAGCTTGGAAGCCCTCGCTAAGGAAGATATAACGCCAGCATGGGTAAAAACAATGATCGAAACAATCATCACCCTTCAAAAAAAAGTCGACAAGCTGGAAGGCGAGAGAAGAGCCCGGATCGAGTTCGACCGAAGGGAGCAAACAAGGAGAGAGACGGAATCGAGAAGGACAAATAGGCCCCCACAGGCGCTACCTCGCCCAGCACGCCCCTAACCACTGGCAACCGCACCAAGGAAAGCTACGGGAGCAAACGCACTCCCTGTCGGAGGGCGTGAGACCCAGGATGGCAACAGGACAAGGGAAAACAAAGAGGAGGTGTTACGAACCACATCGCTATACAAACGAACCAAACCGCGACACGAAGGCATGAGTCATCGGAGGATCTGGAAGGTTTTGTTGGATTAGTAATCGCGGGGTTATTTCTTACTATATATGTCATCGTTCATGTCTCCTATTGTCTTTCTTCTTCTTTCCTTACACAACATCTTGCCTATTACCTTGGGTAATTACTTTGGGGGATTTACTTCGCTTCAATACACTTCTTTACTTCTACAAAGTCCACGTTACGTCTATTGTCCATCATGCTCTGTGCATCCGCTGTCGCCTTCCTCGCCGTGACCCTCGTAGTTGCTTACTTCCCCCTCGCTGCCCTCACCTCGGTTAACATGCCGACCGCCAATATCTCCGTCCTCGTACGGACCACTATCTCTGCCTTCGTGCAGACCCTCGTCGCTGTCCTCTCCTCTGCCCTCGTGCAGACTTACGTCCCTGCCTTCGGGTATACTGCTGCTGCTTCCCTTGTCCTCGCGCAAGGCCTACACCTTCCTTCGGGAACTCTAACCATGTCCCTCGACCCAACAGCCTCTACCTCGCCCATGGTTCTTCACAGGAGGAAAGGAAGAAGATCAGGGACGCGGATCAGGAAGAAAACAGGAGGCAGGAACTCAGGATCAAGCAAAAGATGGCCAAACAGGCGGAGAAGGAAAAGAGGAGAAATGAGAAGAGGATAGTCATCACCTTGGATGAAAAAGAGGAGGAGAGAGGAATCAGGAATGTGGATGAAGCACTGGAAAGATTGGGCCTCAGCAAGAACACTGTCCCGGACAGAGTTGGCCAGGGTTAAACCATACACATCACCCTCGAGAGCAAAGAGGAAGCGGACAAGCTGATCGGCAGGAGCGAAATTGCGGGCATCAAGAAACTCGCCCGGCCAGAGAACCGGATGGGGGTGGTAGTCCATCTGGTGGACAAAAAGTGGGAAGGAAAGATGGAAGAGCTCAAGAACCACATCGAAGACAAGAACCAGATAACACTGGCCGGCAACCCACGATGGCTGTCAAAGACGGACACCAGAGACGCAGGAACTTTGAGCCTGGTGATCCACGTAGAAAGTAAGGAGGCAAAAGACAAGGTCAACAGGGGAGTTATAATAGACGATGGATACATGAACAGCACCAGCAACATAAAGACCCACACCACACGGACGTATGTCGACTGGGCCGTTAAAAGAGAGATGTTCTCCACAACATGCTGCGGATTCGGGCATACATGGATGGGATGTCGGAAGATGGCCAAGTGCGGAATCTGCGGCAAAGGAGGACATAGAACCGCCCAACATAAGTGCGCCGACGAGAAATGCGGTAACAGAGGATGGTGCAAAGACCACAGACAGATTCTCCGATGCGCAAACTGCGGAGGACCTCACAGCACCTCCTCGGTATGGTGCAACGAGAAGACAAACTATGTACGAGCAACGATGGGCCTGGAAACACTACCAGCCAGGTCACCATGAAAACCCTCAGGCAAATCTAGCACGGCCGGCCCACTGAACCGTGCCGATGATTAAGCAACTCACCATCCTACAGCATAACTGCAACAGGTCTACCAATGTAATGCAGGGGCTGATGGAGAGCGGTAGGGAAGTGGACATTATAGCCATACAGGAACCGTACATAGGCAAGATCAGCAGCAATAAGAAGGTGAGAGGAGCGACGGAATTAGGAGGCGGGGAAATAACAGTAGGGAGCAACAACTGGGACATCATCTACCAGCCCAGAACGGGAAAAGGAAGAAGCAGGGTCATGTGGATGGTCAAAAGAAACAAGGGAATAAGATACGCAGTGAGAAACGATATCCGGGAGGACCCCGACGCTAGCGTCATTGACCTCATGGATCCGGAAGGAAAAACAGGACTCAGGATCATCAACATCTATAATCAGATGCACAGAAGCAGAGAAGGATGGTGCCTGAACAGACTCCCAGAAGGAATGTTTGAGCAACAGGGAACGATCATACTCAGTGACTTCAACGCCAAAAAACCCTTGTGGAACTCGCTATCCGACCCCATTCGTGAAGAAGCCATCATGGAGATAGTCGAGAGAGAAAATCTCGCACTACTTAACGAACCCGACAAGATGACGTGGCAAAGAGGAGATCAAAAGTCGGTCCTCGACCTCCCATGGGCAAACAACGGCATCGAAACATTCACGACGTGGGAGATATCAGAAGAAGACACCGGATCTGACCATGCCCTTATCAAAATCACAGTCACCAGCAACATGGAGCAGGACTCCTACAACCCCCTCGAACATCAATACAACTACAGGAAAGGCGACTGGGAGGCAGGACTGGAAGGAGCCTCGGAGAGAATCCGGGCCACAAAGGAGGAATGGAAGAGGGCAAGGGACAATGAAGACGTCGACGACATGGCGAGCATACTGGAGGATGTTATCAGGGCAAGCATAGAAAAAGGAGTACCAAGAGCCAACAGGACGTGGAGAAGCAAAAAATGGTTCAACGATGAGCTCAAGAAAAAGAGACAAGAGGTGGCACGAGAAAGAAGGTGGAGTATGATCAGGGAGACAGAAACAGAGTGGACAAGGACAAAAAGGGCGAGATGGAGGGTCCAGCGCAATCAGTACTTTAGCCTGATCAGGAAAAAGAAGAAAGAATGTTGGGACAACTATGTGGGCAGCTCAACAGGCAAAGACCTATGGAGAGTGTAGCGCCTCCTGAGCAAAAAGCGGTGCATCAAGACCCCAACAATAGTACATGAAGAGCGGACGGCAGTCACATTCAAAGACAAGGAACAAATATTCCTGGAATGTCTATTCCCAAAAGCACCAGAGGACACAGACCCGGAAGTGCCGCCCATCCCCGAGACACCACAAGAACTCAGAATTACAAAAGACACAACAAGAAACGTGATCCGCAAACAAGGTTCCTATAAAACCCCGGGCCCAGACGGGATATGCTTCATAGCACTGAAGGAGCTTTGGATAGCTATCGGCGACAGAGTAAAGGAAACATACCAGCTGGCCATCAACCAAGGCTACCACCCGAAGAAGTGGAGAGCCGCCACTGGGGCGATCATACCAAAGCCAGGCAAAGCGGACTACTCAAGGGCCAAAGCGCACTGCCCGATCTCGCTCCTCAATGCAGTAGGCAAAGGACTCGAACGAATCTGCACGGACATGCTAGTGGAGGTTGGGGAGAAAAGGTGATTAAGCGAGCATCAATGGGGAGGAAGGAAAGCAAGATCAGCGGAGGGATCCGTGGGAGACACCCTCAATTGGGCGGAAAGAAAGAAAGAAGAGGGGAAGAAGGTGGTATTGGTGGCCATGGACATCGCGCAGGCCTTCCCGAACGTGTCAAAAGCAAAACTAGCCAACATAGTGTACCAGCAAAGCAGCAACCACAAACTTGCCACTGGGTCAACAGCTTCATGAGCGACCGAACAGTCACGCTGTTATTCGACGGGGAGACAAGAGAGGAGCATAAGGTGGAAACGGGCATCCCTCAAGGAAGCCCGGCATCCCCGATCCTCTTCAACCTGTACATCGCCCCACTTATCAAGACAATAAACGAAGAAATCAACAGAGAGTTCGAAGGGGAAGCCATTACCCCGACGTTCATCAACGACTTCACACTAGTAGTGGCAGGCAAGGACTGAGACCAAGCCATCATGAGAGCAGAGAACCTGATTGACAAGGCATATAAATGGGCCGAAGAAAACCACGTGAGGTTCGAGGAGGAGAAAATGGAATGGATCCGCATAGGAAGGAAGGGAGAGGAAGAAGAAACGATCACGCTGCCAGGAGGGACAGAGAAGGCAGAGTCAAGGGAAATCAAGTGGCTAAGAGTATCGATCGATAGCGGACTAACGTTCAAGAACCACGTCAGAGAGAAGGTAGCAAGAGCATCAAGAGCCGCCCAGAGAATCATCAGATTAGGACGAGGAAACAAAAGCATGGGGGTTAACAATGCGAGGAAAATGTACATCGCATGCTCCAGGCAAGTGGCTGAATATGGGGGAAAGGTGTGGTGGAAAGGCCAGAAGACTCTAGCCAAGGTGATAGACAAAGGGAATATACAGGCAATGAAGCGGATAGGAGGACACTTCAGAACAGCCCTCACAGCCGCTGTAGAAGTGGAAAAAGACATGATACCCACTGAACATAGATTTAACGACAAAGAACAGTTGCTGGCAATCAAAGTACTGCAGCGCGCACCCAACCACCCTACCTATAGAGCGGTAAAAAGAAAGATAGAGAGCGTGGTCGAAGCCGCAAACACTTGGACCGCAGGAAGGAGAAGGAAAACAGTGAGGAAAAGAGGCATGCCGGGGGCAGTCAGAAACCTGGAGACCCTAGTTGGAAAAGAATGGAATAAGATTGAAAACTGGAAGACCTTACACAGAAAGGAAAAGAGGTGGGAAAAAGAAGCTCGAGAAGAGATGGAGGTGGATATAAGGTTCTACGACAAGGAAGGAGGGGAAAAGGAAAGACAGTGATGGCGGTCCGAGGAAACCAACGAAATAGTTATGTACAACGATGAATCCAAGAAAAGCGAAGGCACAGCAGCAGGAGTATGCAGGTTAAGCAGCGAAGGAGACGTTATCAGAAGCGCAGGTTTCCGGCTAGGAAAGAAGATGGAGATCATGGACGCCGAAATGGTCGGGATGAAGAAAGCGATAGAGATAGGCATGAAGGACGCAGTCAGAGAGAGGAAGAGATCCATAACAGTGCAGTGCGATAGCCAGGAGGCCATGAGACGAGTCATCAAAAGGCAAGGCACATCAGGGGAAATGATGGCGTACAAGATAAGATGGCTATACGATGCCGTAAAGACGCAGAATATCACGGTCAGACTGGAGTGGGTAAAGGCACATGCCAACATCAAAGGAAACACAATAGCAGACGAGGCAGCAAAAGCAGCAGTCGGAACAGGCCCTCTCGATAAGGATACCTTCGTCTCCTTCGCCCATCTAGAGAGGGAATCAAGGGAGACCACCGTCAGAGACTGCGGCGAAGACTGGAAGACAAGGAGAAACGCAGAAAACGCGCTACAGGAGCCGGCCCAGCGCCACCTGATAAGATTTGAGGCCACAGATAGGAAAGACAGAGTCGTAATCAGCAGACTGAGAACAGGGCACATTGCTATCAACCAGTACCTCCACCGCTTCAAAAAGGGAGACTAGGCGGAATGCGAGTGCGGAGGAGGTGAACAAAGCGTCACCCACATCCTGACAGCCTGTAAAGCTACGAAGGCGGCCCAGAGACAAGGACGAAGACCATAAAACAGTCATATCCCTCCTGTGGACGAAATCAGCCATTGAGAGCGAGCTAGAGATATGGAACGAATTCGCGAAGTGGAGGCACGGAAAAGGGGAGAGGGACGAGGAAGTTAGGGTTAGTTAGGGTTAGTTAGGGTTAGTTAGGGTTAGTTAGGGCTAGTTAGGGTTAGTTAGGGCTAGTTAGGGTTAGTTAGGGCTAGTTAGGGTTAGTTAGGGCTAGTTAGGGCTAGTTAGGGCTAGTTAGGCAGTTAGGCAGTTAGGTTAGTTAGGCCAGTTAGGTTAGTTAGGCAGTTAGGCAGTTAGGCCAGTTAGGTTAGTTAGGCCAGTTAGGCCAGTTAGGCCAGTTAGGCCAGTTAGGCCAGTTAGGTTATTAGTTAGGGCCAGTTAGGTTAGTTAGGCTAGTTAGGGCTAGTTAGGGCTAGTTAGGGCTAGTTAGGGCTAGTTAGGGTTAGTTAGGGTAGTTAGGGTAGTTAGGGTTAGTTAGGGCTAGTTAGGGTTAGTTAGGGTAGTTAGGGTAGTTAGGGCTAGTTAGGGTTAGTTAGGTTAGTTAGGGTTAGTTAGGTTAGTTAGAGGTGCTGC